>CM036249.1:5996164-6531164 GCA_020698575.1 Bostrychus sinensis | reverse complement strand
TCTCTCTCTCTCTCCTCTCTCTCTCTCTCCTCTCTCTCTCTCCTCCTCTCCTCTCTCTCTCTCTCCCTCTCTCTCCTCTCTCCTCTCTCTCCTCTCTCTCTCTCCCTCTCTCTCCTCTCTCCTCTCTCTCCTCTCTCTCTCTCTCCTCTCTCTCCTCTCCTCTCTCTCTCCTCTCTCTCCTCTCTCTCTCTCCTCCTCTCCTCTCCTCTCCTCTCCTCTCTCTCTCTCTCCTCTCTCCTCTCTCTCCTCTCCTCCTCTCCTCTCTCTCCTCTCCTCTCTCTCTCTCTCTCCTCTCTCTCTCTCCTCTCTCTCCTCTCTCTCCTCTCCTCTCTCTCCTCTCCTCTCTCTCTCTCCTCTCCTCTCTCTCCTCTCCTCTCTCTCTCTCTCTCCTCTCTCTCCTCTCCTCTCCTCTCTCTCCTCTCCTCTCTCTCTCCTCTCTCTCCTCTCCTCTCTCTCCTCTCCTCTCTCTCCTCTCTCTCCTCTCTCTCCTCTCTCTCCTCTCCTCTCTCTCCTCTCCTCTCTCTTTCCTCTCTCTCCTCTCCTCTCTCTCCTCTCCTCTCCTCTCTCCTCTCTCTCTCTCTCTCGTCTGATTTTGCTGAATGTAGCTTATTTAAAATGCTTTTGTGTTTTTCCAGATGAAACAATAAAAACATGTTCAGTACAAATTTATTCAGCAGTGGTTTTAACAAGATATCAGACTGACTTGGTCCTGATCTGTAACAGGAATTAGATATTGGATTGACACAAAAGCTTAGTACAGTGGCTCCCAACCCCCAAAAACCCATATCTGGTTTTATTTTAACATACACATTTCTAATTTTGATATTTCTGATATTATCGATCCATACTTCATGTGTATCGATATTCACTTCCTAGAAAACGATACGATTCGATACAAGGGCATATGTATTGATGTAGTTGTATCATAGGAGAAAAAAAGTCGATACATCAATATAGTTACTGTATCGTTACACCTCTACTATTCAAATAATGTTTTTTAGCAGTGTCACCTCTTTTTAATCCATAATTTTTATGAGACAAACCTGTTTTACATAAGTTTCATAAGTTTTAGTTCAGGTAAAAAGCCAGATTAAGCTGTAGACCCAAGCGATGCAGCAAAATGTTCCGACAGTTTCCACCGACAGATGCACAGTGGTTTATTCAGTGCCTTTTAATACATTTTATCTGAACTTTGAATCCACTCGGACTCCAGAAGCCACTGTAAAATGCCAAAGTCGTGTCTCATCAGTCTTTAGATAGCGCTTTGGGTGTCTGAGATGTTTCGCCTTAACTGCTGCATCAATATCTGCAGGACATTTGGAATAAATATTATTTTCAGCAGTGTTTAAGACGATGTGTCTCCCTCGCAGTGCAGTGGATCTACATACACTGCAAAAAATATATGTGCACTGTCTTCAGCATTTGTCATTTTCAAGATCAACACAGATTTTGCGTCCTTTTTACCACATTTTCTCCACAGTGGAAGGCAAATGTGAGAAACAAACAACATTTAAAAAAGATATGTCATGTTGTAACACTGTATAATCTGGTATATATAGAGTAAAGAGTATGTATTCTCTTTATGCATGTATCTTTGTTAAAAAAAATAATTCTTTAAGATTTTATTGTTTGTTTTGTCCTCTCATAAAGGAAAAAGCTTTTAGATGTTATTATTAAATATAACGTGTAGTATCTAGGGATGTAACAATGTTTCATGAATTGGTTAAAATTTGCTGCAAAAGGCAGAGAATATGAATCAGCAGAAATAAAAACTTATTTTAATGTAATTTTAAGATTTTTTTAAATAGTTTTGCCATATTTAGACTTTATTGGTAGGACAGACAGACTATAGTAGGATAGGAGTGGGGAGAGACTGTCTGAGTCCGGAGTTGAACCCACAACGCTGAGGCAGGCTATAGTTGCCCTGTATATGCTCCAAACTTAATGCAATTTTAAAACAGTGCCGCCACAAGCTGTAATGAGAAGTAACTGTCACTGTTTTCACACAAAACATCATTTATGATTTTCTGAAGAAAAACATGAAAATTCCAACCTAGTTTTACTTTATTTTTTTGTTATTTTGATGTAAGATTTGTTTAAATTGCCAGTGTTATTTTATTTTATTTTATTTAACCATTCTTTAACCAGGAAAGTCCCATTGAGATTCAAAGATCTATTTTTCAAGGGAGTCCTGGCCAAGAGGCATCAACACAACCCACACTGCATACAAAATACAATAAAAAGATAAATAAAAGTTAAAAACAATGAGATAAAAAAAGACACACAATTTCTGTTTAAAAGAAAATCAAGACAATTTTAACTCGATAAGGAAACAGAAATTATGTTTTTTGTTTAAAATAGTGCCATAAGTAACTGTAGTTCATTCTGTTCATAAAAATCATGATTTAGTTACATTGAGCAAAAGTAATGAAGCTCATTTAACACAGAATTTTTATTACAGCAAGCTTTCTGTGTTTATCTGAAGGAATTAAGTAAGAGCAAGTGTTTATTTTTGTTTTAAATGTAATTTTTACAGTGCTGAGTAACCTTACGTAAGTTTATAAACACATAAGGAGCACTGCAGATGTTCTCAGATGGATCGATGTTTCTTGCCGTTACCACGACGCTCCTGTGTTAGTGAGCGGTTTCATATTTACGACCGTAGGCATGTCAAAGGTCAGAGGCCACGTGCGGGATCAATCCGGCGGCTCCCGTTGCACTCGCGGCATATCCTGCTGTTAACGATCCTGCCGTCCCCACTCGCGTCCAAAATGTCACACAGTCGTTTCATCTGTGACTGCGACGCACGAATGTTGATCTGAGAAATGCACACATATCAGGTTTCTGACGTACTGAGGCTACTTTATGCTTTTATTTGTCTTTGAAAACAATCTTTGTCGCCTCTAGAACAGCGTTGTAGGTTTTACAGCCTTTAAAAACATTATGTGACTGAAAGAAAGCGTTTCTAATAATGACTTTACTGCTGCCATAAAGAAACAGGTGAAGAGACCAGCAGAGGGCAGCAGAGGGCAGTAGAGGGCAGCAGAGACCAGCAGAGGGCAGCAGAGGGCAGCAGAGGGCAGCAGAGGGCAGCAGAGACCAGCAGAGGGCAGCAGAGGGCAGCAGAGGGCAGCAGAGGGCAGCAGAGACCAGCAGAGGGCAGCAGAGGGCAGCAGAGACCAGCAGAGGGCAGCAGAGGGCAGCAGAGACCAGCAGAGGGCAGCAGAGGGCAGCAGAGACCAGCAGAGGGCAGCAGAGACCAGCAGAGGGCAGCAGAGGGCAGCAGAGGGCAGCAGAGGGCAGCAGAGACCAGCAGAGGGCAGCAGAGGGCAGCAGAGGGCAGCAGAGACCAGCAGAGGGCAGCAGGGGGCAGTAGAGGGCAGCAGAGACCAGCAGAGAGCAGCAGAGGGCAGCAGAGGGCAGCAGAGGGCAGTAAAGGGCTGTAGAGAGCAGCAGAGACCAGCAGAGACCAGCAGAGAGCAGCAGAGACCAGCAGAGACCAGCAGAGAGCAGCAGAGACGAGCAGAGGGCAGCAGAGAGCAGCAGAGACCAGCAGAGGGCAGCAGAGGGCAGCAGAGGGCAGTAAAGGGCAGTAGAGAGCAGCAGAGACCAGCAGAGAGCAGCAGAGGGCGGTAGAGGGCCGTAGAGACCAGCAGAGACCAGCAGAGGGCAGTAGAGAGCAGCAGAGAGCAGCAGAGGGCAGTAGAGGGCAGCAGAGAGCAACAAAGGGCAGCAGAGGGCAGTAGAGGGCAGTAGAGACCAGCAGAGGGCAGTAGAGAGCAGCAGAGAGCAGCAGAGGGCAGTAGAGGGCAGCAGAGAGCAGCAGAGGGCAGTAAAGGGCAGTAGAGAGCAGCAGAGACCAGCAGAGGGCAGCAGAGAGCAGCAGAGGGCAGCAGAGGGCAGCAGAGAGCAGCAGAGACCAGCAGAGGGCAGTAGAGAGCAGTAGAGAGCAGCAGAGACGAGCAGAGGGCAGCAGAGAGCAGCAGAGACCAGCAGAGGGCAGCAGAGGGCAGTAGAGGGCAGTAGAGAGCAGCAGAGACCAGCAGAGGGCAGCAGAGAGCAGCAGAGACCAGCAGAGGGCAGCAGAGGGCAGTAGAGGGCAGTAGAGAGCAGCAGAGACCAGCAGAGGGCAGTAGAGGGCAGCAGAGGGCAGCAGAGAGCAGCAGAGGGCAGTAGAGAGCAGCAGAGACCAGCAGAGGGCAGCAGAGGGCAGTAGAGGGCAGTAGAGAGCAGCAGAGACCAGCAGAGGGCAGCAGAGAGCAGCAGAGACCAGCAGAGGGCAGCAGAGGGCAGCAGAGACCAGCAGAGGGCAGCAGAGGGCAGCAGAGAGCAGCAGAGACCAGCAGAGGGCAGCAGAGACCAGCAGAGACCAGCAGAGGGCAGCAGAGGGCAGCAGAGACCAGCAGAGGGCAGCAGAGGGCAGCAGAGACCAGCAGAGGGCAGCAGAGTCAGGGGCGTAACATCTGCACTGGGGCCCAGGAGGTTTAGGGGCCCATTAGTGCGGGCCCTTGTTCATCTGTGGTGTGTGTTTAAAATAGTCATAATAATTAGGAGCAGCACATAAGTGTGTTACAGAAAAGAGTTTTTTTTTTACATTAAGTCAACTTCAAATCCAGTTAATTTCATAAACTTAAAACAAAAGTTAAATAAATACACAAATTGTAACAAATTTAACAGAATCTAAAAATCAATCAACCTGTTTTTTGTATCAAACTCCAGTAAAACAGTGATATTTTATAATTTAAAAAATATTAAAGCATGAACCTGTAGTAGTCAATGTGCTTTATAACTTAAGGGCCCAACAGAGAAAAAGAGCTCTTCACTTCCTTAAACTTTTTGTATGAAGCCATTTTACTACAAGTTGCGAAAACTCAAAAACTCAAGGCAACAGGCTTCCTCAAGATTTTTTAGTTTTGGAACCAACTCAAAATCTCAAGTTTTCTACAACGAATATTTTTTGTTCACCAGAGTTTTACTCACTGTCATTATTTTTTTAGCTCAACTTTCAGCCAACTTTCTCTCCATTGTTCAGAAAAAGTATTATTCTTTTGTTAAATGTAGTATATTTAGTTTTTATTTTTATCAATAATAATAGTATATATAGTATATATATAGTATAATAATAATAGTAAAACTTAAAAAACAAAAAGAAGTTGGCAACAGGATCCCTCCAGATTTTTTAGTTTTGGAGTCAACTCAAAATCTCAAGTTTTCTACAACAAATATTTTTCAGTGTAGTACAAAAAGTTTAAGGAAGTGAAAAGCTCCTTTTCTCTTTTGCCCTCTGCTGCCCTCTGCTGGTCTCTTCACCTGTTTCTTTATGGCAGTAGTAAAGGCATTATTAGAAACGCTTCTTTTTTTTCTCTTTTTTTTTTACAGCATAGAACTGGTTCTTTTCTTTTAGCGGTCACCACATTGAATCATACACATGAGTACTTTGGCAGGTTTTTATGCCGGATGCCCTTCCTGACACACCCACATAGGCAAAAAAACTAATCACCTTGGAGTTAGTATGATTAAAAATGTACTGTTGTGTATAATTTTGGAATATTTAAAGACTACAAGAGCATTATATTCCTGAAAATACACCCAGAAGTCACTCTTAGATGTAAACTCCAGCTTCTGTGAGGGACAGGGGCAGCAGGAGCCTTTTTTTTTTTCTTTTTTTTTTTTTTTTTTTTCTTTTTTTTTTTGGCTTGCGTCCTTGTTCATGCTCTGTTAATTCAGAAGGGAGGCTGTAGTGCTGCTTAAGGCCGCTACTATTTTAGGACCTACATTCATTTTTCTATAGTTTTATGCTGATGGGGCCAGTTGGAGGCGGTTGTATAGATTCAGCAGTGTGCGTCCTTTCAAAGGAAAGTGCAGCTAAGACGTGAGCACAGAGTCCTTCATCACAAACTGGACACAAGGACACGCGGCGAAAGGAAAGAGCTGTCATTTTTATCTTTGGTGTTTAGTGCAATCACTGAGAGGTTTGTTTAAGTAGCATTTAGGAGACAGACTTTTTACACAAGTACCACATAAACCAGACCTAAACCAGGACTAAACCAGGACTAAACCAGACCTAAACCAGGACTAAACCAGACCTAAACCAGACCTAAACCAGGACTAAACCAGGTCTAAACCAGACCTAAACCAGGACTAAACCAGGACTAAACCAGACCTAAACCAGACCTAAACCAGGACTAAACCAGACCTAAACCAGACCTAAACCAGGACTAAACCAGGACTAAACCAGACCTAAACCAGGACTAAACCAGACCTAAACCAGACCTAAACCAGGACTAAACCAGGTCTAAACCAGACCTAAACCAGGACTAAACCAGGACTAAACCAGACCTAAACCAGGACTAAACCAGGTCTAAACCAGACCTAAACCAGGACTAAACCAGACCTAAACCAGGACTAAACCATGTCTAAACCAGACCTAAACCAGACCTAAACCAGGACTAAACCAGGTCTAAACCAGACCTAAACCAGACCTAAACCAGGACTAAACCAGGACTAAACCAGACCTAAACCAGGACTAAACCAGGACTAAACCATGTCTAAACCAGACCTAAACCAGACCTAAACCAGGACTAAACCAGGACTAAACCAGACCTAAACCAGGACTAAACCATATATAAACCAGGACTAAACCAAACCCAACCAGGTCTAAACCAGGACTAAACCAGGACTAAACCAGATGTAAACAAGGTCTAAACCAGAACTTGCGCGGTCCACTGGATCAGTCCTGTAATAAACCAAATCAGGACTCCTGAGTGCCACTGCAGAGGCCCTTGTACCACCAGTGGTGCCCGTACCATAGTTTGAGAAACCTAGACCAATCAATATGAGCATAATAACTCATAAATAAAACTCAATTCTTTCATATTTATTATAATTTTATATTTTTAGGCAAATAACAATGTCAAATAAGATAAAATTACGTAAAATAACATACTCTGCATTGGTTAGAATTGTGCATCACATTGCTTCTGTTTATTTTCAGCGTGCTCGGGGGGTAAATGCTCTCCACGTTGAACTCTCACACAGTCTTTCCCACACGTCTGTCTCTGGAGTAAACACTCTCTCCTCACAGTTAGCAGAGTATCAGCTCCTCCTCGCTCCTCTTGACCTTTCCTCCGCTCTCACAGCTTCTCCGACAGACGGCCCACACTTGTCACATCCAAACCTTCCGCTCTGTCCCGTCTCGCTCCTCTGTTGTGCCTCACACTTCGCTCTGTGTCTCTTACAGCCTCTACATTTTTGCTCCTTTCTTCTTCTGTGTAGGCTCCACTTCAGATCCTCACACACGCACGGCCCTCCCTCTGCTGCAGGGGGCGCTCCGTAGGCTGCTGTCCCCTCTGTGTGGTGGCTGAAGGACTTTGTAAGGTTTTTTTTGTGGAATGTGGAGAGCGTTGTGACCGGGGCCACAGGTGCAGCACTGCAGGGAGCCCCTCTGCAGGAGTCTGCTGCAAAAAAAAAAGGTTTAAAGCTCTATTAGTACTATTCAAGACCAATCCAAGACCAGAGTGAACAGACACCAAGATACAGTAACACTAACATTAAGAAGAAAAGTTAAAATAAAAGTGGTTCAAATACATTACTGATAGTTTTAATGATTTAAAGCAACAGACTCCCCAAACAAACAGAGAACTGAACATTTTTCTGGTTCTTTTGATGCTGGAAACTAATTTAAAATGATGAAATCTAGTATTTTCTTGTGTTTTGTTGATAAAAGTCTCAGAGACTGCCACATCCAGACTGAGACAAGACCAAGACCAATCCAAGACCAAAGTGACACCAAGACTTTTAAGAACCGAGACCAATACCAAGACAAACCCTTAAATTAAGAAGAAAAGTTAAAATAAAAGTGGTTCAAATATATTATTGATAGTTTTAATGATTTAAAGCAACAGACTCCCCAAGCAAACAGAGAACTGAACATTTTTCTGGTTCTTCTGATGCTGGAAACTAACTTAAAATGATGAAAGCTAGTATTTTTTTAAATGTTTTGTTAATAAAAGTCTCAGAGACTGCCACATCCAAGACCGAGACCAGGCCAAATAAAACCAAGACCAAGACTAAGTAAAACTGCAGCCAAGTCCAAGATGAGACCAAGACTATAAAAAAAAACTGGCTCAAGACAAAGACCAAGAGCTTTTGAGTGCTACAGCACTACAGCGCATAGTAACTTTCATATTGGCAGGAAAATTAGGAGAAAATGATTAGCGGCAAAGTATATTTCAGGTTGTAGGAGCTTCATTATTACGTACTTTCATTTAATATCACTCAGGGAGTTTTTACAGCTAAAAGTTTTATTATAGCTCATAGTTCTGCCTAAAAGAGAATTTCCTCCTCCTCCTTTCTGTTTCTGTGCATGTGGCTGCTCTTCCATAACAAAAAGCGAGGCATTTGTTGGTCTAACCACAATGTGCAGCTTTCTCTCCACACAGTGAGTCTTGCTAGACGTTTTGCCCCAGAGACAGCAGGGGGCGCTTTATTCACCCTGCAACAACTCATTAAACCATCACACTGGAAAAAAATGACATTGTTTTACTTTAAATATGAAATGCAAACCACAGAAACAAATGTACTGTGCATAGATTTCCTTATTTTTCCCATCGGCGTTTGCTCTTCCACTTCCTGGATACTGTTCTAGATCCACACCAAAAAGTAATATTTTCACTTTTGGCTTCTTACTAGCCTGAAAAAATCATCCAAATCTTAACATAACCTTTTAAGTTGCTGCTAACAAACAAATCACCAACAGCCCAACTACAAAACAATAAAATATCTACTGTATAAAAGTCAAACCAATGTACAAAAAGTTAAAGTTAGGATCCATTTCTACCATTTTTCTCTGAGGGCCGTTCTCAAAGCTGCAGGGTGCAGATGAACAGAGAGGATGTCCAGACTGTATTGGCAGAACAAAATGGATGGACTTCTGCAGCGTAAACTTCCAAAGAGCGCGCTCAGCCACTTCTTCTTTTGTCACATCATTTTTCTGCATTAGCTTTATTAACCCACTTTGAGAACTCAGTAGATTTAGGAGAGAGCGGCGGCTCAGCAACTTTGCTCCCAGTGTTTCAGCCCTCGTTTGTTTCTTAATAAAAACGTACAACACATTCTTTTTAGCGCAACAAACACAATATGGGATAAATTAAACAAAACATGAACAAGTTAAGACTGTTGTAAGCAGGCCCACTGATAGGTTTGCAGGGGCCCAGGGCAAAAAGGCATCGCATGGGCCCATTATAATAGAAAATATAAGAAAAGAGACCATTTCTGGGCCTGTAAGTCTCATAAAAAGTGTAGTTTTATCATAGACAGAATTTATTTTCTACTACTTTTTCCCATTAGGGGTCAGGATTGTTTCTTTTTTATCTTTTGGCTGCTTCCCTAACCCACAATCCTGTTAGGCAGTGGTGTATAAAAGGTAATTAGGGGCCCCAGTGAATGGTTTTAGAATGGGCCCTTAAGTTATGAAGCACATTCAGTCTATACATATATATTTTCAAGTTTATACATCCATATATGATATGATTTAAGTTTTAAATGGAAATTTCTGAAAGTTTGCTAACAGTGAAAACAAACCAAATATGTCAGTGCCATGTGCATTTTTCTTTATAATTTAACTTTGTAAGCATTAGGTAAATATTGTAAAGTTATTATACATCTCATACAATTTCAATGTTTTTAATCATTGTTCTTAAATGAATCATGCTTGCAGTGTAACTTACAGCCCAGAATGAAAATAATCCACTAAAATTGATAATAATTAAGGGCTCTTAATGGGGCCCCCTCATTTCCAGGGCCCCAGAGGTTTAGGGGCCCATAAGAGCTCCTGTAGGCTACATCTCTTATCACGTCTGGGTTTGAAATGTTCATAATAAACAAAAGCAGCACATAACTCTGTTATAGAAGAATGTTTTTACCATAAATGTAAATAAAATGCAAGATCAGAATTTATAGCTTATGTTTAAATGTGGCTTTAAAAAAAATCATATATTTGCTGATAGCTACACAATATATCGCAACATTATCTTTATCGCAATATCAGCAAACGCAATATCGCAATAATCCAAATATATCTCAATAACGCTGTGGTCTTCCATCTGACAGAGATTTACACTGAAGAATCATTTTCCACCAGAGCCTTAAAAGAACATGTGCTGTGACTAAATAAAATTGTTTAAAAAGTCCAGTTTTAGTGGTAATTTAATTAATTTAGTCACAGCTTAGCCTTGTTTTATTCCTGGTTTAGTCTGTGTTAAGTTTTGATTTTGCTGTTTTGACTTGTAAATACAGGAACTTACATTTTTGTGAAATGTAGTGAATTTAACTTACTATGTTCAAAAAGTAGGCTCTATTTTTAAATATTACAATAATATCGTTATCGCAATTTTCCACATAGTTATCGAATATCGCATGTTTTCTCCATATCGCGCAGCCCTACGTCTGATGCATAAACTTAATGTACTTCATATCTTTAGGGCCCATTCTTTAAACATGCACCGGGGCCCCTCATTACCAGGTTACGCCACTGGTTCTTGGGTTATTGAAGCCTATACCTGCTGTTTGGGATCTGTGGTGGGACATGCCCTGGATAATGGCTTGTTAGTCGCAGGGCTGACGTTTAGAGACATCTGCTTTCATTTACTATGGGACATTTTGATTTTCCAACTAACCTTCACATTTTTATAGTGATTTTTGATGACCCCTATAGTCTATCCATCATCCTCTGCTCAGTTTGAGTGAATTGCTGCCACATGAATTGTTGCTTGTATATTTATGCATAGACGTCTTAAAACCGAGTAATGTGTCAGGGATTTGGGGGGAACAAGGGAGAAAAGGACCCAAAAATAAAAACTTTAATAAACTAAATAAAACTCCATAAGGGAAAAAACAATAACTGAAAGAGTCCAAAATCCCAAATTCTCAAACACACAAAAAGCCAAGGGAAATAAAAACACAAAAGTCAAAATCCAAAAACTAAATGCAGAGCAAATATAAAATTTACACAAGAACTGGGCAACACTTTTGTATTCCCAGTTAGTTTCCATGTTTTTCTGGTTTACTTCCTGCCTCTTGTGTTTCCCGCGTGTGTGATTGCCTGCCCCGCCTTTATGTGTTTCACCTGTGCCTCATTGCTTTGTGTATTTATGTCCTGTGTCCTCCCCTAGTTTTTGTCGGTTCATTGAGTTCATTGTGTTTGTTGAGTTTGTTGAGTTTTGTCGAGCTTTGTCTTGTATGGTCGTGGTTTTCGTCTTCTCCGTGAATTATATTACATCTATTTTTGAGTCTGCATTTTGGGTCCGTCCTTCCTCAGTTCTGCATAACCTGACAGCAGCTATCTGTTTGGAAAAAAGGAAAAAGAAAAATCGTCTATGTATCCAGTTTTGCTTGGGTAGCGCTCAACTTTCTTCGGTGTTTGCCACGGTTGTTTATGTTTTCTTCTTCTTCTTCTTCTTCAAATTTCCGCTTATATTTTCCCGCCGCTTCCTGTTGCGTCGTCTTCGTTCTTTGACGCTATTTCCTGTGTCCCATCAGCTGTTTTTCATCGGCCGCTGGACTCCATGAATTCCCAGTTGGATGTAAACAGCCCACACTACAGGAGTGTGTCCAGAGTCGGTGTTTGTTTGCTTGCGATTGACATCAGGCCGGGTTTTTGCGCCGATTCGAGTCTTTGAACATCACACACTAACAGATTTCAGGGCCGACTGGTGATTACGATTCCCTGCAGCTAATGTTGAGTGGTACAGACTCGGCACAACTGTGAATTATTATAAAATCAGGCAAAAAAGTCGTGTAGTGTGAGCTTAACTAGACTACAAAATAAAACACAAGGGAAACAAAACACAGAAAACAGGACACAGACATGGATCCTGACATAATGTGGGCAGTAATCAGTGGGTTACTGTGGTTCTCCTCAGCAGCAGCAGGGGCCACAGCAGATGGAGCCTGAGCGGCGAGAGCAGGAGCGGCCCGAGCGTCCAGGCCGCGGCCGATAACAACCACGAAAGGGAAATGAGCAGAGAGCAGGGGGTGCCAGGGCCGGCTATTTTTAGACACACTGAGCTCTGTGGGCCGTGTCCCGCTCTGCGTATGAGACCGTCTCCTGTACATTGATGGAAGGTGTGTGCACGTGTGTGTGTGTGTGTGCACATGGGGGTGTGCCCGGTCCACGTGATGACAGGCGGCGCTGTCCTCGTCATGAACACACACAGGAGACGCTCACCAGTGCTGTGTGTAGTGGGGTACTGCATTATTAGGTAACTCCTGAAGAGGCCTGTGTCTCTCTCAGGACAGACTCAGCTACAACTGGAAGCTCATGAGCAGCAACGGTAAAAAAAAATCCACAAAAACAAATCCTTTGTTCCATTACTGACCCCCTAAGGCTTAGTTCAGGCCTTGACATTAGCATTAGCCAACCTGCTAAATGCTGGTCCATTTTGGCTACTAACACTTTTAGTTTAGGTCAATTCCTGTCGCTAAGTCTGAGTGAACACCTAATTTAATACAGAATAATTCATCATGACCTGAGAGAAAAAAGAAATTAAATAAACGTATTAAGATAGACCACATGCAAAACCTTAAATTTTATTCTGCCTATAGGTAAACCTGTTTTCCACATATTTAATAATTCCTTGCCTACACATAAAACAAACTACATTTCTTATCCTATGTTATAAAATAAATACAAAACAACATTTAAATTAATTACATTCTGGCTATTAAAAACATTGTGTGGCCAGTGAGCCAAAAAAGTTTATGTCAAGCCCTGGTTAGTATGTAATAAAAGTACAAAATAGGAAAGTAGGATTAATACTGTGTTTCTCATTGTAACTAGACTTCTATTTTTGCATTTTTATATTTTGGCATATGTTTTTTAGGGCTCATATAATGTCATGGTAGCAGTTCCACAAAATAAACCAGAGAATTTATATTATACTACATTTCGATTCAATTCAGTTTTATTTCTATAGCCCAGTGTCACAACAACAGTCTCCTCAGACAAACAGTTCATCAAACATAAACCCACAATCAACACAAACAATAACTAAACTAAACAGACGCAGGACATCCCATCCCTTTCCTTAGACCCTCCCTCTTGGTCAGGAAAAACCCCTAAAAAAACCCAGAATGAATGAAAGAGTGACTTACTGGCGATTTTCCATGGTGTGCTCCACCTTAGGCCCCTTAGTTTTGCAAACTGTGACAGGATCCAGCCATGCAAGACCCAGCTTTAACAGGACTCAATGGAAGCCTCAACTCACTCACCTGTCTGGATGAGGTCCCTGCTGCAGCCCGGATCTCCCGGACCTATCTCGCCCACTCACCTGTCTGGATGAGGCCACCTGCTGCATCCTATGGACTTCCTCAACCTACCTCACCCACTCTCGTCTGGATGAATCCTTACAGAGCTGATCTATGATCCTATAGATGAACTAAGGGACTAGCAGTCCTGGATGCATTGCCTGTCCGTCCTGGGAGAGGATCTCTCCTTCAGTTGGGCTCCATAAGGTTTCTTCTTTTTTCCCGTAGCTGGGTTTTTTTTTAGGAGTTTTTCCTTACCGAGAAGGAGGGTCTAAGGACAGGAGTGTCCTGGGTCTGTTTAGTTTAGTGTAGTTATTGTTTGTGCTGATTGTGTGTTAAGTCTGATTGTGTGTTTATGTTTGATCAACTGTTTGTGAAGCCCTTTGAGGCGACTTTTGTTGTGATACTGGGCAATACAAATAAATCTGAATTGAATTGAATTGAATTGAATTGAAGACACTAGTGATGGGAATTCCAGCTCATTTCAGTGAGAGCTGGATCATTTGGCTTGGCTCACCAAAAAGAGCCAGCTCTTTTTGCTCCCAGATGACTTCATTTTTCCTCCTATACCTAATATATATACATAGAATGGAAAGAAAAAGTACTGGCACCCCTTGGAAATACTAGGATTTCTGGTCAAAAAATGTGATCTGATCTTCATCTAAGTCACAACAACAGACAAACACAGTCTGCTTAAACTAATGCTGCAAAAAGAAAGACTTTTTCATCTTTTTATTGAGCATTTATGTAAACATTAACAGTACAGGGTAGAAAAAGTATTGGAACCTTTGGATTTAATAACTGGTTGATCCTCCTTTGGCAGCAATAACCTCAACCAAACGTTTTCTGTAGTGAAGATCAGACCTGCACAACGCTCAGGGGGAATTTTGGACCATTCCTCTTTACAAAACTGTTTAATTTCAGCAATATTCCTGGGATGTCTCGTGTGAATCGCTCAGTTTTGACTCATGAGTGTACTCAAATATAACTCAAATACATGGATTGTGATGAAGTATTCAAGTTCTGATGTTTTGAAACAGTGAACTGACTTGTTTATAGAAAAAACTCTACTGCACATAGCATATAAACACACTTATGATTAAACATAAAAATAAAAAAACACACACACGCTAACAAAAACAGGGCTTTAATAATAAACTTAATTAACTAATGAACTAAAAAAAAACTTATCATAAATATATAACCTAATAAAAATAAATAACTCTCTCTGAACTAACCACCATCACCAACAGTTTAACCAATCACATGCTTTCATAGGACAGGAGCGCTCTGATTGGTCGATACATCCTTTATCTATCCACAACTAGAATCTATCAGGAATAATCTGAAGGAGCTGTTGTTTTATTTCAAAATTCAAAGCGTATTCACAGTATTTTTATTTTTTAGCATAAAGAATTAAAAGCAGACTCCAGATGTGTGCTGTGTTATTGTGACAGCTCCTGGCTGTGGACAGACTCCAGGTTTGTGTGAGACTTTTACAGCCACAAAATCTGGTAGTGCAGCTTTAATAATAAAAAAAATGGCTCACAGATGGGAGCTGGCTCTCACTGTTAGTAGTACATTTTGTAGAGTATACTTTTACTTTTACCTGAGTAAATTGTGGATGAAAAAAAAAGTACTTTTACTTAAGTAAGTAAAACTTTTAATTGTGTGTAGAAGTAGAAGTAGTTTTGCTCGTCTGTGGTGTAGTGGTTAGTGCACTTGACTTGCAATCTGGAGGAGAAGAAGAATTTTAACTTTCTACTTAAGCAAATTTTACACTCAATAAGTCAGTTTTTACATTTTTCTTAAAGTTACACTGTGTAAGATTCCCGGTCTTGCGCCTCTAGAGGCCACAGGTGCCACTGCACCGTCGCAAAACGTAAACACTAGGGCCCCTCCTCCTTCTGAAACTGTGCGAGCGTGCGTTACGTCAAACTAACAATGGGACTAGAGAGTGCACTCATATTTACTGTATAAACTTCTGTAACCACTTGTGTGGCCGCAGATTGGATCTTCTATAGAGTTAGCGCTAGCGTTAGCTTATCGCGCAATGGTCGCATTAAAACAACTAATAACTGTATGAAAAAGCACGTTCTAAAGAAAAAATAAAGAGGCTAATTTACCTGCCCAACAATAAAGAAGCAAAAACGTGATCTGATTTGCAGCCTTCTCTGTCTCTCATCTGACGCCAGCGAGCAAAAGTCTGTCCGATGTTGACTCTTGTCTGCGATCTGGTGCGGTCCCTTTCCCGTTTTCTTTTTCTTGCCTCGTCCGACATTGTCTTCATCTTCTTGTGTCCTTCGGCCCTGACGAACTGGCGAAAATAACAACGCTAAAAGTAGCTTCATGGTTATACTGCACCTCAGGTATAAGAGCAGAAGGGGGAATGCCGTAAAGCAAGTCGTTTCCTGTCACGTGACTCTTCCTCAACAGCGGAGCGCTCCCGGCCAAGTTGCGAGGGCGGTTTCTCAGTACAGAAGCCCCGCTCGGAGCAACAGATCGCGCCTCAGGCCTTATAATCGCTCAAAAAAAAATCACAAAAACAAGTCAGTATGCCCCACATATTTAGGAGAAAAGTTACACAGTGTAACTTTAAGTACTTTTAATTCTACTTGAGTAATATTATTTTTTGAAGTAACAGTAAATTTGCTTGCACACAGATTTTCATTGATCTTTGGACAAAATATGACACCCTCTTATATTTTCTATCACTGTTGATTAATAGCGCCCTCTGTTGGTTGTGTAGATCTGCTGCAGCTGCGCGTCATTTCCTCTGCGCGAGTCTGATCAGTGACGGTAAACTAAAACCTTAAAGTCTGTGAAAACATCGTGTAAAGGTCAGAAATCAGAAATGCTCGCCTCAAAAAAGCAAAAAAAAAAAAAAAACACGGCATGATCTGGACGAGTTGTGTCGGCAGCAGCAGAACACAGATATGGCTCCTCTTTGGTCGTTTCATTGTTCCCCGAACACACACACGAGAGGAAATTACTTACTCTGGCAATAACAGACGGTATCAACACTTTCCCTAACAATCCTACTGAAGCTGCTGCAGTAAAACAATAATTAGTAAGTACTCATCAGTTCCTTTACTGCCCCCTTGTGGCTGGAGTTAGTAGTGTGGTAGCGAGGATATTGCGTTGAAACTGTAGATGCTCAGGTGGTAAAGTGGATTAAAGTGCATCATTATTATTATTATTATTATTATTAACTGAGCTTTACTGGTCTGATACGTAGAGTTACATGTTGCAAATACACAAAATTGGCTCTATCTCACAATGGTATCAAATCCAATGAAATATTCCTGGATCCAGACAGAGTTTTGGATGCACACAAAACAACAATCTTTTAATTCTTGGCTCATTGCTTTTTGTAAACAGACAAACAAAACAATGCAGGAAAAGAAGAAAATATCCAGGCCAGAAAAACAAAATGTAGTTTATAAAAAAGGCACCTGGTGGAAGATAATTAACGAAAGCGGGCCGTTAAAATCTGTTAATGTCTGAGAAATGCAATGCTACTGATGCAATAATGTATTCATTCATTTTGTTTTTAAATCTGATTCTACCGCTTATTCCAGACGGGTTGCAGGTGAAGCTAACCAAGATAGTGCTGACTACAGAGCTAATTTAATAACTTCTCTGAGCTGAATAACAGCGTTTAGTGCTTTCCTTCGTCGCCTGTTGGTTCTGCTGAAGTCCTTGTTGTTGTTCAGTCCTCTGTGGGACTTTTTTCTTCTTCTAAGATCGGGGAAGAACATAGTTTAATATGGAAAAACGGTGGCCTGTTCCTTTAAATAAGGAACGGTGGCCTGTTCCTAATACACATTCCTTAAAAATAAATAACCCAATCACGCCACCTCCTATTTTGCTACATTTGCGCACAGTAAATCAGATAAACATTGGATACTTATTGGATAGAGGCAAAAGTAACCACGACAAAAGGAGGTCACATGATAGAATGCTTACTATTTATTGGTTGGAGGCAACTAAATCCATGAAACCCTGACAGAGAGCTGTATGCTTGCAAAAAGGTTCTCACAGCGCCTCATTCACTTAAAGCTCCATGAGGTTAAATGCTAACAAGTAATAGCAATTAATAAAAGGATATCAGCTAAAAAATTGACGAGGGACAACTTTATCTGGCCCCTGGTCGATGCAAAAACAATGGTTCTTAGGAGATGGACACACTGGACAATTGTCATTTGGTCGCAGGGTTAGCGCTTAGAGACTGAGTGCTGGAGTACACAGAGAGGACCCACAAAAACGCTTAATTCGTCCCATATGACGCTTTGTTAATTTCACATTTTTTGCTGGAAAATTTTCAGACACATTTATCCCCAAACTTGGCCCATGACGTGACAAAATCCTGCCCCACTCTGCATGCTAATTTCACATTAATACACTGTGTCCCGTGTTTTTTTTGTTTTGTTTTTTATGCTGATGAATGGAGTGACGTGAGTACAGCAGCTGCTCCCGACGCCGAAGTGACGCTCATATTTGTGTGTACTGTGTGGTAATCCAGCGCACGGCTCCGGGCTGGCCACGCACAAAAGAGCAGACCTCAAAAGCCCCGTAATCATGCGAAGAAAAGCCACGTCGCTCTCATTTCTCCCCAAAGAATAGAGCCATGGAGGGACGGAGGCTGGTTCTTGGCCGCGCTGTCTGGTTGAGTTTATCTGCGGCGTGCATGTTTTTTTATTATGGTAATGTTCTGGAGGGTAAAAATATCGAGGAGGTGGGACAGTGGTGCGTGGACTTGTCGCTGATAATGACAGGGGAGCTGTGCGAGCCTCCTGCTGGGCCTAACAGCGCTGCTCTTTTGGGATGGCGCTCAAAAATTAGCTCGGGTCGCGGCTCAGCACTTCATCAAAGGACTGCAGTGGCCTTTGGAGCGGCGAGAAATCAGATAATGCTTTGTAGGTCGGACTAATCTAGCTTAAAGGCTACAGAGAGGACTACATAAGATGGAAGTGTTATTTAAAAGGGGGTTTCTGCAGGGTCAGGTGTGAACTTTAATGCAGCCAGTGTCCCAAAGACAACACTAACAAGGTCCAGTTCAGGTCCAGGAGTTTTAATTGTGGAGTTTTGGATTGGTTGTCATCCTTAGAAAAAGAAAAAATCTTCTAATTTCCGTTTGTATTTGTCCCAGTGTTTGAACTGAAGGAATTAAATAGAAAATTGCTTTTGAAATAAGTCCCAGAGAGCAGTCCTAACACTTGTTTAGACTGAAGTTTGATTCCATAAGGAAACTCCAGCTATAACGTCACCCTTGTGTCGGTCCCAAGTCTGGATAAATTGAGAGGATTGCATTGAGAATGGCAAGGAAAAAAACTAAGACTGAATGTATGAACCATGAGATTATACTGAAATATTTGTCATTGTGGCAAAATATTTGAGTAATTTGTACATTGACTCATGCTTTTTTATTTAATGGTTCAACAGAATAATTGTATGCTGACCCAAATAATAAAAAAGCATTTTATAAATATTAAATGCATATAAAAGAGAGGTTATGATTGAATTTAAAATGTTTTATTTGATTACAGCATAGTATTTTACATTTACTCTCCCAGATAATGCAGTTTTTGTTTTGTTTTTTGGTCCAATGTTCTCTTCTCCAATCATTCTCTTGAACCAAAAAACAATTAGCATGAGTCAACTTTAAAATTATTTACATCTTTAAAATTACAGTAAAAAAAAAAAGGTTAAAAAAAAAGGCCATGGAGAGGATTTGTTTTAGAAGACGTTCACTTCATCTGAAAGACTTAGTCATTTCTAGTGAAAACTGCTGCGTGAGCAGAGGTTTACTGCCAGAGGGAGTGGTCACACCTGATGAGACAGCAATCAACATCTGGACTGGACTGGACTGGACAGGGACTGGACTGGAGTGGAACGGAGTGGAGTGGAGTGGACTGGACTGGAGTGGACTGGGGTGGAATGGAGTGGAATGGAGTGGAATGGAGTGGACTGGACTGGACTGGGGTGGAATGGAGTGGACTGGAGTGGACTGGGGTGGAATGGAGTGGAACGGAGTGGAATGGAGTGGACTGGACTGGACTGGACTGGAATGGAGTGGACTGGAGTGGACTGGGGTGGAATGGAGTTGACTGGACTGGACTGGAGTGGACTGAGGTGGAATGGAGTGGACTGGAGTGGACTGGACTGGGTGGAATGGAGTGGACTGGACTGGAGTGGACTGGGGTGGAATGGAGTTGACTGGACTGGACTGGAGTGGACTGAGGTGGAATGGAGTGGACTGGAGTGGACTGGACTGAACTGGAGTGGACTGGACTGGAGTGGACTGGGGTGGAATGGAGTTGACTGGAGTGGACTGGAGTGGACTGGGGTGGACTGGACTGGGGTGGAATGGAGTGGACTGGAGTGGACTGGGGTGGAATGGAGTGGACTGGACTGGAGTGGACTGGGATTGACTAGACTGGGATGGTCTGGACTGGAGTGGACTGGACTGGAGTGAACTGGAGTGGACTGGACTGGAGTGGACTGGACTGGAGTGGACTGGACTGGACTGGAGTGGACTGGAGTGGACTGGACTGGACTGGAGTGGACTGGAGTGGAGTCCAGGGCAGGGTTAGCCATCTGTAAGCATTAAGTGGCTCTGAAGTTATTGTCCTATTGTTAGGGTGAAATGTGGAATGAAACTCATGTTGTTTCAGCACTGAGTAGACTCAGAAACAGATCGACTGTATATGAGCTCCCACTCACACCGCAGTTATCTGTAGACCTTCTTGTGTAACCGTCTCAGCTATGCCACCAACAAACCAACAAACCAAGGGCTGCTGTAGTATTGAAGTGTTGTGAGTGGAAGCAGTTTGATTTACTGCAGCGTGGACAGGTCCCACCCCTCGCTGTGACAAACTCACCCAGCAGTGTTTCATCTCCGTCAGACTCACGCAGCAGCGACAGAAGCAGCTGTGTCAGCTTCATCAAAGGCCACGCTCTTTATCTGATGAAGTCGTGCATAACTTTTCTTTATTACTCCACTCATTTACAAGCAGTGGTGTAAAGAACAGTTTCTACTAGACCCTCCTTAAGAGAAATATAACAGTGAGCTGCACAAAGCTCTGCAGGAACATAGCACAAAACATCAACATCTGGGTCCCTCTTTTCTCTCAGGTTTTCGTTGTGGTTTGAACGGGAAAGACCAGCCAGGATCAGGAGCACATCTGGAGCACTCAGCAACATCAGAGCTCTCCAAACCCGTGCCATACTTATTCTGTGTGACCATATTCTACAACTAATTAGCGATTAAGTAACATTTTCCCCTTAATAAACTCAAAATTGCTGCTCATTAGTAGGAAGTAAGGACTTTTTTGCACATAATCTTAGTACACTTTTTGGAGCATAAGCATTATTAGGGAATAGTACCACAAAAAGCTTATTAAGATCATAATTTATGTCCAGCAACTTCCTTTCTTCCTAGTAATGAGCAGTAAATTTGAGTTTACTATGAGGAAAATCTTTGTGGACCTTAAAATAAAGTGTGATTAATAACCATAGTGAATTTCTCCACTGTAAGATTAATGAAGTTATAGATAGATTGGTTTATTTTGGTCACATATATCACTGCAATTAGCACAAATCACAATGAAATAAATACATAATGCAAATGCGTATTTTAGCCTCTCCTATTCAATCCATGTAAATATAATCTGCTAATCTCACAATGTCCTAAAATGCACAGTATATAGGATTAAACCTACTGAACATCCATAACATTATAGAGACAAAAAAACAAAAAACAACAACATTGTCACTCAATTTTACTCAACACTGAGACAACAGTCATTCATAATTTTATACTTTAAACATGTTTTTACTTAATCCGTTCCATAATTTCACTCCTAGAACTGAAACACATTTTAATTTCACATTAGTTCTTACTTTAACACATTCAAACATAAATAAACCTCTTATATTTAATAATAATAATAATATAAATACTCTTAATTCAAGGAGTCCTTGTATGCAAACTGGAAAAGTATGATTTTTAACTCTATAAAGGATCTCTGATATTTAAAAAAATACAATATCCCTTAATTTTAAAGTTTTAGATTGAATAAATAAGTTATTAGTTGGTTCACAATACCCCATAATAGCCTTTTTTGTAATTCAGTCTAATCTAATAATGTCTGTGCAGTTTGGTTTCTCACCAGGTTTATTGTAATTGTAATCTAACACAGTTCCATGCACTCTTTGCGTATGAAAATAAAAAGTGTTTTAGATTTGGTGCAAAGATTAAATGGTCATTAAAATGTCTTTACACCCAACATAAAAACCCAGCAGATCCTGTACATGCTTCAAAAGTAAATAAATAAAACCACAAAAATATGTGTTAATTAGTACAATACACAATACTTAATTTATTTTAAATACTAATTGCATTTTTTAGTTAAACTCAAATTCAAGGGGAAAAAAACAAAACAATAACCAGCCTTCCTTTAAAATTAAATAATTAATAAAAATATTAAAATATAAACTTCTACTATATTTACTTTTTACTATAATATTTTATGTTAGGCGTACATTTAAAAAATAAAAATAAATCTTAATAAATCCTACTTCTATAATATTACCCACTGTTCATCAGACAGAGTTTTTCTTTCATGAGTTTCAAAAGTTAAATATGAAAACAATGCAAATATTTTCCCATCATCCTCAGCGGTTGGCCTGTGCTCACTGATACCTCTGAACCTGAACTTTCTTTTCCTCAGATATTTTATTTAACGGTGGTGCATTTGGTTCAGATCCTGTGACAGCGCGGTGCTCGGCCTCAGGTCAGGAGCTGATTCTACGCTCGACAACGTTTGACGAGTGATGGGAGTTTCAGCTCTTTCCAGTGAGCCGCGTCATTTGGCTCCGAAATGGCTCTTCAGTTTTACCTCCTTTACCTTTTTTACTTCAGACAAATTTAGCACAGTTTTGACTAATGAGTATTTAAGTATTCTAATAAGTATTACAAAAGTTCTGATGCTTTGAAACTACTTAATGAACTGACTTAAAGAACCACTTACCGTATTTTCTGGACTATAAGTTACACTTTTTCATAGTCTGCTAGGGGTGCGACGTATACTCAGGTGTGACTTATATATTAAAATATTTCAGGTGTTGGTTAGAGGGCGCTCTAGGCTTGTGTCCCAGCATCTGCTGCACCTGTACCACTGACAATTTAAAATGTAAACATTACCACTAACAACTTAGGCTATAAAGACAACTGAGAAAGAGCGGAATAATTGGAAATGGAACTGATGCTGAGTCTGACGACAGCCACGCAGAGGAGGAAGCGGCGCTTCGTCTACCTCCGGAGTTGGCGGAGTTGTTCAGAAGCGACACCGAGGATGAAGAATTTAAAGGATTTAGTGATTAGGAGTGAGATGGTGAGTTTGGTGAACTTGTTATATTATGTTCTTTATGCTATAGTTATGTGAATAACTGTTAATATATTACGTTAACATATGAGACACCTATTCAGTTCGTTGTTTATGCTTCATGTAGCTGAATAACCATCAGTGTGTTACGTTAGCATAGCGCACACCTATTCAGCCTGTTGTTCTCTATTCTATTATTACTATATTTCAACTATTTCAACTTATTACTTGCCTTTCAACATGAAATGTCTGTTCATTGGTGTCGGATTTTGTAAAATAAATTTCCCCCAAAAAATGCGACTTATAGTCCAGTGCGACTTATATACGTTTTTTTCTTCTTCATTATGCATTTTTTGGCTAGTGCGACTTATACTCTGGAAAATACAGTAACATAAAAACAAATAATTAAGCATAAAAATAAAAAAGACAGATGTTGACACACAAACTTAACAAAAATCAGAGCTTTATTTAGTATTAAAAAGTAAAACCAACCGCAACAGCTGACCTCAAAACTCAAAAAACTTTATATAACCTCATAAAAAATAAATAACATCTCTGAAGTAACCATTATCAGCTATCTAACTGTAACTTTTACCATATTTTTTCAGATTTTATGAATTGGTTTCTTCTGTCTTTTATTATCTGCCCTGTTTTTGAAAGGAGACATAAGCAGTAAAGAGGATGCACAGCTCAACTTAAAACATGACAAGAATAATATACGTCTGCAAAAAGGTGCTTTGTTTTAAACTTGTGTGTTTATATTCTCAGTCGTTCAGGTCATAATCCTAACCAGAAGGCTGCTGGATCAAACATCGCATACTGCCATTAATACATCTATTTCTTCTAATGTTTTTGGATCATACCTTGACATGTTTCCCCTGCGTACTTTCTTGGAGCGTTAGGAAGACAGCGCCTGTTGAAATCAGCCGACAAGACGCGTTACAGTAGCATCACATGACACGAAGACTGCAGAAAGTGCGCAGCTGAAACATGTCAAGGTATGATACAAAAACACTGGTCATATACGAAATACATGTATTATTGGTCTTTGGTCATTTCAGAGGAGAGAGTTTAGCGTTACTGTATTTCCCTCAGAAGAAGAGTTTGGCTTGATTTCTGGCTTCATGGTTTTCATTAAACACAAGCAGAACCTGGGACATTGAAGAGCAAGTCGCTAAAATGCAGTAAACTGATGCATTTCTGTGAGTTTATTACGGAAGCGTATTGCGTTCACCTGAAAAAAAAAAGTTTCTGTTTTAATGAGCAAAGTTAGTTCTGTTTTTATGAGAAAAATTTAGATTTTATGAGTAAAGTTAATTCTGTTTTTATGAGAGAAAAAAATCCTGTTTTTACGAGTAAAATAATTTTCTGTTTTTACGAGAAAACTTCTGTTTTTACGAGTAAAATAATTTTCTGTTTTTACGAGAAAACTTCTGTTTTTACGAGTAAAATAATTTTCTGTTTTTACGAGAAAAGTTGTTTTTACGAGTAAAATAATTATCTGTTTTTACGAGAAAAGTTCTGTTTTTACGAGTAAAATAATGATCTGTTTTTACGAGAAAAGTTCTGTTTTTACGAGTAAAATAATTATCAGTTTTTATGAGAAAAGTTCTGTTTTTACGAGTAAAATAATTTTATGTTTTTACGAGAAAAGTTCTGTTTTTACGAGTAAAATAATTATCTGTTTTTACGAGAAAAGTTCTGTTTTTACGAGTAAAATAATGATCTGTTTTTACGAGAAAAGTTCTGTTTTTACGAGTAAAATAATTTTATGTTTTTACGAGAAAAGTTCTGTTTTTCCGAGTAAAATAATTATCTGTTTTTACGAGAAAAGTTCTGTTTTTACGAGTAAAATAATGATCTGTTTTTACGAGAAAAGTTCTGTTTTTACGAGTAAAATAATTTTATGTTTTTACGAGAAAAGTTCTGTTTTTACGAGTAAAATAATTTTATGTTTTTACGAGAAAAGTTCTGTTTTTACGAGTAAAATAATTATCTGTTTTTACGAGAAAAGTTCTGTTTTTACGAGTAAAATAATTAACAGTTTTTACGAGAAAAGTTCTGTTTTTACGAGTAAAATAATTTTATGTTTTTACGAGAAAAGTTCTGTTTTTACGAGTAAAATAATGATCTGTTTTTACGAGAAAAGTTCTGTTTTTACGAGTAAAATAATTATCAGTTTTTACGAGAAAAGTTCTGTTTTTACGAGTAAAATAATTTTATGTTTTTACGAGAAAAGTTGTTTTTACGAGTAAAATAATTATCTGTTTTTACGAGAAAAGTTCTGTTTTTACGAGTAAAATAATGATCTGTTTTTACGAGAAAAGTTCTGTTTTTACGAGTAAAATAATTATCAGTTTTTATGAGAAAAGTTCTGTTTTTACGAGTAAAATAATTTTATGTTTTTACGAGAAAAGTTCTGTTTTTACGAGTAAAATAATTATCTGTTTTTACGAGAAAAGTTCTGTTTTTACGAGTAAAATAATGATCTGTTTTTACGAGAAAAGTTCTGTTTTTACGAGTAAAATAATTTTATGTTTTTACGAGAAAAGTTCTGTTTTTCCGAGTAAAATAATTATCTGTTTTTACGAGAAAAGTTCTGTTTTTACGAGTAAAATAATGATCTGTTTTTACGAGAAAAGTTCTGTTTTTACGAGTAAAATAATTTTATGTTTTTACGAGAAAAGTTCTGTTTTTACGAGTAAAATAATTTTATGTTTTTACGAGAAAAGTTCTGTTTTTACGAGTAAAATAATTATCTGTTTTTACGAGAAAAGTTCTGTTTTTACGAGTAAAATAATTAACAGTTTTTACGAGAAAAGTTCTGTTTTTACGAGTAAAATAATTTTATGTTTTTACGAGAAAAGTTCTGTTTTTACGAGTAAAATAATGATCTGTTTTTACGAGAAAAGTTCTGTTTTTACGAGTAAAATAATTATCAGTTTTTACGAGAAAAGTTCTGTTTTTACTAGTAAAATAATTTTATGTTTTTACGAGAAAAGTTCTGTTTTTACGAGTAAAATAATTATCAGTTTTTACGAGAAAAGTTCTGTTTTTACGAGTAAAATAATTTTGTTTTTACGAGAAAAGTTCTGTTTTTACGAGTAAAATAATGATCTGTTTTTACGAGAAAAGTTCTGTTTTTACGAGTAAAATAATTATCAGTTTTTACGAGAAAAGTTCTGTTTTTACGAGTAAAATAATTTTATGTTTTTACGAGAAAAGTTTTGTTTTTACGAGTAAAATAATGATCTGTTTTTACGAGAAAAGTTCTGTTTTTACGAGTAAAATAATTATCAGTTTTTACGAGAAAAGTTCTGTTTTTACGAGTAAAATAATTTTATGTTTTTACGAGAAAAGTTCTGTTTTTACGAGTAAAATAATTATCTGTTTTTACGAGAAAAGTTCTGTTTTTACGAGTAAAATAATGATCTGTTTTTACGAGAAAAGTTCTGTTTTTACGAGTAAAATAATGTTATGTTTTTATGTGGATAATGGTCCTTATTATCTTGTTCCACTTTTGGTCGGAGAGGATTTCAAAGTAAATCGCAAAGACCTGAGATGTCTGCGCAGAGTCGACAAACTAATGATTATACGTCAATATTACTTAACGAAAGCAGAATCTCCAGTGTCTCAAGCCTAGAGTAAAATAAAACCGTATTAAACGAAGTAGTTGGGACATTTACGCCCTTTCTTTAGCTTTAGCAACGCTTCAATACGAGCTAAACGTTTACTGGTTGTGATAGACATGAATTTACTTTTGTCATAAAAACCCAAGTTATTTATACTCATAAAAACAGAACTTTTCTCATAAAAACAGAACAAATTTTACTCATAAAAACAGAACTTTTCTCATAAAAACAGAACTTTTCTCATAAAAACAGAACTTTTCTCATAAAAAAACTGAACAAATTTTACTCATAAAAACAGAACTTTTCTCATAAAAACAACAAATTTTACTCATAAAAACAGAACTTTTCTCATAAAAACAGAACTTTTCTCATAAAAACAGAACTTTTCTCATAAAAACGGAACAAATTTTACTCATAAAAACAGAACTTTTCTCCTAAAAACAGAACTTTTCTCATAAAAACAGAACTAACTTAGCTCATTAAAACAGAAACTTTTTTTTTTTCAGGTGAACGCAATACGCTTCCGTAGTTTATCCCTCTGGCACCCTTTTAAACCACTCAGGTTTACACTGTAAAGCGTGTAAAATGTGCAATTCATTTTGTTGCTATAAAAATGTTGTAAATTCTTTTTATATTCACCTTTCATTGACGTGTTTTTCATCACCTACCTCTGACCTAACTATCATTAGAGAGCACAAATGTGGATGAACAAGAATAGATTAATGAAAGTAGATGATGTTCATTTTCTGGTCTCTGTGCATTTTTAGGAATGAACAATGCACCCAACTGTAAACTGACCTTACAATGGAAAAACATTACATAGGACCTGAGTATTATTATTACTAATGTTGAGCAGTTATTAACCTTAGCAGTAGTACATCAAAATATAAGTTTAATGGTAATACGCAAAGCTATATGTAGAGATATTCAATAATGATAAAAAGTTTATTTACATTTTGTTTATATCAACTAATTGAAATGTGCATTTTACACACTTAACAGTCTGTAGTTTTGTGTAGTTTGTATACTGTCTATTGTTTACTTACTGAAGGAGCTGAGCTGGAAGTAACAAGATCATATAAAAACACACCAAAATCAGGCCATTTGCATAAACTCAGGCAAAATTATTTTGTTTAGAGACAGAAGGATAGCTTCTGTAGAAATTTAAGACCATTTTAAGACTTTTTTAATGCCACTTAGAGTGAAATTTACATCAAAACAATAATCTGTATGAGTTTTACCCTAAGGAAATATCTATACTACTCTCTAAATCTTTTATTTTTTATTTTAAAAGTCTAACACAGATGAAAAAACTCCAGTGCTGCATTAAAAAAATGATAAAAAGAGGACTCATACATTTCAATGATTTCTTCAATAAATATATTTTGTTATTATGGTGACACTACTTTTTCTAATATTAACATAATGTTTTGACAAATTTTAAGACCTAGAACAAAATGTAATACCTACTCATAATATTTAATACTTTTAAGGCCTTGATTTTGACCAGATTAAATGTAATAACTTTTTAATGCTTTTACCTTGGGGATACCCTGGACAGACAACTGCTGTGGTCATGTGACATCAGTGTTTTTGTAGCAGACATCAAACAGACACCGAGCAGTGAAAACGTGAGCTACTTCAGGAGTCACTGAAGCAAACCGTCCCGTACAGACACGACCCTTACTGTACCGCTCCAGTGAGCAAGGGGCTCTGAGGGCTGGCCGGGTTCAGAATTTGTTTGGTTTGGGTTCAAATATCACCAAACCAACAGCCCCAGACAAAGTGAATCAAATACGGCTGATTTAAAAGCACTTTATATCAGTTTTGTCCTCCTCTCGTTGTCGGCCCTTGGCTTTGGTTTTGATGTAAAGTGCAGTGAAATGCCAAGGGGGCTGCTGGGTAGTTGTCCGGACTGTTATCCCTTTATCCGCCTAATCTCCGGCGGAACCCTGGGAGCTGGCCGTGCGTGTCTGCAGCCGCCCTGGGACCCCCCGGGGCCCCCTCTTATCAGCGCCCCCTCCCTGTCATCACCAGCCGGCTGCCGCTTAATCCAATTATTCCTTTAAGCTGACACGCTCGGCGACTCCCCAAACTGCCGTAAATTCTCCCACCAGACCCGTTCCCCCGAGCGGGAGATGTTTTCGCTCATGGAAAGTCTATGATGGCGTTCTGAAGTTAAAAATAAACTGCGGCGGTGGTCAAAGTAGTGACCCCGTCGGCTGGTGGGTCTATTTTGGGCCGCCCTAACGGAGGATTTGGCCTCTGCTGTCACCCTGATTCACTGTACCCTTGTGTGTCCTCTCCACCACACAGCGAGTTTTACAGTGAAAGCATCTGTCCTGCTCATGGGACTGTCCTTGTGCGGGTGTACTGACCTCACAACTTAGCAAGACAAGAGAAAAATCCCATGAGATGAGCATTTTAAAGGCTCTTTTTATAACCCTGGTCACTCACCCGGTCACTTTCATTGGAGGCTTTCACTCCAAAATCGTTACATTGCTGCGTAGCGCCAGAGAACTTGGTCAGTATTCGATATTCACTCTGTAACTTTCACAAATGTACAACTATTGTGTTGCATGACATCACTAAAATCTGATTGTTCCGGTGTGTGACGAGAGAAAAGTTCTGGAAGAAAACAGAAGCCTTGCCTGTTATTCGTAAATCAACAATGGATTGTGCGTTAAGCTGGGGACACAGTACACGATTTTTTTGCCCGATTTTATAACGATTCACAGTTGCAGCGAGTCTTTACCAGTCAACAACAGTTGCAGGGAATCGTAATCACCAGTCGGCCCTGAAATCCGTTAGTGTGTGATGTTCAAAGACTCGAATCGTTAAATGTGTGCGCCGCAAAAACCTGGCCTAACGTCAGTCACAAGCAAGTCAAACATGTTTGAATTTTAAAGCCGACTCTGGACGCACCTCCTGTAGTGTGGGCTGTTTACATCCAATCTGGGAATTCATGGTGTCCAGCAGCCAATGAAAAACAGTTGATGGGACACAGGAAATAGCGTCAGGACGCAGACGAAGCAACAGGAAGCGGCGGGAAAATATAAGCGGAAATTTGAAGAAGAAGAAAACATAAACAATCATGGCAAACACCGAAGAAAGGTGAGCGCTACCCAAGCAAAACTAGATACATAGCCGTTTTTTCTTTCCCTTTTTCCAAACAGATAGCTGCGCACACAACGGCAACAGCGACCCAGGAAGCGTCCATGTTTGTTTACCATTTAGTTCTCGCGAGTTCCCCGCCAGAGTTTGTTGCGTTTGTTTGGCATCAGTTGCAGTTACAGATCTTGTAGTGTGTGAGCCCCAGTCTTTCAGTCGTCAGAACTAAATCTTCTGAAACCAGTCGTTAGTGTGTGCTCCTAGTCTTTTCAGAATCTGTAACGACTGAGAAAATCGTGTAGTGTGTCCCCAGCTTAACTCGTAGTTGTGGTGGTATTTTATGTCGATCTTTGCCTGTTTCAGAGCGGGCCAGTAGTACTGTTGGAAAATGAAGCTCGCTTGTGTCTGCGAACTCCAAACAGATGTATTGGCCGGGCAGAAAACTTGTCTCCAGTCTTTGCAGGAGGAGGCGTGACAGTGGATGAGTCGCCATTGAATCAATTCGATTTCTAGAGCGGAGCAAACCCGAGTAAACTGACAGCGGCGTAAGCCAGTCAGAAAATGGTGGATGTGACGTTAACAAAGCGACAAGAAAGTGAGCAACGCCAAAACATCTTTTTTTAAGAATAAAGACGTCTAGTGCTGTAAGCTGCTGTGGTTTTAATGACTCGATATGTTTTAACGGAATTTACCGCTGAATGAAACAAACTCTCGGTTCCTCGGTCGCCATCTTGATTGTTGTTGTTGCGGACGCTGCTTGCGAAGAACATGTGACTTAAATAAACGAATAAAAATGCACGATATGGTTGGGATCTGAATCCAACCACAGCAGACTGCGTGGTGACCAGACTGATATTTCTCTGTACAATAATACAGAGACATATCAGTCTGGATTTTCCAGGTGACGTGTTCTTTTTCTAATCAATAAAGACTCCAATCAGTTTCTTTTATCTTTTGTCTTTTTATTCGCATAAGCCAAATTAAACAGAGCTCTGGGTTGGACCTGTCCCTACCGCCTACCTCTTACTCAGGGCTTACGCTGGGCATCCAACAACGACCGTCCCTATCACACTGAATATATACCCAGGCTCAACTTCATACCACCCACTCCAGATATGGCCATAGTCCAGGATCTGAACCAGTTCTCAGGCAAAGCAGTGCGAGTTGTAAAGGAGGGGTTGTTATCGTTAGCAGAGAAGTGCGAGTTGTAAAGGAGGGGTTGTTATCATTTCTGCTCTCCCATGAAGGCCACATTTCCAGCACAGATTGTTCCCTTGCACTTGTTGTGGCGTCTTGAGTGCTGGGTCAGATCCTGGTCACATGATTAGTTCAGATACATTTCTTCACATTTCATTATATACTTGATCATGTTAAAATCACATACAACACAGGCAAGTGCTAACCTCCTAAACCATAGCCAATATACAGGATGGAAATACAGTATTTCAGAAAAACATTCAGGTGTGCTTCAGGAGTTCTTTGACATTTATGAGTGCTGTTTAGTTGAAGTAGTAGTAGATGTTTGCCAGTATTACAGACGCTTGTTTAGGTCCAAAACATACAATTCAATAGGAAGTTGGGCCATGTCAAGGTATACCAATCTTGTAAATACATGAATGTTTCAATAAAATCTGATTCCTCCCACGTGTGACAAGAAAAAAGTCACGGAAGAAACCAAAAGCCTTGCCTGTTGCTTGTAGTTGTGGTGGTATTTTACAACACTCTTTGCATTTTTCACAACAAGCAAGTAAAACAGTTGGAAAATGAAGCTCGCGTGCGTCTGCAAACTCCACACTGGTGTATTAGCTGTGCAGAAGACTTTTTAAATATACATATTGATATTTTTAGGCCTTTTTTTTTGGCTTTATTTGATAGCGCAGTCGAGAAGTGACAGGAAATCATGGGAAGCGTGCAGGAAGAGACATTTTGGTTAACATACAGAACGGAAATAGTTCAGAAAATCATTCAGGTGTGCGTCTGAGTTTTTTGACATTTACAAGTGCTGTTTAGTTAAAGTAGTAGTAGATGTTTGCCAGTGTTACAGAAGCTTGCTTAGACCAAAAAGAAGAAAGTTGGGCACTGGGCTGTATCAAGGCTGGTTTGTGTTCTCACCACAAATAAACCACTCTGAAGTCTGTTCAGAACTATCCTGAGACCACCCGGAACAGGTGTGTTGTGTAAAGTGCTGCCTGGTTTTTGAGATAAAAAATGCTTGGTTTTTGAAATATTCTGTCAAGTCTGTGATGAGTAGTTTTAAGTGAATAGGGCTGACTGGAAACATCTATGCCAGGGCTGCCAAGTTTATGGTTTTCCTGCGTAACTGGGTGGCTTTTTAAGTGTTGCCGCGAGTGAAAACAAATGTCTGCAGGTTGGGCAGAGCTATTTTTGCATGCAGATTATGTGACTGAGGGGTATTTCTTCATATTTTGAATGACAAATCTTTAAAACCCAAAGCCTGAGCACTGAAACCAGGCCAAACCCAGCTTTCATACACTGTTCCGCTGGGTTTTGGTCAGTTTTTGAGTTGCTGTTGGGGAAATTTTTACTTTAAGACCCCAATTAGTCCTCCGTTAGTGTGCCTTCTGTGTTGTGTCTCACTTCCACAAGCAGTGTCATTTTCATCGGGCAGCTGAGTGAACTAAACAGCTTATTTGCAGCTATTTTGTCAGGCCACGACACTGTGCATTGCTGCGTCGTAAAAAACTCCACATGAGTGCCGTCAGATCGCTGGCGCAGAGTAAACGGTAACTGCTCCGTGTAGCGGCGGTGACAGGGTCATTAATCCGCGCGCTGTGACATTCGGGCTCAGAGCAGATCTTTGTGACGTGAAGAGGGGCGTAGCTTAAGGAGCCTGTACTGCTGACGCTGAGCTGAGGGTGACCGCCGTGGATGGAGCTCCCAAGGGTGCTGGAAATCCTGGATATCTTGTGATTGTGTGTGTTTTCAAAGATGAAAATGAATAGAAATTATGGTTGAGGTTTATAGATGTGCAGTATGTTTTGTATGCAAGTCTATGAGGTCCTGGAAAAGCTGGACAGTGCTTGGAATATGAGAGATTTTGATGGGTCTGAATATCTTGGTTATATGTACATGTTTCCACAGACCACAGATGAATACCAGTAGGTGATTGGACTAGGGCTGCAAAATTAATGGAAATCTCAATTTGAATAATCACAATTAGCAAATGGCAAAGGCTGCATTTATTTAGGTGAGATAATGTTTTCTGTAGCAAACAAAATATACCCTCTCCCCTAGATCTTAATATGTATAAACTCTGCTACAACTGTAGTTTATTACAGAATTTGATGATTCCTTACATTAGTTTCGCAGTTAATATTTAGTGTTCTCTCAAGCGTCAGTGCTCCATCACATGCTTAAAATGTATACTGTAAAGTGAACATAGATATTTAAAAAAAATATTGCAAATGTGCCTGAAAAATTGTAAATAGATATTTTTTTTTCAATATTGTTCACCCTTAGTTTGGACAAACCTCCTGCCAGTAATTTCCTATGACATCAAACATAAACTGCAACACCATTGGTCCATTACTATCAGTACTGCAACACCACTGGTCCGGACCACTATGGGTCAGATGCAAACCTGTTGCTGTGAGCAAAATCCTTGTGTTGGAATGCCTTGAATGTGCATGAAAAGGTGCTTGGATTTGACTGGTTTTACTGTAGCAGATGTGATTATATATATATATAAAAAAAAGCTAATTCAGCGAGATAATTATGTAGGAATGTCATTTTCAGTATGTGCACACAATTAGTCTCTTGCTGTGAAGTCTTGGAAAAACTTGACAGGTGCAGTGCATGAATAGAAGAGCTCTGAGTACTTGTCATTTAACACAGCTGTGAGGTACGTGAAAACCCTGAATGTTTATGAAAAGTGCTTGGATTTGTCTGGTTTGACTGAAAAGCTTACTCAACACTTTGTTTTCAGTATGTTATCTTGTTCAAAGCTGTTTACCAGAGCTGTGAGATACTGCTGGTGTTTGAAAATGGACCTTGAAAGTGCATCAGTGTGACTTTACCATTGCTTTTATGTGCTGGGAAACCTTGAAAGTTCTTGAAAACTGCTACTGCTGTTTGATAGTTACATTACTGTAGGTTGTACTGTTATTGGTGACATTATATTGATTATTTTGTGATTATTTTATGATGATTAAATGAAGCATTGTTTTTGTTATTTACTGTATGGTTTAATAAAATACTGTTGTACCAAATGTCTTTCTGTTTCCATGTTTTGCTTCCACCTGCCCCGCCTTATGTGGTTGTACATGTCTTTATGTGTACACGGTAAGTACCACATTCTGAAGACGGGAGCTCTTATTTTCGGAGACAGAGGTTATGTCGAGTGTCCCCTCTGTCCTCTCTTCTCACGTCTCTGTCCACACATGTCCACTCACCTCTCCCATGTGTCCATCCTTTCACATGGCTCTCTCCTGCCACCACTCATCCTGACCTGAGCTGTTTCCAGGGGTGGGGTGGGATGGGGGGTGGGTTGGTCCTGTGGGAGTGGGATGGGTAAGCTGGGGTAGCTAGAGGTGTGTCGTCACTGGCCTCATGATTCAGTGGCTTGTGGTGCCTACTTGTCATATCTTTCCAAATTATATGTTACAGTAATTTAGGGCTGGCCGATAAATCAAATTAAATCGATTAATTAGCATTTTTAAGTTTGGACGATGTCAAAAATAGCCAAATCGAAAAATTCCTCCATGTGGCGCATTGTTTCCTGTGCTGTGGCTAATGCTGCCGCTAGCTCCAGAGCAGCTTAAATACTGACTGTGGAACACCTGCAGATGCTAAAAACACTAATAATCACAGAGAAAGGAGTTCATTTACCTCTGTAATGTCCTCGTTTGGATGGGGCAGCAGTTTGGCCAAAATTAACACCGTAGTGTGACATGCAGCAGCAACAGCGGTAACTTATGTGTCTTTGTTTGTGTAGCTATGCTTATTAGCGACATGCTCTGGAATTAGCATCTTTTCACATGCCTCTATGGTGTATAATGGTGTATATTATAATAGATGTAGTCTTTAGAAGCAGAGAGCGCTAACACTAACAGACATTTATGTCACTGTTAGAGTAATGCACTTTGCTGTTGCCTTGCTGTTTTTTTGTACAGACATTTAGAATATGTAGCCTAGCTAGAATAAAAAAATATAATTATCTCATTTCAAAATAATATACTTATATTTAGATAGCCTTTTATGCCAACACGAGAAAATAAACATAATAAAAATTGTAAATTGGCTAAGATTTGAAAAACAAAAATCTAGATTCTAATTTTTAACCATATCGCCCAGCCCTAGCTGAAGGATTAGCAAAACATTAGCAGCGCTTTGACAGTAGCTTTTGCACCAGGTTTAGAGCTCTAAGAAGAAAAGCATGTATTCACTCACTCTCACACTGACAAAAAACAAAATTTTCTGATTTTTCAGTGTCCCGATTTCAGCCTCCCCTGACCTGTCACTGATGTGTCCAGTGTTGTTTCGTGTCCATAAATGCAGCCGTGTCCACACCTCTAGTGGCCCTCCCTGCTCCACTGCCATTCCTCTGATGATAATGTTCACCTGTAGCACTCTATTCCTCTTCTCCTCTTCTTCTCCTCTTCTTCTCTCCCTCTCCTCTGACTGTTGCCATTAACGGGCTGTGTCTCTATGTCGTGTGTCCTTTTAGGCCCACGCCGTGCACCGCTGGCTAATCGATCAGGACAGTAGTGTGAGCTCTGAGATGCCCGATGGCCAAGGAGTATGGCACTATGATGATGAAGTAAATATCAGCAACACGTATACTGGCTTTTCTATTTCTCTATATCTCTGTATATATCTGTGTATATCTATATATATTTATATATTGTCACTTATAGTGTGTGTGTCACAGTGTTGTTTTGATCTACTTTATCTATCTCTATGGTTTGTGTTGTGTGTTGCTTCTGGTATCGTAGTTCTTTTGACTTTAGTGTCGTGCTGTGAGCTGACTCAGGTGTCGTGGGAACACGCTGGAGCTTTTTCTTTGTCTTGTACTAACTACATTTGATTTCAGTTTTCATTTTCTTTGCATTCTTTCACACACGTATCTTTATATATTTATATATATAGCTCCACATTGGTGTCTGTGTTATTATTGACGCAGCATATTACAGAGCACGAGTCCACGGGCAAAATGTAGCCTCTAGCTTTTAGCATTTGTGTTCTCATGAAGCAGTCCGCTGAACCAGGCCTACGTTATAGCGCTAACGGAAACACCATTTATTTCGGACCCCCCCCCTCAAAAATGAGACGCTTCATCTCAAAGGGGGTTTTCCATTCATAAATCCAGATTTTTCCTGTGGGTTCTGCTGAGTGATTAAATATGCTTGTCATTGTGCCAGTGTTTGTGTGTGGGATGAGGTGTGTGATGCTGGTGGATGTTTGTGATATTTGTGTGGGGGGAGTGGTGAGCGTGTGCGTGCATGCTGCATGGGTCTGTGCATGGCTTTAGATCTGCATCGTTCTCTGTGATGTGAACGTCTTGTGCATGCGGTTACGTAGCCGCAGGCAGAGGTGAGAAGGGTCGTGTCACATTTAAGAAAGAAATGTACACAAGAATAATACTCCTCCTTGGTGAAAAGTGGTTTCTGCGTTAGCTCATTAGCTTTAACCTTCAGCAAGATGTCAACAAATGCTTAAAGTGTTTATTTAATAAGTACAAAAGCAGCATTAAACATTAGCTAATATTTTGCTGCATTATAGTGTTTAGTGTTTGTAAACAGAACGGCTGCGCTCCAGAGAATGGTGCCATAATCTATACAGATGAGGTCAGCCCTATGTTCCCCAAAGAACATTAAACTTTGGGTTAAGGTTAGGGCTAAAGTAAGGGAACATCAGGACTTTCCAAAATGCGCAAATACCTTTGTTCTTATCTTCCCTGGTTTTTATGGACTAGGGAACATAGGCACTTTAAAAAATTTGCAGGTACCTAGATTCACCGCTCCATAGATACTGGGGAACATAGGTAGGCTTAGTTAGCATTAGCCACGAAATAGGCTATCGCAAGTTATATATACATAAAGATGGTTTTGGCAACTGACACCAATCAACCACATGTGAGTAATATCAGAGCCTGTTAGAAAACATTAGCAAGGGTATTAATGTTTAGCCATTTTATTTAAAGTAGCAATTAGCTGCTATAATTAGCATATATCTAAGCTAAAGGTTACGTAAGATAACTTTCTAAATTTTGGGGGGTTTGCTAAAACAGTAGCTACAGAAATGTGTCAGACCAGAATAGTTTGTCAGTGTTCACTCAAATTTAATCCATCAGTTAATTTTCAGTGAATGTAAGTGACTGTCAGATCTGGATGCTAATAAAAGTACATTTTAACAAATATATAAATGACAACCATTCGTTCCTGTTGTCTAATAATGTCAAATATTTTTAATTTGCTCCCTTGTAAAAATGAATAGTACAACTGAATCTGAATATGTCACACAGGGAAAGGTCTATAGTACAGTAGATAATCTAAATCATCTACCTTCTACAGTCACTACATTAATAAATATACAGATGCTGTAAAATCAATCCAATTCAGTTTTATTTCTAAAGCCCAGTATCACAGCAACCATCTTTTCAAAAGACTTCACAAACAGTTCATCAAACATAAACACATGATCAAACACAAACAATAACTACACTAAACTAAACAGACCCAGGACATCCCTGTCCTTAGACCCTCCTTCTTGGTAAGGAAAAACTCCTAAAAAAAACAGCTGTTATGGAGGACCTTATGGAGATCACACTGACTCCCAGGACGGACAGGCTATAAATGTGTCTGGACTGTTAAATAAATAAATAAAGTCCATTAGTTCATCTATAGGATCATAGTTAAGGTCTGTAAGGATTCATCCAGACAGGGGGATGGGGGTGAGGTAGGGGTCCAGAAAGTCTATCGGAGGTGAGGTTGAGGGACCACAAAATCAATGCAGATTTCATCATTTGCATACATTAGCAATAAAAATACCAGATTAGCTAAAATACCAAAAAAAAAAAAAAGAAGAAAAAAAAAAAAAGTCATAGCTAAATGTTTGTTTCAGAAGCAGAAGGCACTGAAACGCTTCTACTTTTTTTTAGGCTGCTACTAAAAACAATGAATTCCTTTTTCCTCCTGAGTTTGAAACCTCTTTGACTTTGGCCCAGGTCCTTTTCATGTTACTCTCTCCCCACCTCTGTCCTCAGCGCTGCTCTGGTCGCATGTCCTGTGCTGTTGCGTGAGGTGTTGTGTACAGTGGCTCTTGTGTTGTCTTGTTGTTGTTATTGATGTGTGCCGTGCCGTGTCGTGCCTGTGCCTGTGTTAAGTCTAATTTCTCTGTTCCGACTGTCCGGGAGGCGTTTTCCAAAGGCCCCATTGCGCCTCTGTTCCGGATGATCTTGAATCGTCGGAGAATGGATCATCTGAGCGCAATGGGGCCGATGGAGGCGTGTCCCAGACGACCTTTGCCCCCCGAAGACTTCCCCTCTGACCCCTGCACCCTCGCATTTGACCTTTCCTAAAGCTGCCCCAACATCTCCATATTGCTCCTAGAAAAGTGGAGCATCCTTTTTGGGGTCAAAGTCAAGTCCTGATTTGGTTTGGGGGTTATGAAAAATAAAAAAAATGAATTGGGCATTTCCTCTCAGAAGGCAAGTGGATAATGGTGGAGACAGCATCTGTCCAAAACAATATGGAGTCCTCCTCAGTGATGCTCGGGAATGCATTTGCACTGGAAAACTGCATAATTCCTTTGGTTTGTTGTAATGCTCTTGTGTGAATGAGAAAGGTAAAACTGTCATGATAATGAACATGTGCTTTTCCATGAGAGAAGTTGTGTATGCATTTCAGAAAAATCTAAATAACTGGGTTTTGTGACTGGGGTATAGGGCTGCACGATATGGAGAAAACATGCGATATTCGATAACTATGTTGAAAATTGCGATAATATTGCTATATTTGAAAATAAACTTTTTCGAACTACTACTACTACTTTTCAAACATAGTAAGTTAAATTCACTACATTTCACAAAAATGTAAGTTCCTGTATTTACAAGTCAACACAGTAACAAAATCAAAACTTAACACAGACTAAACCAGGAATAAAACAAGGCTAAGCTGTGACTAAATTAATTAAATTACCACTAAAACTGGACTTTTTAAACATTTTTATTTAGTCACAACACATGTTCTTTTAAGGCTCTGGTGGAAAATGATTCTTCAGTGTAAATCTCTGTCAGATGGAAGACCACAGCGTTATTAGTGATATATTTAGATTCTTGCATGGATATGCGTTGCTGATATTGCAATAACGATAATTTTGCGATATATTGTGCAGCCCTACTGGGGTATAACTTTAATTATGATCTGGAGACCTGGTGTCAGATCCATTTGCCAAGTTCACTTATCAGAGTAAAATTAGCAGTCTAAGATGGATAGACTCTCTCAGCAAACACTGACTAGCATAACATAAGTTCAATTCACACTGAATACGTTGTGCGTGTGCAGAACGTATCCAATGCTAGCCTGTGGAGTTCACAAGATAGTGGCGATTTTAAGCTTAAGTTATGAGTTTACGCGATAAGAGCCGTGTACAGAGAGCTACTTGTAAACAAAAGCCACGTTTGTCAGTCAGACCATGATCTCTCGCTCATTTGGAGATTATTTCTGTGACTTTTGTGCTTCTACCATGGATAAGTACGCTACGTATATCAATACTTTCTTTTTACTCACGTTTAATGGTGTCCTGGTCTCGTTTGTGGCCCTGTGTCCTCACTTAAGACAAAATATTTACAGCTATGTGAGAGTCTGCACAAGCGTTTTTATTTTTAAGTTTACTGGATTCTCTTCGCTGGTCCCGGGTCTGTTCATCTTAGTACATGAGGGCTGCAGCATCTGTCAGAAATAGACTCAATACTCAGTTTAAGGCTCTTTGTCCCATATCCCGAGACTTATCTGTAAAAACTGTAAAAACTCATATGTCCCAGTTTTCAACAAACAATTGTCCCCTCAGTTTTAATAAATAGAAAAGCACAGGAAACTAAAAACACATTTGTCTGAAGACGTTTGTCACAGAAATTATGTTTATCATTTTAATTGAATTATTATTATTTTAAGTTTTTTTTTGTCCATTAAATTGCCATTAAAATTCAAAACTTAAGCCCAGGCGTCATGTACTTTAATAACAGGACAGAAAATTTTCGGAAGCTTTTTAATCGCTTGATGTGTTCAAATGCACCGTGTTAAGTGAAAAATGTGTGTCCCAGTTTTGGGGTCTAAAAATCTGGTCACTCTGTATACGATGCAATGTAAATCGGCTAAAAATCAATTCAAAAGAGAGAAGATTTGAATCTGTAGAAATAAAAATGAATCGCAATGCAACTTTACAACAGCACATAAGCCGCTCAGCAAGAGAATATGATATAAAGGGATATATAAATGTATTTTTATGGTACACATACCCAGGGCTCTCAAGTGTCACGCATTCACCGTTAGACACATGCATTTCATCTCACTCACACTCGCATTTCTCACGCTGAAAAAAAGAAAAAGTCCCATTATTTGACAGGAATTAGGCGTAACTGCCAACGCAAGCGACGCAAACGTTAAAGATCTAGCGTTGTTTCCCGTGTCGTGTTCAGTTTAAACGTACAACGCGCTTAAAGTAAATAAACTAAGTGGTTAAGCATGTGGCAGTGTGGGACAGCGGAGGCGCCTCTATCACTTCAGCATGGGACGGTTAAACTGGCCCCAGTGGATGTTGGGACTTCAGAGGAGAACAGAAAACCACCGTAGAGAACCGCAAAAACACGAGGGAGGGACAGATTCAGAGCACTACAGCTATTTATGGAGAAAAACTAAAATATAAAGCCTTTTAAACATTTTAATTGTCATGTTTTAAAAGATATTTGCTCATGCTCAAATTCAGTTTGGTTAAAAATATGTTAAATTAACTTAAGGATATGGATTAACATGCACATTTATTATTTAATAACTACATAACCCCCCAAGAAATTCTCACACCAAGCCCAGATCAAAGACGTACTGCTACAATAGTTTGTTGGAGGATGGTAGAAAGTTGTAAAAGTGTCACCAACAAATCATTATTGATATATTTTGTTATAGCGTCCAATCCAATCCAACTTTGTTTATAGAGCACATTAAAAACACAGGTGGCCAAAGTGCTGTACACCAACATCAGACAAATAAAACAACTCTGTCAACCCTGAAACTGAGTTAAAAGCCAATTATGGAAAAACGTGTTTTAAGGAGGCCTTTAAAAACAGATTCACACATTAGTTTAATATCTATTTTTTTATTTAATTCCTGTTATTAAGTTAAATGAAACAGTTTAAGTTTGATAAGGAGACAAATGTGGTTCAAAATGTAATGAAAAATGTGGTTATTATTGGAGTGCAGCCAAGAAAACGTAATCATAAACTTAAAATCATGAATTGTATTGAACCGTCATTTGAGTGCACCATTACATCTCCAATAGCTAATGATAAATAAACTTGCTAACTTGCTAATGCACACATGTAGTCCATTACTTGCCAGTTGCCAAAACCATCTTTTTATTTCATAATTTGCGATAATTGGTGCTAAATGCTAATTCAAATAAGGAAAATTTACAGCGGGTCACTAACGTTATTTAAAAGTTATTTAGCATCTTTTAATATAGCCACGTCGTTTCCATGATGGGCTATGATAAACACCGCTAACCCCACGCCAGCTGCCGGTTGGTGCACAGATGAGGACGGTGCAGTGATAGATGAGTCCAGAGCTGGATGTGCTCCGCTGGACTCGGGCCAGTGCAGCAGTGGAAAACACAATCAGCTTAAAGCAATCTGCAGCAGTCTGGCTCCAAAAACCAGACTGTGGTGTGCGCTCCTCTGGGATCCAGCCAGAAACCAGATCTACGAGAGGAGGAGAGGCTCTGTGCTCCCGCAAAGTCTGACAACAAAGGATTTTAGGGGGTATTACGTTAGGACGGCTCAGTTTTGGGTATGGCGTCTTCTAAAATGTGTAAATGGTTGCAGAGGTAAAGTGTCAGGGGCATTCAAAGGTGACACCACATCTGTTTGAAATGAGCTAGCTCCTGACAGCCAGGTACGTTAGCTAAAACTGGCTTTTAATCATGTTCATCAGGAAAGATAGCTAGATTTACAGTAAGGCAGTGTCTAGATTAGCGTTTCTAACTCTTGTCACCATAAACAAATAAAAAAACATACATTTAGATTGTATTCGGAAACAGATTAAGCCTATGGTTAGTTTATTTTTGTGTTAAAAGTACAGTATAAGAGGGAAAATCTGTATTAGAACCGGGTAACCAGGATCCTCGACCCGGACACTGGGACACTTTTTTTTTTTCCACTTATTTTGGTACATTTGAACTCACCAAGTAACAAAAAAGCTTCCAAAATCCATACAATTTTCTGTCATGTAATTCAAAAAGGCTTACGTTTTGAATATAATGGCAATTTATTCATGAAAATAATAACATTAGAAATACATTTTGTGACAAATGTGTTCCTAATTTCCTTTCCTGGGACAACTGGGACATAACATATGAGTATTTTTACAGATATGTCTAGGGGCATGGGACAAAGGACCTAAAACTGGGACTGTCCCGGTTAAATAGGGACACCTGGTTGCCCTAGGTATTACAAAACTAGCCATTATTACATTATTGGTTGCTACATTAGCCCAGTGTGCATGTTTTAGGTTGATGGGGGAAACCAGAGCACCCAGAGAAAACCCACGGGCCAGGAATCTAACCCAGGACCTTCTTGCTGTGAGGCGACAGTCCCAGAATCACAAAGTGTCCCGTAAACAGGAGTAATGTGGAGACGTCAACTCCCAGCATTCCCTCAGACCTTAAAAACCGGACTCATTCTCGACTAAATCCCGACTCCTGACCCGCCTCACCGTCCTACCGTCCCGTCCCGTTTGGGCTGAGGTGCGTGAGTGTGTGAAGTCCCCCCCTTCTCTCTCCTCGGAGCTTACCGTCCCAGGAGACAGATGCCGCTCGAGCCCAAGCCCCATTCGTCACAGTGTGGCTGCGTGGCACGCTCAATACGGAGAGCGCTAACTGTCTTCCGCGCCACTGTCACATAAATTCTTGCCCGTGTCCGTCCGGGGCGCCCCCCAGCTGCCCCCCGGCCCACTGTAAATGCAGACTACATTAGGAAGCCCCATTCATGTCCAGCCACCAGCAGTTGGCTGTAATTTGTCTCGGCTTTGGGGGCATAAGGTTATTTACATGTGAAAAGGCCACAGCGCATTTTTTTTTTTTGGGATATTGTAACCCCTCATGAGTGCTTGATAGCGGCGTCACATCGCTCAGATTATTCAGGCTCGGCGCGGCAGTGAGGGGCACAAGCTGTGGTGTAATGTCTTAAGTCGATTTTAGAGCCTAAACGGGACTCTCCTGGTCTTACTGACCCATTAGAAAGTGCTGAGCTCAGATCTTTACAGCGGGGCGGCCTCGGGGGGGGGACGGCCTGACCTAGAACAAGCTGCCGGTGAGGTGTCCCACTAACTCTAACCTGGAAACACCTGAAGGCTGTGCAGTGGCTCACAGTTGTAACATTTAACCAAATCACAGAGGCTGGAAAGGAGGAGTCGATTCACCAGTCGACCAGGCAGCCCAGGACCTCAGCGTTTATTTGATGAAAACTCTTTAAGGGTGTTGACAGGGCTTTACGTTAACATTTCCATTTGGGAAGTAACACATTTACTCCCACTAGCCACTCTGGACGTTTGGATTTTATGCATTAGTGATGGGAATTTCGGCTCATTTTTTTTTATTTTTTTTTTTTTTTTTTTTTTTTTTGAATGGGACAGCGTGTATTAATGAACAGCTAGTGCTGTAAATACACCAGATTATAGCTCAGAGCTAATTTCCATCTGTAGTCCCCACTCACTCACTCACTCACTCACTCACACATTCACTCACACATTCACATTCACACCGGCTTCCTGGTGTTCCCCAGCGGTCTCCCATCCAGATACTGACCAGGCCCTACCCTGCTTAGCTTCCGAGGTCTGATGGGATCGGGCATCCACAAGGCGGTATTTCAGTGAACCGGACCGCCACAAAGGGAAAAACTCCTTATACCTTTTATACTTCAGACAAATTTAGCACAGTTTTGACTAATTTACCAATACTAAGAGTATCGTGTACTCATATATAACTCAAATACATGGATTGTGATGACGTATTTAAAAGTTCTGATGCTTGCTTACAGAACCAGTCTACTACACACACTGATATTTAACCATACAAATAAAAAAGAACAGATGTTGGCTTTTTAAAATGTTTTATTATTTAAAAACACACAGACCCCTAACAAAAAGCACAGCTATTTAGTATTAAAAAGTAAAAACAACAGCAGCAGCAAACAGATTGACACTGAGAAAGACAAAGTGCCTCAGCTTAGAGGGCTGATACAGTTTCTTCATTCTCTCTCTCTCTGATTATCTGCTGCCCTGTTTTAAAAAAAAAAAAATGCTTGTGGATGGGAGCCGGCTCTTTCTTTCTTAACTTTAGAGGTTTTTAATTCCTGTGCTATGTTTGCGCGTACAGCTAATTTAGTATTTAGTAATTTATCGTGATCAGAGAGAAAAAAATATTAAAACACATATTTATGCAAAAAATACAGTTTATTCTGCCTAGTCCAGGAAGACTAGTAGCCATTAACACATTTATCCAGGCTTGGGACTGCCACACAGGATGATTCATTTTTTCAGAACCACTTCCCTTAAGACAAGAGTTGAAAGACATCAATGCATAAAATGTTTCTTAAAAAGTTGAATAATAGAGTCACATGAAGCAGTCGTCTTAATATTTTTACCTTGCTGTAAAAAGTACAACCTGTGGCAGTTTGGGCTTAGAAAATTGGTTCGTGGGCCGCATTTGGCCTCAGTTTGGACTCCGCTGTTCTAAGATAAATTAGATTAGATAAATCCCAGTTTATACAGAAAACCAAGTTCTAATTTTCCTCAACCCTATGGAACGCTGTAACTTTAAAATATACACATTCTGGCTGTGAAAACAATAATTGGCTGGTAACTCTTGAAAAGGACTTGCCACAGTGGTCAATGAGCAAAAAAGTTAAAGTCAAGCCCTGGCCTGGTCTCTGGGATTTGTATTCTGTTTATTCCTCCTGCATACTGTAGTCCCTGATGGTTTTTTTAGTCTATAAATGTCTTCTTCACTTGGTTCAGGAACGTCAGGTCTGTCTTAATCTAAACCAAGGGTGCCCAAACCTTTCCCCTTTTCCAAAATGTCAAGGGCCAAATGCAATCATCTTTTGCATGTAATAAGCAAAGAGATCTGTGGTGTGATTATTTGATTATTATGGACAGACTCGTTAGGCTCACTACCAAACACTGACAGTCGGTCGATTCAGTGCACAATGGGATCAAAGGAGATACACTTTATCTTACGAATCACAGCACCCCCAGGTTTGGCTCATGGGCCCCGCTCTGGGCTCCTATTCTGCTGAAAGGATGTGTGTAACGTCATGTATATGTTAGTGCTTTACAGAGACAGTAGTTACCGTATTTTCCGCACTATAAGGCACACCTAAAAGCCTTTAATTTTCTCAAAAACCGACAGTGCGCCTTATAATCCGATGCGCCTTATATATGGATCAGTGTTGGTTAATTATGACTACCGTATTCAGGGGGAGTCGCCGAAGTGACAGGTTTTAAAAGCAAAGCTGGCTCTACATTCTGCTCAACCAGACTTATCCCAAATCATATGTGAGTCCTAAAACTTAAGCAGTTGTCCTTTTGTTGTCCTAGTTGTCCCGAAAATGATATAAGCACAGAGTCTGAAGCAGTTGTTGTCTGATAAAACATAAGAAGTACCGTTGCTAATTGTGTTAGCTCCTGTATGTAATGGCAAATCTCCGCAGGTGATGCGCAGATGCTCAACCTATCTTTAAAATTATTTTAGCGACTGAATAGAGGAGAATCTAAGCTTTAAAATGAGGTATAACATGTCCATATTCAGCAAATTTTAGCCATGGTTAGCTGTGTTCAAACCACTCTGTTGTAAAAATAACTTAGCATCGCAGAGCGGGGATAGACGGCAAAAAGACGACACGGTATGGGATGAATGAGATACAGTAGTATAAACTATAAAGTTACCCCATATAAGTACTTGTATCGGTACGTACTCAAATGGAAGTACTCGTACTCGTATCGGTTTGAAAAAAAGTGGTATCTGTGCATCCCTAGTTTTCAACGAGGGAGTTGTAAGAACACTGGTTTGTATTCTATTAATAAAGTTTGACTGACTGACTTATCTGACTGTTTTATTGACATTCCCTTTAGCGCAGCGCCATCTAGTGGATGCGCCTTATAATGCGGTGCGCCCTATATATGAAAACAGTTTTAAAATAGGCCATTCATTGAAGGTGCGCCTTATAATCCGATGCGCCTTATAGTGCGGAAAATACAGTATACTGATCGCATCATCAGCTGGTTATGGTTAGGATGCTGAAAATAAAAAGTTATGTTGCTAACTGCAGATCTCCAGTTTAATAGATCAGCCTTTCCCAAAGTAAAGAGCATCACAGCCACCTTAAAAATCTGAAAATCTCATGCAGACCCCCAACAATTCCTCTATTCAAAAGACTATGTCATTATAAAATGCAGACTGCTGGCTAAAATTGCTTTAAAGTAATATTTTTAAACAAGTTTGTATAAGTGTATCTAATTGTAATTCATTTTCAACCTCTGGGGGGCCCCCTGCAGAACTTTTGCGGCCCACTGAATCAAAATCAAATAATTTGGGGATGACATATATGATATATTGACATTTTGAAGTTTATGTGTACAGAAGGTGATCAGAAAAATCTCTCCTCTGCCTTTTACTGACAAGTAACAATGTTTGAAATCTAAAAATATTATTACAAAGCTCAATAAAACTACTCATTATAAATATATGAAGTAAAAATATGTAATTAAAGAATACAAAATTGTTTCTTAGACCTGCTGATAGTTCCTGTGTGTGTGTGTGTTTTTGCGAGAGAAGAAATGCGCAGCAAGCGATGTGCATGCATGCGGCATGTGCATGAGTTTCGGAGAATGCGCAGAGTGCATGGTAAGTGTGGACGGATTCTCCAGAAGAGACACTGATGGGACGGAGAGGACAGAGACGTCCCCAGCAGCCGTGTGTCCCCCTCAGCCTCAGAGACGACCCAGGACCAGAGTCTGACCAAACCTCTGCAGTCCGCCTGGGCTCAAGGGTAAATGTTGTCAGATACAAACCTCACACCTGCTTTTATAAATATTATTAGGCATTTAAAGGAACGCTGTGTAACTTTTTATTTCATTCATTCACCGTCATTCATAATATATTTCCAAAATGAAAATAATTTGCATTGAACTGTTGAAACTCATGAAAGACAAGCTCTAGGATTAAAAAGGAGGTGAAACTGCTAAAGTATATTATTAGAATATTATATTTTGTTGCTTTTTAAGGTTTCATGAAGGGATATTTAAATTGTTTACATTTTTCTTTGTAGTGTAGTAAATTGTTATGAGTTGTTTTTATTTTTAAGATAATTTTGAACACTAAAATAAAAATAAATGTAATAGGAGTTTATATTGTTAGTTTATATTTTATTTTAAAGACAGGCAGATTATTACGCATTTCATTTTGAAGAGAGTTTTGCTGAAAAATGCAGGAGAATTTGCATTAACTATAAATTAAGTATCACATTTTCCAGGACTATAAGTCACTCCAGAGTATAAGTGGCACTAGCCAAAAAATGCATAATGAAGAAGAAAAAAACGTATATAAGTCGCACTGGACTATAAGTCGCATTTTTGGGGGAAATTTATTTTACAAAATCCGACACCAAGAACAGACATTTCATGTTGAAAGGCAAGTTATAGTAATAATAGAATAGAGAACAACAGCTGAATAGCTGTGCGCTATGCTAACGTAACACATTGATGGTTATTCAGCTACATGAAGCATAAACAACGAACTGAATAGGTGTCTCGTATGTTAACGTAATATATTAACAGTTATTCACATAACTATAGCATAAAGAACATAATATAACAAGTTCACCAAACTCACCATCTCACTCCTAATCGCTAAATCCTTTAAATTCTTCATCCTCGGTGTCGCTTCTGAACAACTCCGCCAACTCCGGAGGTAGACGAAGCGCCGCTTCCTCCTCTGCGTGGCTGTCGTCAGACTCAGCATCAGTTCCATTTCCAATTATTCCGCTCTTTCTCAGTTGTCTTTATAGCCTAAGTTGTTAGTGGTAATGTTTACATTTTAAATTGTCAGTGGTACAGGTGCAGCAGATGCTGGTACACAAGCCTAGAGCGCCCTCTAACCAACACCTGAAATATTTTAATATATAAGTCGCACCTGAGTATACGCCGCACCACTAGCAGACTATGGAAAAAGTGCGACTTATAGTCCGGAAAATACTGTATGTCTTTTTATTACAAGAATTAGTGAAGGGGTACTCATGATCTAACGAATGTTCCTGATAAAACTTGTAGATATTCCATGTTGTAGCTCTCACCAGATGAGCAACAACATGGAAAACTCTGAAACTCGTGCGTAGCTCCTCAGTGTAGCTCCTCAGTGTAACTCTGACGGGACAGGACCAGTCTCTGTGGATGTTACTCCAGTCTGTAGCTCCACTGTGTAACTTTATTATGGCCTGTCTGGGTGGAGCAGAAATCTACCGCCACACACTTACAGATGTAACTGCACTGGAGCAGAGCCGAAAACTTAAACAATACTCACTCCATTATGCAGCTGCTCAGTCTGATTATGTAGGGCTGGGTAACGTTAAATGATACCTTAATTTATTCAATACCTAGCGGGACCTTTAATGTTCCTTTGCATGTATGAATAAATAAATAACACAGAATAAATCATACAAACTTACAGCTAAGAAGGTTGGATTGAAGAAAATAGGTCTTTTATTCATTATTACTTTGCTCACTCAGGTGCCAGTATCGAAAACCAGGTATAGTTTAAGTATTGGTATTGAAAAAATCTGAACAGTACCCAACCAAAATCAGTTTTTCCACTCTGTATGATGGAAAGCTGTGTACGTATACTTAAATAACTCTCTGTAACTCTGAGTGGAGCAGATCCCTACCAACAGACACATAAATGTAACGCTTTTATGTAATTATACTACGTAACTGAATGGAGATAGCGGACACTTAGATATAACTGCACTATGTAACTCCACTGTGTAACTCCTCTAGAGTATGTGGACACGCTCACTTTTTGGTATTTTTCAGTCTTCTAACATACGTTCATAAAGACGCTAACTGGCTAACGGTAGATAAACAAAAACTCAGCATATTGCTCTATCTCTGTGGTAATTTTTGTGCATTTATGCTAAGTGTTTATAAAATAATCATAATATGAAAGTAATTTTGAGAGGGAAATGCGCAAGGAACGCTCAGGTCACACTCGGGCGACGTTCTTTCTGCGATCTTAGTGTTTTTGTAGCTAACTTTGTCCGTCTTGTGATTTTCTGATTAACGTTAGCTTAGCCCAAGGTAGTGGAAGTGAAGATTTGTGAACGTAAATATCCCAGCTTTAAATTAGAGCCAATCACAAGCGAAAAATCCAACAAATAAGTCCGAAAACGCCAGAAAGGTGAGCGTCTCCAACTCAGGGCCATAGCACTGCCGAGCTTAAACCTCAGACGATAGCGCTATTTCATACGGCCACAATAAAATATATGTAAAAGAAACTATCCAACCAATATATCGTTATAAATGTAAGAAAATGTACTTTTATTTTATACAATTTGCATTAATGAAGATAATAAATGAGCGACTTTATGACTTGTTGAAGATAAGAAAGTAATAGAATGGAGAGTGGAGCAGATCCCTACCACCAGACACTATGGATGTAAGTGTGCCTCCATAATGTAACTTGGAGTGGAGATATCAGTCACTTATAGATGTAACTACCCGCTATATCTACCTATTTAACCAGGACAGTCCCAGTTTTAGGCTCCTTGTCCCATGTCCTAAGACAGATCTGTAAAAACACCCATATGTTTCAGTTTTCAATAAATCATGTCCCAGTTGACCCCATTTTAACGAACAGAAAATCACAGGAAACTGAAAATGCATTTATCTAAAGGTCACTAAAATTATTGGCATGATCAATTTACATCAAATTATTATTATTTTTATTAATAAATTACCATTAAAATTCAAAACTTAAACCCAAGCGTCATGTACATTAATGACAGGACAGAAAATTGTATGGATTTTTTATCACTTTTTTATCAAATGGGCCATGATTAGTGAAGTAGTAGTCTAAAAATCTGGTCACCCTATCCTAACTACACTATGCAAGTGTGACAGGAGCGTCATGTGACTCTGCCAGTGCTCCACCAGGTTTCTAAAAAGTGGAAGAGATTTAGAGATACTTCACAAATTGGATGTTTCACATTTTAAAAAAGTTACACTGTGTACCTTCGTCAGTGATTTCTTTTTAAAAACAATGATAGAAAGGGAAAGGTTTGTGTCTGACAACAGTGAGTTATTATAAACCTGCACAACATCTTCCCACAGACACTGGGCTTCCCAACATGGCCGCCATGAGAGTGCACGCGCTGCTGCCTGTCTGCCTCCTGGATGCTTGTGGCTGACTGTGGAGCATGTGCGGTACTCTGGGTGTGTGTGTGTGTGTGTGTGTGTGTGTGTGTGTGTGTGTGTGTGTGTGTGTGTGTGTGTGTGTGAGGCAGCATTAGTGGACAGGCTGAAGGAGCTGGACGAAGAGATGTCTGCTTTATGACTTCTGAGAGCATCTCGCCTAAGTGACTGTATTATATATTTATTGAGATTCAGTTTTAGATACAGCAGCGGCGATGGGCCCCTGAGGCAGAGGAAGGCAGCAGACATGAAGTGCAGAAATGAAATATGCCTTTTATAATTGTCTGTCTGTACGCTGAGGCTCGGGACTTCCAATGACAATATTTGGCAATGTCAGTCCAGCTTTCAGATGTAATGTTCAAGAATTATTCTGCAAAATCGACTGTTTGAGCTTTTAACCATGTTATAATGTTGTTTCCACCTCAAAAACAGACCTGGAGTAGTTTTTGTTTCATGTATGTCTGAGTAATCCTGTATGCTGAGGCGCTCCCCTTCTCCAGAGCTGAAAACGCCCGGTCGGTCTAACAGCTCTACGTAGACACGTAAAACCAGGAAGTCCTGCGCGTTTCTAAAGCCCATACACTGTCACCAGACCTGCTGTCACTACGAAGCAGTCAGCTCATTTATCTATCTGTTAGCATCATATTGCTAATAGCTGTGCTAATTTTATGCTCTGTCCATTCCCAACAGACAGCTAATCCCAGCGTTCTCTGCAAAGACAAAGTAACAGTTTCCCAAAAGAAGACGTTTTTTATACATATACGTTATTTTAAGTTATAAAATGTAAAATACAAATGCAAAGGTGTCCAAAACTAGTTCAAAAAGCCTGAAAAAAGCACAATATAGGACATTTAAAAGGGAGCTATGCCTTTTTATTAGTTAGTTTTTTAGTAAAACAGCTCTAAGTGAAGATGCCATAATGTTGTAAAAGAAGATGAAGAGTTGGTCGGAGCCACGCGCCGCCGCTGCTTCTCCAGCTCGTTTTATTTATCACTGCACTTGTGTGTGACCTGAGGCGCTCGCTCTGTGTGCACTCAACCTTCGGCTCATACATCTCTGATTCCCAACTGTGTCTGCTGCACCAGTCCCTGTTTCCTGGTGAAATATCAGGCCAGCGCTGGGCTGAAGGCAAAGGCAATTTAACGTCTGGTTTAAACTCTCAGGCAGCAAACTGAATTCTTCTAAAGTTATTAGGCATTAAATCATACTAAAGTGTGGAGCTGTAGGTTAAAACTTGTGGCTCGAAGTTTAGCTTTAGATCCACGCACACCAGCAAGTATCCCTCCTCCACGGACACTTTCTCCAGCTCTTCCAGGGAATTCCAAGACTGAAAGGTATCGTCCTAGTTCTTTCTCAGGGGCATCTTCCTGGTGGGACGCAGAATACCTGAGGCTACACCAATTATCAGTGGCATAGGTCTTAGTCTAAACATATTACAACTAATTTCTCGATCCCTTCTGCTTTGTCAAACTGAGGTGAAGGGCTGTGATATATATGGACTGCCAAAATAATAATAGTTTTATCATTTTTAATGTTGTTTACTTGATTCATAGAGCCAAGTACAACCACAGGCTGTTGAAATAACACTGTCCGTCACAGTGATGTGTCCGGATGAGTTGTTTTTGAACAACTGATCTCATTGAGATGCGTGCCACCCGCGCTGAAGAAGTGTGAGTCGAGCTGTTCAAAGACAGAAACTCACCTGCAGCCTGTGACCTTTTCAGGGTTTTAGACAAAGTTTAGGATGAAGACAAGAGTGCGTGTAGCTCTGACAGCACTGTAGAGTCAGTCCTTTACAACACAAGGATGAACAGTCAGTTTTTACTTTTGCTTTCATCAAACAGTGTTAGCATTAGCTCTGTAAGCTTATGAGTAAATAACGCTGTACCACTCCACAGTGATATGTGTCTGGATGGGATCCTTTGAATATACAGCTGATCAAGGAATGATTCCAGTGAGACGCCAGGGAGTGCCGCCCACACTGCAGCCGTCCATGTGTGAGTGCGTGCACCTCAAGACGCAAGCAAAGAGTTGAGACACTCAAAGACAGAAACACACCTGCAGCCTATGACCCGTTCAAGGTTTTGGACGACGTTTTATATGAAGTCAAGAGTGCGTGTAGCTCTGGCAGCGCTGTAGAGTCAACCCTTTACAACATAAGGACATGCTTTCACTTTTTACCTTAGCTTTCACCCCACAGCAGCGGGTTAGCGTTAGCTCCACGTTCGCCTCCTCAAACCAAAACTACTCCCACACAACAGAGTTTGTTCTTCCTGGTCTGGTCTGGTCATGAAGCTCTAATGCTGGCTTCTCTCACCGTGTTTTTAAATGCCACCAACATTTCATGAGTAGCTTTGTTGCAGGTTTTGGAAAGGGCGGAGCAAGCACTGCATTAGCCTTAAGCTAAACTTCGAGCTAAAAGTTTAGTGTACATTCAGAACACAGTGTTTGTTTGTTTGTTTTTGTTAGTTTTTTTTACAATTGATTTAAATGTCTGTGAAGACTCACTCATCCAGGCAAATTGAATTCTGAATTCAGAATTGAGAAAGCCTTGGATAAGAGGTGAAAACTTCTGCTTTGAGAAACCAAAGCATTGTGGCGCTCGTAGTAGCTGCGGCCCTGAGGCTTGCTCCAAACACAGTTTCACTATACTTTTTGTGCATGTGACAATAAACTTATCTATCAAATCCAAGACTTCTTTTTATAACCTTTTCTTGTAAATCATTTAAATGTTATATCTATAGCCCAATATCACAAAAGCAGTCAGCTCAAAGGGCTTTACAAACAATTAGTCACACAATCAAACATAAACAATAAATAACTAAACTAAACATGCCCTGTCCTTAGACCCACCTTCTCAGTAAGGAAAAACTCCTAAAAAAACAGCTGTGGGGGACTAAAAAGCAGAAAACTTATGGAGAACCACAGTGAAGGACTGTTATTAAAGTCCGTTAGCATACTTCACAGCAGGCAGACTGGACCTTTCTCTATTAATTTTTGTAATTGTTGGGATCCAAAATCGTAATTGTGATTAAAATTCAATTAAGTGCACAGCGCAAGTTTAATTTTGTTTTTGAGTGACTTCTTCAGGAGACCCCCTCAGTCTTTGGCCCTCCCTGAAGCCAGGACATGGTAGTTTCTCATCTGCAGACTGACTTTGAACAGTTTTATGTCAGCAGAAGAAAAGTTGCAGTACAATTGGATATAGTTTGTCCCGTTAGTGATTGTGGACCACTGCTTCACATTCTTTGGGGGTGTACTTCTCAAAAGCTGTGCAAAGGAGAGATGCCCCACGTGATGTTTTTGGCCAGGTCACGGTCCAGTGGCACTGAGTAGTTCCTATAGCGCCCCCTCCCTCTCCTCTCCTCCTGCCCCCCTTCCTCCTCTCCTCGTGTCCCCGGGTGCATTTATCTCCCTGCGTGGTTTTGGCAGCGATGTGCTTTTCCCAGCATTCAGCCCGGAGCGGGACGAAGGGAGGGGAAGTTTGGGGGGGCCTTTTCAAGCGCCGAGTGATGGACGCTTTATTAAAAGAGGCAGGGTCTTTTTAGAGGACTGCTCCCCCAACTTTCTTTCCCCCCTCGATCTGTGTGTGTCTGGTCTATTGTCACGGGACGGTGGCTGCGGCCCCCCCCCCCCCCCCCCCTGCTGCCTGCTTTGTCACTGTAAGTCACCTCCAATACACACACACACACCTCTCTGCGGAGCAAACTTGAGAGCGTCGTGAATCGGGCCGCTCTGTGAACAAAAATGATTGTGCGCTTGTCACTAAACATACAGGAGACGCGAGGGCAGGGGAGGGGTAAAGGTGGAGAGGGTCCCGGCGACAGATAAAACAGGACGGGACATCACGGAAAACCTTCTTCTAAGTACAGAAGTTAGTAATGTAAGTAGCTTGGATGAAAAAAAAGATTAAAGAATTAGATAGATTAGATAATTACGATAAAAAAATCCGTCCGCCCAGTCCTAGAAAGCTATGGCCGCTCATGAATAAAAAAGCAATAGCAAAAAATAGTGTGTTTCGCACTGTAGGAACTTTTTGCAGTTCCTATAACCATTTTAGGAACTATCCCGTTTTGCACAAAAAATAAAACGTCCAAAGTGCTCAGGAAGTTTTTGCCAATTCTGTATATAAGAAAAAATAAAGAAAAAAACAAGGCACTCTTCATACACCTGAAGTTTTAAAAGCCTTTATTTCATGTTTCTTTATGTTTTTAAAATCTTTAAAAACATAGCGTGCTGGGGGCGACTTAGACCCACATGTAGAGGCCGACAAACAGCCTTCTTCACGGTCCCGTTTTGTTTGTCTGCTCACATATGAAGAACTTTTTGGTGGCATAGGTAATGTGTACATGTATGGTGGATACATGTCTTTTCAACTGCTTGATATATGTACTGTATTTTCCCGAAAAACGTCTATAAGTCTCACTGGACTATAGGTCACATTTTTTGGGGGAAATGCGACACCAAGGCAAGTTATAGTAATAATAGAATAGAGAACAACAGCTGAATAGGTGTGCGCTGTGCTAACGTAACACATTGATGGTTATTCAGCTACATGAAGCATAAACAACGAACTGAATAGGTGTCTCGTATGTTATTGTAATATATTAACAGTTATTCACATAACTATAGCATAAAGAACATAATATAACAAGTTCACCAAACTCACCATCTCACTCCTAATCGCTAAATCCTTTAAATTCTTCATCCTTGGTGTCGCTTCTGAACAACTCCGCCAACTCCGGAGGTAGACGAAGCGCCGCTTCCTCCTCTGCGTGGCTGTCGTCAGACTCAGCATCAGTTCCATTTCCAATTATTCCGCTCTTTCTCAGTTGTCTTTATAGCCTAAGTTGTTAGTGGTAATGTTTACATTTTAAATTGTCAGTGGTACAGGTGCAGCAGATGCTGGGACACAAGCCTAGAGCGCCCTCTAACCAACACCTGAGATATTTTAATATATAAGTCACACCTGAGTATACGTCGCACCCCTAGCCAGACTATGAAAAAAGTGCGACTTATAGTCCAGAAAATACGATACTTAAAACAAACCCACAAGCCGCTGATTTGAACGCTAGTTGGACTTAACCTGTCTTATTATTTGTCTGCAGCGCTCCACTTGAATGTTTTTAGACATGAAATGATGAAAAAATGTAAAAAGAAAAACTAAATTAAGGTAGTACAACGGGCGTTCGATGTTTCGCCTCCTCACTCTCTCTGTGAACTCCCCACATCTATGCATTAGAAATCACTTTTTTTTCCATTATGATGATTCCTGTAATGAACGGTGCTCCATGCTTGTGGTTTGTAGTGATGAGTGATACCATGCTTTTTAGATTCTATACAATAATGATACAATACTTTTGGGGGAAATTTAATCAATACCAATACCATTACTGATCATTTAACTTTTTTTTTTTCAATCAAAATATTATTACCCTTAAAGACATATCACACCACTAATACTTTCCATTTAATGCTTTAATTTGCACAGTTTAAAATATATTCAACTTCAACTTTATTAATATCCCGAAGGAAATTTGGTTTGCAACAGTTGTCACAACACACACACAGAAAATAAAAATACCTACAAAATACACAGATAAATACAAACACATAAATAGTTCAGGAACAGCTAAGAGCAAAGTGTATTTCTAAGCTAAGCAATATACTGTATAACCTTAATGTTCACAATAGTGAGTTGTTTACAAGTATAACAAACAAAACAGCTAACTTTCTGTTAGTATCGATACTTTACTACTTTACTGCGTGAGTATCAATACTCCCATCACTAGTGCTTGGTTTGGTTTGTTGTTGTTGCTGGATGTTGTGCTTAAGTTACGTCCCACACCATCGCAGTGCTTCGTCCCCCAGTCCCGATCCCGTTCCTATCGGCAGTGCAAGTGCGAGCCAACAAGAAAATTTGAGTACAAGTATAAGTGCTGTGTGCGATATACGGTTCTATTTTTACCTTTATTTAACCAGGAAAGTCCCACTGAGAATAACAAACACTCTCTTTTGCAGGGCTGTCCTGGCCCCATAAGGGACCTGTTGTAAATGTTTTTGGTGTTAGGGGAAACCGGGGCACCCAGAGGAAACCTACGCAGGCGAAAAGTCATATTGTGATAATATACTGTATTTTTAGAATTAGATGTATGGCCCCGCCTGGAGGCTCAGTGCTGTCCCAGATAGGGCTGTAACTAATGATTATTTTGGTAGTCGATTAGTCAGTGATTATTTTTTTGATTTGTCGACTGTCAAACGATTATTTCTGTTGTGTCTTTGTGTTTACCTAACACCTCACTGCTGCACATTTTACACCTGCTCAAGCACATCCCTGATCATCTTCTACCATAACAACATTCTATGGTTAAAATAATGACCAAGATATATGATATATTATACCGTATTTTCCGCACTATAAGGAGCATCGGATTATAAGGCGCACCTTCAATGAATGGCCTATTTTAAAACTGTTTTCATATATAGGGCGCACCGCATTATAAGGCGCATCCACTAGATGGCGCTGCGCTAAAGGGAATGTCAATAAAACAGTCAGATAAGTCAGTCAGTCAAACTTTATTAATAGAATACAAACCAGCGTTCTTACCACTCCCTCGTTGAAAACAATGTATTTCCAACTCCATTTGTCACAGTTCAAAGCTACATGAACAGCGTTCGAGCGCTCAGTTTTCTGTTCCCTCAATGTCGCAACTTTTCTACTGAGATGGAGCAAAGGCCGCGCCTCCTTGTTCTTTTGCGGCAGGATCCATAAACACGCCTATGGCACACATGAACAGCTGGGACTGGAATTCCCCTTTACCGTTTTTACCGCTGTCACTTCAGCGATGCCCCCTGAATACAGTAGCCATAATTAACCAACATTGATCCATATATAAGGCGCATCGGATTATAAGGTGCACTGTCGGTTTTTGAGAAAATTAAAGGCTTTTAGGTGCGCCTATAGTGCGGAAAATACGGTATATTTTTTAACATAACCCCATGTTAAAAAATAAAAATATTAGCTATAAATTAGCATTAAATAACGCAACAAAATAAACTGCCATATTTGTCGCGAGTGAATGACAGAGAAAAGCTTTGATATATCTGCAATTTACGGACTGCATGCGACATTTGTCAGCTCGCAGACTACTGTTCCATGCTAAATGTGCCTTGTTAGCTTAACTTGCAAAAACGTACCCGTGAGTATCAGAAGTGGACACGGCTCCCGGGTGTTTTTGTTTCAGGTGCTCATGCGTTGCCGTTGTTCTCCCGTGAAAACACAGCTCTGTTTTGCAGCCTACACAGGACTGACTTTGTTGACTTTTTTATTTGAAATACTCCCACACTTTCGAATGTTTTGTTCTTATTCTTTTCTCCGCTTCCGTCTGACTTTCTGCCATCGTTTGTGTGTCTTCTTCTTCGTCAGAATGCAGTCAAGAGAGTCAGGCAATGATAGACAACGGGAAATACTGCCCCCTTAACTTCCTGCAGTGTATTGCAGTCCCCCAAAATAACACCGGTTCATTAAAAAATGCGTTTGTTTTGCAATTTTACAAACTAAATGTGCGTCCATACAATCGACTAATCGTTACAGCCCTAGTCCCAGAAAGCATTTGTTTTAAGAAACCATGACCTGTGCATAATTATTATTAGCGACGCCTCTAATGGCCTGGCTGACCGTCCACATTACATTTTGCCCAAACACTAACATACTGTATTTCATAACTTTATCTGTGTAGATGCCATGTCACATAATGCAGACGTATGAATGCATAAATGCTCAGGGAGCCTTTTTTAAACTTTCATTTCTATTATGTTTGGTCAAAAGACAGCTAAAAGTGAACACCTTCTTTTCAGAACTGTCCATTCTTAGCATCTTTTTGGGGCCATTTCTCCCACTCTAGTCCCTTTTTCTTTTCCATTATAGCAAATATATGTGGTTTCTTTCTTTTATTAACCATTCTTAGTTGCATGGCTCACTTCATTAGAGCCACCCACCATTTAAAAGTCTGTCACTTTAAACTACACGTCCGCCGAGAGTGCATGACACAGTTTCTGCCTGCCAAAACAAGATAAACCCCCCTTTCCGAGTGAGGCCAGAGTACTCGAGGGGCACCCGTGAGCGAAATGTGTTTCTTTAGATACAGCCAGCATTCCTCCAGAGATAACTCGCCCCCCACCACCACACCCTGGGCCCCCGTTGTCACCCCCGCCCGGTGAGTCTCTCCACCCACCGGACCTCGCCGCAGCCAGGGGGGTTAACGACTCGCTCGCTGCCCGATGCGCCGGCACTCGCGGGGGGCACAGCGCGGGACAGACAGCTGTGAGTCTGAGTGTAGGGAAGTCAGCGCTGGGCCAGCAGGCATGCCAGTCAGGAGCATCACGTGTGGAGTGAGTACCAAAAACTGCTCTGTCCGCTCATCTTCTCTCCTCTCCTGTCTAAAACCTGTACCTAAAACCTTTCTACCCTCTGCTCTGTACTTCTTCTTATTGTGATTATTATTATTTCTTATTTATTGCATGTTTTTTAGCATCTACACAGCGTAAATATTTTGGCCTCTAACTAAGACTTCATTGCTTGCAGTCAAACTGTTATCATTATTATTATTATTCTGTTTATTCCATACATTTTTTCACATCTAAACTGCGTCATTATGGTTATTCTGTTATTATTATACATATTTTGGCCTCTAAGACGATACCATTGCTTGCAGTCATTTAAAATGTATTATTATTATTATTATTAAGTTAGGATTATTATCTAGTTTTTGGATAAATGCCAAACTCATCTTGATTTTTCTTTAAAAGCCAGCGTTAGTAATGACCAAAGTCTGTGTTTTTCAGTATATTATGTTTGTATCTTTCTTGCATATTTTTCTGATAAGTTTTATTACAGCTATTTTCACAATATTAATATTATTACATTGAGTTACAATAGTTTTTTTTTTTTTTTTTTCTATCTAACCACTTTACAGTTCACTTATCCAAACTGTGTATGGTCGGCATTAGTGCTTGTTGTCAGATTTTGTTTTTATTGTTATTATTAGTATCATATATGATTTTATTGGTGCTGAGTATAGCTATTATTTTTACTACTAGTAGCGGTTTGGTCATACAGTTATTTTACTAACTTAAACCATTCAGAATAGTATTGGCATTATTATTATTTGCATATATTTTTAAGTGATTATGATTTGAAAGCGATCAACTTTATAGGAATGTAATGAGAATTTAAGATGCAACAATTATACATACATCTCCTAATAGTAAAAAAAAACAAACAAACAAAAAATAGCTGTTATCACCAACTTTTGACTCTTAGTTTTTATAATGCACCTATAATGCTACCATTTTCTTTTTTGTCCTATTTTCCTTTTCTTTTTATTTTATCCTTTTTTTCCCTCATTGTTTCAGAGTTCATTAAGTTCAAGTCCTGATTTTGTTTAACTTGGAGCCTGGCCTAGTCCTGGTTTAGCTCTAGTTTAGACCTGGTCTTGTCCTGGTTTAGACCTAGTTTAGCTCTAGTTTAGACCTGGTTTCGACCTGGTTTATTCCTGGTTTAGTCCTGGTTTAGACCTGGTCTTGTCCTGGTTTAGTCCTGGTTTAGACCTGGTCTTGTCCTGGTTTAGCCTGTTTCAGTCCTGGTTTAGCCCTAGTATAGACCTGGTTTACACCTGGTTTAGACCTGGTTTATACCTGGTTTAGACCTAGTTTAGACCTAGTTTAGACCTGGTTTAGATCTGGTTTAGTCCTGGTTTAGACCTGGTTTAGACCTGGTTTAGTCCTGGTTTAGACCTGGTTTATACCTGGTTTAGACCTGGTTTAGACCTGGTTTAGACCTGGTTTAGACCTAGTTTAGACCTGGTTTAGTCCTGGTTTAGACCTAGTTTAGACCTGGTTTAGCCCTAGTTTATACCTGGTTTAGACCTGGTTTAGACCTAGTTTAGACCTGGTTTATACCTGGTTTAGACCTGGTTTAGACCTGGTTTAGTCCTGGTTTAGACCTAGTTTAGACCTGGTTTAGTCCTGGTTTAGTCCTGGTTTAGACCTAGTTTAGACCTGGTTTAGACCTGGTTTAGTCCTGGTTTAGCCCTAGTTTATACCTGGTTTAGACCTGGTTTAGATCTGGTTTAGTCCTGGTTTAGACCTGGTTTAGCCCTAGTTTAGACCTGGTTTAGACCTGGTTTAGTCCTGGTTTAGCCCTAGTTTATACCTGGTTTAGACCTAGTTTAGACCTAGTTTAGACCTGGTTTAGATCTGGTTTAGTCCTGGTTTAGACCTGGTTTAGCCCTAGTTTAGACCTGGTTTAGACCTGGTTTAGTCCTGGTTTAGCCCTAGTTTATACCTGGTTTAGACCTAGTTTAGACCTAGTTTAGACCTGGTTTAGTCCTGGTTTAGACCTGGTTTAGACCTAGTTTAGACCTGGTTTAGACCTGGTTTAGACCTGGTTTAGACCTAGTTTAGACCTGGTTTAGTCCTGGTTTAGACCTGGTTTAGCCCTAGTTTATACCTGGTTTAGACCTAGTTTAGACCTAGTTTAGACCTGGTTTAGATCTGGTTTAGTCCTGGTTTAGACCTGGTTTAGCCCTAGTTTAGACCTGGTTTAGACCTGGTTTAGTCCTGGTTTAGCCCTAGTTTATACCTGGTTTAGACCTAGTTTAGACCTGGTTTAGCCCTAGTTTAGACCTGGTTTAGACCTGGTTTAGTCCTGGTTTAGCCCTAGTTTATACCTGGTTTAGACCTAGTTTAGACCTAGTTTAGACCTGGTTTAGTCCTGGTTTAGACCTGGTTTAGACCTGGTTTAGTCCTGGTTTAGACCTAGTTTAGACCTGGTTTAGTCCTGGTTTAGCCCTAGTTTAGACCTGGTTTAGTCCTGGTTTAGCCCTAGTTTATACCTGGTTTAGACCTAGTTTAGACCTAGTTTAGACCTGGTTTAGTCCTGGTTTAGACCTGGTTTAGACCTAGTTTAGACCTGGTTTAGACCTAGTTTAGACCTGGTTTAGACCTAGTTTAGACCTGGTTTCGACCTGGTTTAGACCTGGCTTTGTCCGGGTTTCTTCCTGGTATAGACCTGGTTGGTTTAGCCCTGGTTTAGGCCGGATTACTTTGTTCAGTGCTACTTTAATCCTAGTTTAGACGAGTTTTGCCATTTAAAAATGCATTTTTTCAGCTAATCTGTTATTGTCTGTTTATCCCTTGGTTTAGACCTGGGTTGGACAACATTTAAGCTCTTTTTAGTCTGTTCAAGCTGATACTTGGAGAGTCAAAAATCTTCTGAGGTGGCGTGAAAAGTTAGAGAATGGGGTGCTCATGGGGGCTCGTCCGGGATACGTCATTGTACATCTATTTTTTGTTTAAATTAATCTGCTAAAAATAAAGATTTAAACACAAAAAGGTCAAAATGAATGTGTTGGGTTAAGTTCCTTGCCCTACAGCTCAGCCAGAGTAGAGCAGGAGCCTCTCAGTGTCAGTACCAGATTAGCGTGGACGTCGTTCGGTTGTTTCTGACCTCGTGGGTTGCCATGTTTGAGCTTCGGATCTCATGATGTTGGCCGGGATTAGCGGTGGTAAGTTAAACCAGGGGTCAGCGCAGTGATTAGCGGCTCAATTAACCAGAGCGACGGGCTTCATTGACTGTCGGCTGCTTAATCTACTAATGAGCACAGGCACAGAGGCAAAAAGGACTGAGTGTGTGTGGACTCTGACCTGAACCGAAAAAACTGAATCAATGGGAAAGTCAGGAGAATTGTCACTGTTTTGTTTTTTCTTCTATCTTTGTCTTTACTCTTTCTCCTTAACTCTGTTTTGTTCGTATTCAGATCTGTCTTATTCTGATTTCACCATATTTCATCCCAGCGCTGTTTGTTCTGTCCTTTTTACTTCTGGTCTGCTTTTCTCTGTTTTGTTCGCTGTATTTATCATTTGTGACATTTTTCTTCTTGTATTTTATTGTCTTGTTTTGTTCCTGTCTTGTTTTGTTCCCTCCAGCTTTATTGTATTCCTCTTTTGTAACATTTAATTCATGTTTTCTCTTGTCATATTCTTTCTTATGGTCTATACTTTATACTATGGTCTAGCTTTCTCCAATTTAGTTCTGATCCAGCCCAGTTTTGCTCATTTTAATGCTGTGTTTAGCATTTTTCTTCTCTGCATTTTAGCTCTGTTTTATGCCTTCTTAGCTTCATTTTGCTCCTGCCATGTTTTGTTGTTGCTTTGCTCGACTGTAGTTGCTCTTCTTAGCTCAGTATTGGTACGTCTCACGCTGACTTCTTGTTTTCTTGGCTTTTGTTTTCCATTTGACCCTTTTTTTTTTTTTTTGTTCCAGCCCTGGTTTAGCCCTTGCTTTAAAGATGTTCCTATGTAGTTCCTGTTTGTTTGTATGGTTCTATTCTTGTTGCTTATTTTATTGTTAAATTTTCTTGATGCTTTGTTGTCTTTTTTCTAGCACTGTTTTGTTCACTGTGTATTGTTACATTGTAGTTGCTGTGCTTCTTCTCAGCATTGTTTTGTTCGTGCCATATTTTGCTTTTTTCTTTACTTTTTGATCTCTTTCACCGCTTCAACTTTGTTTTGTTTTGTTCCCTTACTGCAAGCTGCTTCTTATATTACAGTTATCCATGTTTTAGTATTGTTTTTGCCTTGTTTAGCTCTAGCTTGCTCTGTTTTATTCCCTATTATTAGTCCCATAATGTCTTGCAGAGACAAAGCTGCAACTGTAAGTATATGGGAGCAGGTGCGTCCCACCGTTTACAGCATAGACCTATATATGAATATTAATTTAGAGATTACAATGCAGCGTTTGGTGCCCTGCGTTGTATTGTAATGCCCCATACGCTTCTGTTCTCGTGCATAATGACAGTTCAGTTACCATAGGCCATAAATAAAACACTGGTGTTTTGTTTACCAGTCCCGGGCTTCTGTTCTTCATAAGTTCCAAAGCGTATGGCGTTCCTCTCATTGTCCCGGCCACAAAAGGATGAGGAGAACCATGACAATCTCATCTGGAGGCTCACTTTACAGAGACACCACCGCGAGCGAGAGGAGCGCAGGGGGACGGGGGGGCGGGCGGGATGGGCGGGAGGGGCGGGGGGAGTGTGAGAAAGTAAACAGTAACGACGAAGCCCAAGATTTATGGACGAGACACGAGATACAAAGAACTATTTAAGCAGAGATTCCGGCAGATTTCAAGAGATTTGTCCCACCAATTATAGGACGGCAGGCAGTACAATGTGAGAGCAGGTGGACGGTGTAGAAAGACAGACCACCAGCTTTCTACAACAAATATGTCACACTTGGGTCGACTTAGCTAAAACATTTTTATGGGTAATGTACAGACATGGGTAAAATCACCAAAAAGTGTAATTAAAGGACTTATATTTGATTTTTGAAATAGTTTTGGACACCTTTGCATTAGTTTTTCATGTTTTATAACCTAAAATAATGGCTTCTTTTGGGGAGCTGTTGGATTAGGTGTCTGTTGCTTTCCGCTGGGAACGGTGGGCAATGAACAGAGCATAAAATGGCTGATTAGCACGGCTGTTATGATGCTAGCAGATAGATAAATGACAGAGTTTTAAGGCTGAAATGATCATATTGAGTCTGGTGACGGTGTATGGGCTTTAGAAACGTGCAGGAGAACTTCCTGGTTTCACGAGACCGAGCGTTTTCAGTTCTGGAGAACGGCAGCGCCTCAGTATACAGGATTACTCAAACAGAATACTACTGCAGGTCTGTTTCTGAGGAGGAAACAACATTATAACATGATTAAAAGCTCAAAAAAGTCAATCGGTAAGAGAGAATGAGTAATTCGGTTTAAGGGTGCAGTCACATTAGGAATCAAACCCTCAGTCATCCAGGCTAAAGTCACATGTGATGTTGAACTTGGTTAGTGCAGTGACACAAAAGCAGCGAGAGTCAAGGAGGAGAGGAAAGTTGAACTCACAACTGCAGAAGTGAAGAACCTCCTGATGGGAAGAATAAAAGGCAGTAGTGCAGCCAAAGAGCTGTCACCCAAGTTTGTTGCCCATGTGCCTGACATCATATCAGACCAGAAAGATTTATTCAACAGGGCTCCTGTACTGTAAAACCTGAAATTTCATATTGACTGCGTTTACATGCACTAGGCTACTCCACTAAAATACTCCAATCTTAATCTGAATATGAGTATACTCTGAATAAGATACTGTCGTGTAGGGGTGTAACGATGCATTTTTGCAACGATATGATATGTATCAATTAGAACGATTAGAAGTGTTTTGATACGATTCAAGAACGATATTGGCTAATTTGGAATGATACGATTCCAAACGATTCAACACCTTCATATCGATAATGGATACAGCAACTTTTTGAAAAAGTTTACTCTCAAATGTAGCACCACGGCCGGGGTTGATTATGTCCAGCAGACAGAGAGTGCAGAAAAGTTGAATATAACATTTTATTTAATTAAAAACACATTTTTTTTTCTCCAAAAAGCCATATGTGATTTTATTTTAACATACAAATTTCTAATTTTGATATTTCCACTATTATCGATCAATACTTCATGTGTATCAATATTCACTTCCTAGAAAATGATACGATTTGAAACAAGGTCATGTGTATCGATGTAGTTACACCCCCACTGTCATGTAAACACCGTTTTAGAATTACCTCAATCAGATTAAGGCCATATTTAGAATAAGCCTTAATCGAAACAAGACTCCTGGAGTATTCTGATTTTATTTGCATTATTGCCGCATGTAATCACCTTAATCACATTATTGCTTGTTTTCACCTTTTTTGCCGAAGTTACCAGTGGCTGTGTGAATGATAAAAACTTATCGTGCCATTATTCTTTGCAAAACAAGCTACCGGTTTTTAGCAACAGCTGTTCCCTGACGCCGTAGGGCTCTCGCTTCATAAAACAAACATTTCATTTATTAGCATTGGATTAAAATGATGAGTTAGAAGAGTTAAACAACACGCTAAACGTTCTTTTACTGACAATGCAGTAATGTTTTAAATTTCCGGTTTATATGTCATATATTAACATTTAAAACGCTAACTAGCTTAATCAGAATATGCTCTTAACATGTAAACAGAAATATTCCAATTTTAGTAGCGTATGTAAACATCTTAATTATTATGATGTCCCATGTAAATGCACTGATTATCTGGTTTAAGTGATGTTTAATATACAGTTTACCGCTGAAATTTTAACGGAAATGGCTATCATTGTACATCCCTGTGCTTGGTTCATGGGCACATTTCCTGTAAAGAAACATTAAAATAATATACTGATGCTATTAGGGCTAGCAGCAGGTATAAATCAGGTTTCAGCGCAGTGAGGCCAGAATGTAACAGCTGTACTCCACACCAGCACCCTACTCACTTCCCGTAGGCGCGTCCATAGTGGAGTGCTCCCATGGGTGCAGCTCCGTCTGACTGGACATCTCCGCGTCCGGAAACCTTGCCCCGGCTCTTAAAGCAGCGGCCTGCAGATAAAGGCACAGATGGAGCCTTCAGGAAAAAAAAAAAAAAAGGTCCAAGAAAGGAAAATCAATTTCTCCGACAAATGCAAGTCAGCAGAAAAGAGTGATGAAAGAGCTGTTTAAGCACTCTGCAGGAATTTCCATATCCGCCGCTCCATGTTCTCCCACAGCCTACCGTGGCCATCCGTTCACGCCTTAAATACACCCAGCTATCGACACGAAAAGAAAAAACATAACTCTCTAAATCAGGAGTTTGAGGCGTATGTGCTATTAATGTTGTTTAAAGTTCAGGGAAGTCTGATTATTGCAGGGAAAGCAGCGGCGGTGACACTCCGGTGAACCTTACTCCTCACCGTTTTCGCTGCCTGGACAAATAACTGTAGCAGAGCGTGTAATATTTCTCATCTCCACCTGGTGCTGGGACGGCAGAATGTATGTCAGCCGGATAATAAAGGTGTGGACTAGTGCGAGGGGAGACTAAATGTAAGATAGGAGTTTTACAAGAATAACACTGGCTAAGGAATAAGCTATAGCCTCTAAAATCTACAGTAAAGAACGGTTGGTAAAATGGCAACCAACTAATTATGTTTGTATGATCAGTGCCTGGGTAGAGAACATTAACAACTGGCTCAGTGTATAGTTGTTGTTGTTTTGTTGTTATTTATACGAACAATTAGCGGCTAAAAGGCTACATGCTACAAGTTACTGGATCCTTATGTTACACAACCGTGACAGAACACAGTAGCTTAAATAAAAGGTTCCGCTAAATCAACTTTACTGAGCTTTTAACCATGCTATAATGTTGTTATCTCCTCAAAAACAGACCTGGAGTCGTATTTTGTTTGAGTAATCCTGTATGCTGAGGCGCTGCCCTTCTCAAGATCTGAAAACGCTTGGTCTCACGGCTCTACATAAATGCCTGAAACTAGGAAGTGCTCCTGCGCGTTTCTAAAGCCCATACACCGTCACCGGACTGATCATTTCAGAAGCTCATTTATCTATCTGGTAGCCTCATGTTGCTAATAGCCGTGCTAAATAGCCATTTTATGCTCTGTCCAGTGCCCAATCATTGCCAGCAGGGGGCTAATGCAAGCGTTTTTGGTAAAGTCAAAGTAACAGCTCCCCAAAAAAAGACATATACATTATATTATGTTATAAATACTAATGCAAAGGTGCCCAAAACTATTTCAAAAAACATGAAAAAAGCAGAATATATAACCTTTAACTATCTGAGAGCAGAGGCCACAGGTGCCACTGCACCGTCGCAAAACGTAAACACTAGGGCCCCTCCTCCTTCTGAAACTGTGCGAGCGTGCGTCTATTTCCATCATTGTTTCAACTTTAGTTGAGCTGCTGCTACCTTTGGAAGTTTGGACTGGATCTTCTATAGAGTTAGCGCTAGCGTTAGCTTATCAACAAATATCGCGCAATGGTCGCAGTAAAAACAACTAATAACTGTATGAAAAAGCACGTTCTAAAGAAAAAATAAAGAGGCTAATTTACCTGCCCAACAATAAAGAAGCAAAAACGTGATCCGATTTGCAGCCTTCTCTGTCTCTCATCTGACGCCAGCGAGCAAAAGTCTGTCCGATGTTGACTCTTGTCTGCGATCTGGTGCGGTCCCTTTCACATTTTCTTTTTCTTTCCTCGTCCGACATTGTCTTCATCTTCTTGTGTCCTTCGGCCCTGACGAACTGGCGAAAATAACAACGCTAAAAGTAGCTTCATGGTTATACTGCACCTCAGGTATAAGAGCAGAAGGGAATGCCGTAAAGCAAGTCGTTCCCTGTCACGTGACTCTTCCTCAACAGCGGAGCGCTCCCGGCCAAGTTGCGAGGGCGGTTTCTCAGTACAGAAGCCCCGCTCGGAGCAACAGATCGCGCCTCAGGCCTTATAATCGCTCAAAAAAATCACAAAAACAAGTCAGTATGCCCCACATATTTAGGAGAAAAGTTGCACAGTGTAACTTTAACTTTGGCGAATGGAACTGACTTCCAGATCCTTATTACTTCCTTATTTCTCAAACGTAGTCAATCTGATCAGACCAATCATAACAGTTTGTCTAAAAGGGGCAGGGCTTTATGTGACGTCTGCCCCTGAACTTTTATTGATTGTGTGTTATTCCAATCGCATTCAGAGGCTTATTTGACCCGAATAATACTTTGCACAGAATAGTTAAATACACACAAAGCAGTAAACCTGCTTGAGAGGCTGATGTATGTTTGTGAAAGAAGTGTAACCCAAGGAAATATATGATGCTTTTATTCATATTTTTAAACCACTCTTGATCATCTCTAGAACAGCAGCACTTTTTACAACTTTAAAAACATTATCTGACTAAAAGAAAACGTTTCTAATAAATACTGGTAAAGAGACCAGCAGAGGGCAGCAGAGTGGAGACTGTGGCGGTCTTTTGAACATAATTTAAAGAATAAAAGGAACTTCACTTCCTTAAAACTTGTGTATGGTGCCATTTTAGTACAAAATTAAAAACAATCCCTGTGAGAAATCAGTGGAAACAGAGCTGTACACCGTTTTTTATTTTTATTTTTTATATATAAATGAATGAAAGCAGACTGGATGTAGAGGGCTTGTTGATTGGTCAGTGCTTCCTGGAGTTGGCGGGTTGAGGTTTGTGCAACCAAACGTTCTGAGTGCTGAGAATGGCCATGCCATAGAATACAGGATTACTCAAACAGGCGTGGATGAAACAAAACACAACTCCAGGTATATTTTTTGATGAAGGAACAACATTATAACGTGTGAGAAAGAGAGGAAAAGTCGATTTTGCAGAATATAGCGCCTCTAAAGCCCCATCCATAGCACTAGCATATTGTTAACTTATATTTGTAAACAGTGTTTAGCAGCATTGTCGCTAACAGACATTTGACCAATCAGCCATGATAGCCATAATCTACTGTCCGCTAGTTAAATACGGTTATATTTATAGCTACATTTTAATGAGCTGCATGAAAGTGGTGTGTCGTTATGTCCGATGTGACCCACAGAGCGGCCCCTGCCCTTAAATCTCTCTCCTCACACGTGACTTAATGATAGCAGCCGTAAGACGAATGCTCGGAGGGCACCTAGAGCGCGTCATTTATCATGTTTAATCTGACCTCATCTCGTGGGCTGGTCCACCGGGACGTGACCTCTGACCCCATAACTCCGCGCTGTCTCTACTGTAGTTTAGTCCTTTTGTATAATCACGTCTCATGTCATCTAACAGGGAGTTCAATTTAGCTAAGGTCACAAAGACTCATGGGGGATATGTATAGGCATTTAAAAGCAATGCTATGTAGCATTTGTAGTACTTAAAGGTCCCATATTAGGTTTTCTGGACTCCTTTGCATTAGTATTTCACGTTTTATAACTTAAAATAATGTATATGTATGGAAAACCTCTTCTTTGGGGGAGTTGTTACTTTGACTTTGCAGAGAAAGCTTGGATTAGGTGTGTGTCGCCCTCTGCTGGCAACTGTGGGCACTGGCCAGAGCATAAAATGGATATTTAGCACATTTAATCTATGTAGGTTCATGGTTACACACCCAGGTTGACAAATACACAAAAGCTGTGTATTTAACGCCAGTGACTTCCTGTTTCCTGTAAATTCAAACTGATGAAGGTGTTTGGATGAACACTGAAACGTCTTTGAGGAAAAACAAACTTAATGTCCTAGTAGCTTTAGAGATTTTTGTGGATATTTAGCACAGCTATTAGCAACATAATGCTATAGATGAATTTACTGCTTGCAGCATTTTAAGGCTGAAATGATCAGAATGAGTCCAGTGACGGTGTATGGGCTTTAGAAACGCACAGGAGCACTTCCTGGTTTCACTGTGTCTATGTTAGAGCTATGAGACCTGAGCGTTTTCAGCTCTGGAGAAGGACAGCGCCTCAGCATACAGGATTACTCAAACAAAAGACTACTCCAGGTGTGTTTTTGAGGGGGACACAACATTATAACATGGTTAAAAGTTCAAAAAGTCGATTTAGCTGATTATTATTCATTATTAACACAAGAATACTTTATTATTATTGGTAGATCAACCGACTGGGAAAGCTCAAAGAGTGAACTAGCTGCACCCTGAAAACGAGAAGCTTTTTAAACATTATTTTAAATCCTAAACAGTGTCTCTTTAAGGAATTTTGTATTGTCCTATAAAACATAATAATGGTGATTAGAAACGGTGTTGCTAAAAAGTTAGAGATGCAAACTCTGAGACATGTTAAACTTATGATGTAGCCAGAGCTGGAAAAGATATTTTACTCTTAGGATTTATTGTTAACGTTAACCTGTAGCAGGGATTGATCCGGCAACCTTCTGGTTTTGTGGAACATAAACATAAAGTCACACAATGGCCAATGGTAGCATGTCTTATTCTAAAGTAGGAGCAGAATCATGTTTAAACCAAAGCCATGCACAGTGTCTTCTCATCTTCTTTAAGTCTAATTTCTCACAAATGATTAGACATCGCAATACGCTGTTATGTAATCAAATAGTTTCCCTTAAATTCAAAGAAAAATACGCTACCAGTGATTCTTTTTGCACTCTCATTTCCTCTCATCATTAAAGCGTCCCCCAGTGTAATTGTAATGTTTTGACAGTGGGTAATAAGGACATATTAAAAATGAAAACTGCCTCCTCTTTGCAATTAGCAGAAATCTTAGCTGTGCAAGAAAATGTTTGCCTTTCTACCTCGCGTTCTCATTCACTTCCACGCTGTTTGCCCAGTCCGCAGTGAGCCAGCCGCGAGGTGACGTCATTTTCTCTGCTGCAGCAACGCTCTGAAGTCCAACAGGAGAGAGGAGGGGGGCAGGACGGAGGAGCAGACAGGAGAACAGATACCACCAGCTGAGAAGGATACGTTTGAGGACTGGCTTTAGTGTGCGATGTGATTGACTTCATACAGAGCGTGCTTATAGAGAAGTGCATGTTGGGTATATAGCCATTGTCTGACGGTGTTTGTTGACGTGTCTAAAGCTAATAAAGAGTAGTCAGAGCTGCTCATTGTGCTGCAGTGATTAATGTGTTCAGTTTGGGCCCAGAGCTGGTTCACTCACTGTGTCCAGCTCATTTCATGAACCATACACTGTTTGCATGGAGCAGTTACAGATAGTTACACTTACAGGCCACTTTATTAAGTACAAGGTGCTTTGAGTGGTTTCCAACCTTTTTTTCCAAGTGACCGCCATTTTATCAGTTGATATGTTGACCGCGTTCGCCTCCCTGACCGTACTAATTAGGAAAGATAAAGTCATTTATTGGGTAAATTTTACTGCATAACAAAAACATCACTAAGGTTTTATTAATCTCATTTCAACAGTTTCTAAACACATGTTCTGTCACCTATTGCAATGCATTGGCCAGTCTTCCTTGGATTATCATTTAGCCCCTGCTTAGACCTCTTTTTTAAGAGGCCCCCACGACCCACTTTGGCGACCCTTATTGGGGTCCCGACTCCCTTAGAGACAGGGATGAGGAGCTCAGTTACCCGGGGGGAGCTCGGAGTAGAGCCGCTGCTCCTCCACATCGAGAGGAGCCCAATGAGGTGGGTCGGGCATCTGTTTGGGAGCCTCCTAGACGCCTCCTTGGGCAGGGATTCCTACACGCTGCAGGGACTGTCTCTCTCTGGCCTGGGAACACTTTGGGATTCCCTCTTGTAGACTTACAGGAAGTGTCTGGGGTGAGGGAAGTTTGGACTGCTGCATCCACGACATAGCCCTGGATAAATGGTAAAAGATGGATGGCATTTCAGTTTAAGCATCTGAAGACCACACTGGGACTGTACCTAATAAAGTGTCCGGAGTGTATGCATTTAGAACTTAGTGCTAAATATTAACCACCACACCTTCACATTTATATCAGCACACTGAGCTAAAACTATCGCAGCCACGAAGTTGGGCCCACAGAAGATAAAATGCTCCTCTTGTGTTTATCTGTGGAGCTGCAGGGCGCGGTCCTTCACACGTCTTATCTCCATGTCCCACACTGTCAGAGCTTGACGCACACAAACATACAAAGTGTGCTTCGAGGCTACGTCATCTGCGCCGTATTTGTAAACTGTATTTGCCCGCGCCTGTCCCTGTGGCCCCCGGTGCGTGGGTACAGGGGTCCAAACAGGAGTTCCCATGTTGCTACCATTTACAAACTGTGTCTTAGCAGTGTGTGTCCTAGCATCAGCTGTGTTTGCTCTGTCCCGAGACTAAAACATTGCTCCAGAGTCGCTATGGAACAGTCTTTGATGGATTGCTCTCGAGTAAATGAAGGTATGAGAGTAAGTGAATACGTTTCTGAGGATATTTGGGGATTTTAGCTTAGCAACGGGGAGAATTGAAGCCGAAGTCAAGTGCACTAGCAGTAGCTTAAAGACAGTGCACTGGTGACTTAGTGTCAGGAAGAGGAGCCACTTAAGGGCCCTGCTCCGAGTGCCCCAGAGGCTTGAAGTCTTGTGGTTTATTAAGTCCTGTTCTGGTTTATTAAATGTAAACCCTCACTATCATCCAACCTCACCAAAACCCAATGTTTTATTTTATTCTCCTGGAACTGCTCTGGACACATGATTTTAAGGTTAGGTCAGGATATACTTTATGCGTTAGATCCATCCTTGAGTGCTGTTGTTGTCCTATCAGGAGAAAAAACTCCAAAAACCCAGAGAAAACCCACTCACACCTGGGGGAGAACATGCAAACTCCACACAGGACGACCCCATACAATGCAGGAATCAAACCCGCAACCTTCTTGTTGTGAGGCGACAGTGCTAGCAACACTTTAGCTTGTAATTTTTTTTAATCACGTTTGACAATTTCATGTTATTAAAACAATACTTAAGCTGAACACTGACTGTATTTTTAACCTCTGCATTTACATTTTACCAAATACAAATGCGTATATTAAATAAGGCAATATTATCAAGGACGACTAAAATATGTAATAAAAAATTACCTCCTTATGATAAAATCATATGCCAAAACTAAACCATAATTATCTCCATCTCATTAACTTCAGTGTGACTCTCTTGGTTCAGTCCAGTGTAAGAAGCCTTCTGTTGTGATGAGATGTGGATATAATGTGTATCAGAATATTATTAAAAGACCACTGAGAGAGAATCCTACCTCCTGTAAGTTTCTCTACTTTTATGATTTATGACACAAAATGCTGAGGTTGGAGGTCCATCTGATAATCTGTACTCTCCCTGTATCTACATCTGGCCTCTCCTCTCTGCACCATCCTCTCTCCTCCACTCTCTCCTCCCACCTCTGTCTTCTCTCACCTCCTCCCCCTTTCTCTCATCTTCCCTCTCCTCCCCCCTGCCTTCTCTCTCCTCCTCCTCTCCTGTCTCCCCTCTCTCCTCTCCTCCCACCCCTCTTCACCCCCCTCCTCTCTTGTCTTGCTCTCCTCTCTCCCCTCCTTTCCTCTCTCCCTTCCTCTCTTCTCTCACCTCTCTCCCCTTCTCTCTTCTCTCGCCCTCCTCTCTTCTCTCACCTCTCACCTCTCTTCTCGCTTCTCTTCTTCTCTCTCCTCTCTTCTCTTCTCTCTCCCTTCCTCTCTTCTCTCACCTCTCTCTCCCTCTCACCTCTCTCTCCCTCTCCTCTTCTCTCTCCTCTCTCCCCTTCTCTCTTCTCTCGCCCTCCTCTCTTCTCTCACCTCTCTTCTCGCTTCTCTTCTTCTCTCTCCTCCTACCTCTCTCCACTCCTCTCCTCTCTCCCCTTCTCTCTTCCCTCCTCTCTTCTCTCTCCTCTCCTCTCTCCCCTCCTCTCTTCTCTCTCCTCTCCTCTTCTCTCCCCTCTCTCTCCTCTCCTCCTCTCTCTTCTCTCTCCCCTCCTCACCTCTCTCTCCCCCTCTCATCTCTCTCTCCTCCTCTCTCCTCTCCTCTCTTCTCTCACCTCTCTCTCCCCTCTCTTCTTCTCTCTTCTCTCCCCTCTCTCTCCTCTCCTCCCCCCTCTCTTCTCTCCCCTCCTCACCTCTCTCTCCCCCTCTCTCCTCTCTCTCTCCCCCTCTCTCTTCTCTCACCTCTCTCTCCCCTCTCTTCTCTTCTTCTCTCTCCTCCCACCTCTCTCTTCAATCCTCTCTCTCCTGTCTTCTCTTCTCTCCCCTCCTCACCTCTCTCTCCCCCTCTCTCCTCTCCTCTCTTCTCTTCTTCTCTCTTTTCTCTCTCCTCTTCTCTCTCCTCCCCCCCTCTCCCATGTCCTGGTGCCATACAGAGTTTGTGTGTGTCATTTGTTGCCAGGCCGTCTCCTGTGGCATGCGCGTAGCCCCGTCCCGCTCCTTCTCCGTCAAAGAGGAGCTCATTCCTGTCACAACAAAGGGGGCTCCACAGACGGCCAGTGCCTGCTCAAACTCCGCGTTAGTTTTTTTGGCGAAACAGTCGGCTCCACTCTGGTTTAAAAGTGGATTTATGTCCCCGGCGGCGGCGTATGGGACGTTTTTAAATGGAGCCTGGAGATGGGCGCAGAGGAAGAGGGAGAGAAGGAGGCTGTGAGGTTTGATGCCGTCTGTTTTTATGTCTTTAGAGAAGGCGGGGCACAAACTTTGTCCCGAGGAGTGTGAGCCGTGACTCACTTTAAAAGGACTTTAAAAGGATAAGAAATGTGTTTTGGAAGTAGTAGCTTTGTTGGTTTTCAAAGTTAGAGTGAAGTTTGTGTGCTTTGGCCCCATTAACAGACAAGACAAGATTTGTGCCATTGCTCCTGTCTGCTTCTCCAAACTGGTTGTTCACAGTATTTCTCGTCCTTTGTCAAACAAACTGAACTTACTGAATAAAGCAGTAACACTCCTCGCCTGTGGGGGGCACTGCATCGCTAAAGAATGGGTGAAAATTGAAAAAATGCCATCATTGATTTTCTGTCTTCTTCTGTGGTCCTGTAGGCCATGATCACACTTTATTTTTTTTCCAACCTGAAGTCGTGTCGTGATACTTCCTGTAGCGGTTGCAAGTGGCGTAAAATAGCTGAAAAAACGTTTTGTAGATGTAGAGACAAAAGATACAGGTTATTACACAATAGGACTGAAAATAGGTTATATATTCACACAAATGAGCATGTTTTCATTTAAAAACATCAGCATCAATCTCACTGTGAGTCAGACAAAGCTGTAACTATTTAAACTACAGGTCTGTGCTGTGTTTGAATTCATTTTAGACATTTTCCGTATAACAAAACTTGAATACTACTCTGTTTATCTGCCGTCTCGGTAGGGAGCTAATGCTAATTGTTGATAGCATTTAAGTTTGTTTTTTTTATACTTGCCTGGATAATCGTGAATAAATTCTTCATGAATGAATTTGTAGCCTTTGTCCTACTTTTGGTGCTGTCTTTGCTTCTGTAGCTGTCACTACGTCAACAAACAGGAAATTTGGTATAAGCTTGTTGAAAACGCTTGCTCCACTTTGCCTTAGACGAGCGCTAACCAGAAATAGGATTACACGGCAAGTATTTATTTCTGTTTTTTTTTTTTTTTTGAGCCTTGAAAAATGGAGAAACTTGTAAAAAATTACCCACGTGAATGATTTCTTTGTCCGTGGTCCTTTAGTGTTTTCGTATCCAAACCCGGTTGTTCCTGCTGCTACAACTCTGTGGGTCAGTTGCTAATTGACTTTGCTTACCATTTTTTTTAAACTTGATTAAATATATAACGTTGGTTTAAAGTTTATACCTTTAGGTGACATCTGGCAGTGAGTAAAGGCTGCAATTCTTTATCTTACACTTTTTTTTGTTTGTTTTTTTACAGTGAACAGCAACGGTCGCCCTGTAGGGACATGCTTTTGTCTACAAACAGTGGAAATAGGCCTTGTGGTGATTTTTATAGGTAGTGCTCAGTTTGTCCAAGAACATATTTTAATGGAATTTGCATGGGTTAATGTGGAGTTTTAAATGACTTTTTGGCAAATGTTGAGAGGATTATACTGTGTAGCCTGTGTTTTTTTGGTAAAATTGGCAAAACTGGTGTCCTGTCCTTGCCTCATTATCGCACTTGCCTGAACTAAACCAGCCCGGACTGTGTGAGTCCAAACTGCAAACCAAATCCTGACCGACGACAACCGCCTTCGTTATTCTCATACATCTTTAAAAACTCTAACCGCTCTGTTTGTCCCTCCCTGTCCCCTGTACATGTCTCTTCTGTCCCGTCTTTCTCTCGCAGGCAGACGCCGGCAACAGTTTCCTGCGAGCGGCCCGGTCTGGCAATCTGGAAAAGGCCCTGGACCACATCAAGAATGGCATAGACATAAACACAGCCAATCAGGTGAGAGAATACCTGTGAATACAGACACGCAAGGCTCGTTTTGTGACATTACGAAACGTATTACTGTGTATTTTTGTGTGCATGACGTGTTAGTGTTGTGCATGTAAAAGCCTCTGGAGACCTGCTCTGTTATCTGTCGTTCCCTTTTCAGCTTTGGTTCAAACGTCGCTGTCTGGTCCCTAAATTGTAGACAAAATGTGCACAAATAAATAAAAGATAAGGTGTCATAATCCAAAATACGTTCATGAAGAAGTTTGAAAGCAGAAGACATGTTGTAGGATGGACAAGTTGACAGCTTTTGAAGTGAGTACACCTTTAAAACAACAGCAAACAAACAAACAAACAGCAGAAATAGTGAGGTGGACACATTTTGTTGTCAGCAAAAGTCCCCTGTCCAATGTCTTATTTTCAAATGATGTCCAGATGTCTTTTTTATTAGCAGTAGAGGAAAGCTGACGTTACTTTCATGGCTTTCTAAAGTCCAAAAAAGAAAGCTACACTAGAGGCGTGCTATACAGCTTTTTTTCTTTTTTTTTCTTTTTTTTTTACCAATCCGATACCAAGTAAATACCGGGCCAGTATCGTGGTACCGATACTTTGTACATACAAGTAGTGTATGTGCTTACATGTAGGGACTAGCAGTGTGTCATCGTATGTGACATCTGAATACATTTTAGACGAGTAAATAAGTTTGTTATTGTTGTGCCTTCCACTGTTAAGTTCAAACAAGATCTCGTTTTAAGCAAAGTTGGGAAAATAAAGAAATTAATTTGTTAAAGGTTCCCTATTCTGCTAAATCCACTTTTTTTCAGCTTTTAAGCATGTTATAATGTTGGTTCATTCACACATGTTTGAGTAATCCTGTGTGCTGAGGCGCTGCCCTTCTTGAGAGCTGAAAACACTCACAAGTCTACATAGATACGTGAAACCAGGAAGTGCTCCTGCGCGTTTCTGAAGCCCATACACTGTCAGTTCTCTGCAAATTCAAGGAAGTCATTTCCCAAAAATAAGATGTTTTCCATGCATATTCATTACTTTAAGTTATAAAACATGAAATACTAATGCAAAAGTGTCCAAAACTATTTTAAAAAGTCTAAAAAAAGCATAATATGGGACCTTTAACATAAAATCTACGCCAATTCGCTAGTATTGATCCAATATTGATACTTATAATGGATCAATCCGCCCACCCCTAAGTTACGCAAATTTCTTCCTTTTAAGAAGTCACTTTTTCAGTCTAAAACTCATGTTACACTGCTCAACCCTGGCACTTTCATCAAAACATACTGCCTTTGAAACAGCTGAAGCTGCAGGTTCTGACCACATTTAGGGATAGGACTCAGCTTCTCAAATCAAAATCACAGTTTGACAGGGGGCCCTAAATATGTATATCTTGTATGGTTTGCGTAATTTATTCAGTAGTAATGATAATTTATTCTGATGTGTTGAGCATTTATCTGTTATAAAACTTTTGGCTGAGCATGATTGTGCAGAGATGCTACCCTTCTTAGCACTTTTTGACAACACTAAAACAAAAATATAACCCCCCACATCATATAAGAACACACCGAGCTAGTATTTATCTTTTTAAGTCCCATGACGAAACAACTGTCCTGGAAAACTGCTTGAAAGTGCTCTCCGGGACAAGAACCCTGTGTGCGTAGTGTTAATCATGAACAGTGTCTTCTCTCGGGACAGGCCCAAGCGTAGCAGAGCTCTTCCCTTTGTCCCGTCTCCTCTGTCTTGGCCTCTTTACGGTGACGCCTGCGTGCTCCCGGGACGGTGGCAGGGCCCGCAGGCCACAGAACAGCAGTCAGAGTGAACGGTCATTAATCTAACTTTAGTCCTGATTCAGCTGCAGTCACCGACCCTAAATGTGCGGTAATTATCAGAGGTAAAGCCGCTGTCGGGACGTGTGTGTGGGCTCATTCTACCTGCGTCCCGTATACAACAGCGGGCCCATTCATGGAAAGTGACACGGTGCAGCCACGAGTGCCACGAGTTTCCAGAGGGATTTACAAATACAGTGAGAAAAACACTTGTACTGCCTGAAGTGTGAAAATGAACTGCTCAAGTGAAAGCTTCATGAAAAAACCAAAGCAAGATCCTTTTAAAAATGTATGAGAGCTACAGTAAAGCCAATAAATAATACAAACCTATACAACTGAGCATAAATAACAATACTGTTATCATCCTTCTGCTTATGTTAAATGCTTATATAAAGGTCTTTAATCTGTTAATGCAGTGACAGGAGTGGACTGATGAACTGCAGTGACTCTAGGGCTGCAACAACTAATCACATTAATCGATTATAATGCATTACTGAAATAACTATTTATAGACTGAAACATATGTGCTGAGAGAAGAGGGTTTACTTACCAAGACAGAGCAGTAGAGCCACAGAAACAAATGTACGTCTTGTGTTTTTGATTAAAAACGTCATCAAGCAGCTTTATCTTGTTCAAATTTTGCACAAATTACGTGATTTTTGGTAGAATTATCACCATTTGTGAAAGGGAACTATAAAACAACTCAAGTTTTTAACCGCTTTACTCATACATCACTATCAGATTGTCATAAAAATTAGGGCTGCACAATATATCGCAAAATTATCATTATCGCAATATCAGCAAACACAATATATGTATCGAAAGAATCTAAATATATCGCAATATCTCAATAACGCTGTGGTCTTCCATCTGACAGAGATTTACACTGAAGAATCATTTTCCACCAGAGCCTTAAAAGAAAATGTGTTGTGATTAAATAAAAATATTTAAAAAGTCGAGTTTTAGTGGTAATTTTCTAATTCTGACTTTGACTCTTTGACTTGTGAATACATAGACTTCCATTTTTGTTTTAACTCATAATGCCCTATTTTAAAATATCGTTATCGCAATTTTCAAAATGGTTATTGAACATCGCATGTTTTTTTCCATATTGTGCAGCCCTATCCTGCAACACACTTCTTACTCATGGAACCAGTGTACTTAGCACCATTTGCATTTAATAAATGAGGAATATTCAAATGTCCAGGGTAATAAAACATACACACATTGCGGTAGGATTCCACCAGAGCCTTAAAAGAACATGTGTCGTGACTAAATAAAAATGTGTAAAAAGTCCAGTTTTAGTGGTAATTTAATTAATTTAGTCACAGCTTAGCCTTGTTTTATTCCTGGTTTAGTTTGTGTTAAGTTTTGATTTTGTGGCTGTTTTGACTTGTAAATACAGGAACTTACATTTTTGTGAAATGTAGTGAATTTAACTTACTATGTTCAAAAAGTAGCTCTATTTTCAAATATCACAATAATATCATTATCGCAATTTTCAACATAGTTATCGAATATCGCATGTTTCCTCCATATCGTGCAGCCCTAATGAAAATAATCAACTGATTAATTGATTATCAAAATAATTGTTAGTGTTATGTGACTCCAAAAGATTTATTCATACAGTTACAATCAGAAATGTTCAACTCACCTTAAAAGGCAGGATCCTGGAGATAGATAGATAGATAGATAGATAGATAGATAGATAGATAGATAGATGGATAGATGGATAGATAGATAGATAGGGTCACTGCTAACAAGCGTCTTACTCCTCTCCACTGGAGTCTGTGGCTGTTCTTCTCCTGCAGAAGCCTCCAGCTCAGTGATGTTTGATGGCCTCTGTGCTGCTGCTGCCCGTTTTAAACCCCATCAAAGATTTTCAATGGGATTTAAATCTGGAGACTGAGAAGGACGCTCCACGACGTCCCAGGATCTTGAGGGGTTGAATATTTCTGACTGCAACTGTATTGTATGTTCAAATAATGTTTGCATAGACCCTTCTCAGTTATGTGATGCTTTAGATGATGTCGTGGTGAACAAGTGACTGACGAGTAGTTAAATGTTTACTGTAGAAAGCCTAAGAAAACCCCCATAATGGGAAAAATAACCATGTGATGAACTGATGACAAAGATGGGGGCTCGTCCAGGATCAGCCTCTTCCAGGTGTTTTCTTCAGTGATTCCAGTGGCTCGTCCTCCAGCATGCTGCCTCCCTGTAACCCCTCCCCCCTCTCCTAACGTGCCATAAGCCCCGCCCCGCCTCTCTCTCTCTGTCCGCAGTAGAGTGATGGTGTGCTGTGGTCTCCTCACTCAGAGGAATAATATGTGCGGTGTGGTAAAGGTCCAACCTCACATGTCCTGTGGGCTGTAGAAGGCTGTGTGAGGTCAGACCTATCCCACACAGCTCGTATTCTTCCTGGACCCGAGACCAGCGCCTGCCATCGCCCTCCGGCCTTCCCTCCTGCCGCCGTCACAACGACAAAAACTGCACCTCTGACTCTGTGTTTGAATGTGCATGCTTGGTGTGCAGTGTAAGTATCTCTGTCCCACTGTAACAGACCTGTGCTGGCATGTCTCCTCTGTAAGTGTTGGTGTTTCTCTGTGTTTCTGTGGAGGTTTAGAGGTTAGGAGTCCATAGTTTCTCCTGTGTTTTGTCCTTCAGAATGGGCTCAACGGGCTGCATCTGGCCTCGAAGGAAGGCCACGTCAAAATGGTGCTGGAGCTGCTCCACAACGGGATCACACTGGAGACCACCACCAAGGTGAGAGCATCACAGCAGCATGTGTGTGTATATATGTTAACCTGTCCAGTTAGACTCTCCTACTTTCTTTTTGAAAGCAGGACAGTCTGGTTCTTTACTCGGAGGGAAGCGTTTCTCTCCAGTCGATTTGGAACTGGCCAATTACAGATGCTTATCTGCAGCGTGTCTTACAAATACGTTACCAGAATGAAAGTAATAACTTCTCTGAGCTGATTAACAGCGTTCAGTGCTTTCCTTCGTCATCTGTTGGTTCTGCTGAAGTCCTCGTTGTTGTTCAGTCCTCTTTGGGACTTTTTTTTTTGTCCTGCTTCCAACGACAGTAAAGTCTCATTGACATCTGACGTAACGACCACATTAAAACAAACCCACTTTCTCCACAACTCTTTGTACAACTGGCTTCTACTGCTGTCCGCTTTCAGAAATAAGTTCAGAGCTGCTCATATGGGACGCCCTTTTAACATATAATAGTTAAACATGACTATCTGGTTTTCAAAATAAAGATATCACTGACGTCATTTTGACTAGTCATAATGACATTTAGACTAGTCAAAATGGTAGTGAGAGATATCTATAATTCAGTTTAGACTAGTCACATTTACAGTTAGAGATATCTACAATGATCTTTACCTTCAACTCTTCACATATCCTGCACAAATCAGCAGATATCTTTAAGTGAATTTTGACTAGGCAGAACTGAGATTGAAGATATCTTCAACGTCATTTAGACTAGTCAAAACTATCACATGATGCCATTTTAACCTTTAATAGCAAATCTGGATATGTAATAGTGATATCTACAACCTAGTTCTTCCTAGTATAAACTACAGTTTCAGATATCCACAATAACATTCCTCCTATCCACACTTTAGATTAGGAATATCCACAACATCATTTCCCCTCGGACAAATGACGTCATAGTTTTCATTCATTTCTATGGTGACGTCATTAGAGATATCTGTAATTCAATTACGGATATCCACAATGTTAATTATGGATATCTACTACTGAATTACGGATATCCATAACTCCAGTTTGAGATATCTACAATGTAATTACAACTAGTCATAATTCTAGTTAAAGATATCTACAACTCCTTTTAATTAAAGATATCCACAATGTTAATTATGGATATCTGCTACTGAATCACAGATATCCATAACTCCATAACTAACAGTTTGAGATATTCGTATTACACATCCAGATTTGCTATTATATGTTAAAAGGGCTTCCCATATGCTCATAATATGGCGTATTCTGGTGTTTTATGACAAAAACGGCTTTGCCCAGGGTGTACCATGACCCTCTGTGGGTAAAATGGGTCAGGGGTCACCTTTCTGCTGGTCCCAAGCCCAAATAAATGGAGAGGATTTGTGACAGAATACATTTTTGTGCCACGCCTCAAGAGAACACTTGAGATTCTTTGTGAGCTGTGACCTCTCTTTCATGTTGTGTTTGTGCGTCCGCAGAAGGGGAACACGGCCCTGCACATCGCGGCTCTGGCGGGACAGGAGCAGGTGGTCACAGAGCTGGTCAACTACGGGGCCAACGTCAACGCCCAGTCCCAGGTTTGGCCTCAGATCGGTTGTTTTTTCTTTAACTCCTCGTACAACCATTCTGTCTATCTCTGTGTCTCTGTGTCCCATCTGTGTGCATCCTCTTTTTTTATCTGTGCTTCCGTGCTGTGCTCTGCTCTCTCCTGCTGGGGGCGCTGTCTGCCTATGTCATCTGCTCCTGCTGCTGCTGTGTCTGAGGCAGAAGGGTTTCACTCCGCTCTACATGGCGGCACAGGAAAACCATCTAGAGGTGGTGAAGTTTCTCCTGGAGAACGGGGCCAATCAGAGCATTCCAACCGAGGTAACACATCTCCATCATCACTGCATCACTGGTCCTGCTGTTGTTTCCTGACACAACACTTCTCTTAAACTCATATTATGCCTCATTTATGCCCTATGGTAGCATAACTTTTACCTTTGTGTTGAACATTAATATTTCTGTTGGGTTCTGTGCTCAGAAAGTCCAAGTGTAGTGATTAGATGCAAGGAGTAGGGCTTTCCAAAGGGTCAGCAATTTGAAGAGTTTTTTAAGTAAAGGGGCAGAAAAAAACACTGCTCCTTTCCAATCATGGAAATGTATCACTTATGAAATAGTTTCAAATATACATTGTATTATTGTGCATTTTCGTGAAAGGAACAAATAAAATGACTGAATATTTTACAACAGATTTGTCAGAAAGGAATGTTTGTTTACCTGCTTTTCATGTTTCATCTACAGTTGAAAGAAAAAGTAATGGCAACCCTTGGAAATACTACAATTTCTGCATGATTTGGTCATAAAATGTGATCTGATCTTCATCTAAGTCACAACAACAGACAAACACAGTCTGATTTAACTAATGCTGCAAAAAAAAAAGACATTTTCTCATGTTTTTTTTTAGCATTTATGTAAACAATCACAGTACAGGGTAGAAAAAGTCAAAATTAGTTTGAGAAGACTGTGTTTGTCTATTGTTGTGAATTATCATGCAAAAATCCTAGCATTTTCAAGGGGTGCCAATACTTTCTCTTTCAACTGTACTTCCTTCTTTAACAACTGTTAAAGATATCACCAATTGTGGACATCTGTAATCAAAAAATTATTGAAAATATCTGCAACTCAGTAACAGATATCTACAATTACATTATGACTAGTCATAACTACAATTTAAAATATCTTTATCTGAGTGTTGACAAGTCACAAAGACAGTTTAAGATATCTAATAAAATATCTGGATAGTCAAAACACACATTTGGATATCTATAAAGATCATTGTGGATATCTTTAATTAAAAGGAGTTGTAGATATCTTTAACTAGAATTATGACTAGTTGTAATTACATTGTAGATATCTCAAACTGGAGTTATGGATATCTGTAATTCAGTAGTAGATATCCATAATTAACATTGTGGATATCCGTAATTGAATTACAGATATCTCTAATGACGTCACCATAGAAATGAATGGAAAACTTAACGTCATTTGTCCGAGGCGAAATAACGCTGTGGATATCCTTAATCTAAAGTGTGGATAGGAGGAATGTTATTGTGGATATCTGAAACTGTAGTTTATACTAGGAAGAACTAGGTTGTAGATATCACTATTACATATCCAGATTTGCTATTAAATGTTAAAATGGCTTTCCATAGCCTACCAAACACAGAACCGCAACATCACGTGACGCCGCAGAAGAAGAATACAGAAAAACAAACACACCTGACTGACGAAAAGAAACGTTTAAACTAACTTTAAACTAAATATCAAGACGACAGTATGAGCGTTTACAAAAGGATATGAGAGAAAGTCATGGTATTACACTCCTTACATCTAATCAACAGACTTGAACTCAACAGAAATGTAATCGTGTAAAAATAAACAAGTTATGCTTAAACTGCTTCTGTCATATTATAGTGAGTATTTTTAGTACAGAGCAGTTTAATTGTTGGGAAATGTGAGTTGGCACAGGCCTGGTTTGCTGTTGTCAGAGATTTCTCAGTCAGTATTCTCCACTTTGGTAAAGTTACATTCTACTGTGGTTTTATAAATTATTATTGCTATACCAGTGGCTTCATTTATAGCCATGTTTTGATTTCCATAAACCTTTACACTGTCAAACCAAAATGGCCTATACTTTATCTTAGCCAGTCCAAAACATGTTGTCCTTTTATATGAACCAATAATATTTTTTAGTTTGCCATATGTGACATTTTGGGGTTAACACTTTAGAATAACTCACAACACTTCACCTACATTGCCTGCTCCAGTCACAAGGGCATCTGGCACAAAAAAAAACCCCAAAAAACCAATGCCAAATCACAGTGCGACTGGTCCACTGTGGTGTCCCTTAACGAAGAAGGAGCAGCCGAAAGAAAAAGAAAAAAAGCAATGTTTAAAGCTCAAAGATGTTCATAAAGTAATGCTGTTAACTGGTTACTAATCCTTGAGAGTTATTCTAAAGTGTTTTCACATTTTGTAAGTCGTCAGAGCCTGTACCTGTGTGCGAGTGCGTGTCTTAGCGGTCTTCTCTTCACCCAGGACGGCTTCACTCCTCTGGCCGTGGCGCTGCAGCAGGGCCATGAGAATGTGGTGGCGCTGCTCATAAACTACGGCACCAAAGGCAAAGTGCGTCTGCCCGCTCTGCACATCGCGGCTCGCAACGACGACACGCGGACGGCGGCGGTCCTGCTACAGAACGACCCCAACCCCGACGTGCTCAGTAAGGTACGGCCCCCCCCACCCCCCCTCCCTGTCACAGGACACGTCTTTGGTGCGTAGCGTACGGTCCTCGCCGACTCACTGCGATGCAAGACGTGTTCTCGGTTTAGTTTGTGGCTTTATTTTACGCCCTTGGCATCACTTTGAACGCAGAGTGAAACTGAAAAATAAAGAGAAAACCTGCAATTAGCCATCTCTCCTCATTAATATGTAACATCACAGTAAATGTAAACTGATTAAGAAGCTTGGAATAGCTGCTAATGCTGTGTAACAGTCACCAGGTTAATAGTTAATAAAATCACCATTAAAAAGTGGCACATTTTAACTGGTAAACAGCAACAGAATGAAATATTAGCTTAACATGAGTCAACATTAAAGAGCAGCAACATAGTCCTGACTACATGCATAAACAAAGCAGCTAATGTACTGCATTAACTCTTATTTAGCTTCACAAGCTTGTTTTAGGTACACACACACACAAATGAAATGAGGGATCCTTCTGCAGGAATTACACTAAGTTAGTTATCTTTGTTGTTTGAGACCGTGTTTTGTCTCTTTACTAGGGTTGCAAAATTCCGGAATTTTCAATGTTGGAAATTTTCCATGGTAATTAACGGGAATTTATGGGAATAAATTGGGAACTTACACAATCCAAAGCTGTCCCATGACAGGGCGATATACTAAAGCATAAAAAACACAAACACACTTCAATATCTGTGTTATTGCCCTGCATACACTTCTCTGCACTCTGCATCCCCTCTCACATGCACAGCTGATCTCCACAACACGACCAAACTCCAGACTGCAGACTCCATATTTCTGGTTAGCTCAGTTATTTGTGTTGTAAAAATGTGTTTTGTGGTATATTGTGATATTTTGTGGGCACAATATTAAGCATCATAATTCTTTATAGGCATCAATACATTTGTGACAACATTATGCATAATTAATGAGCTACATCTGTTCTGCCTATCAACACTAGTTTGGCTGCAGTTCCCAGGCTGGCCACTGGGGGTGGTGCCTTTTTTTTTTTAGCAGATTAATGTAATGTGGTGTTTTTCCACTGATTAAACTGTTTCAGCTCAGCACATGTTCTCTCTTTTGAAGAATTTCCATTCTGTTTGACTGTGCCTCTATAAAACAGGTGTTTGCTGTGTACTGAGGACAACTCTGTTGTAGTTTGAATTGAAATGTAATTGCAGAATTGTACCAAAAATTTAATTTTCTTATTAGCAATATAGCTGCTATGATATGTTAAATGCTAATACCTAAAAGCCAAGCTAAGACCTTGGTGCATAAATCAACCTTACTTTAAAATTAAGTAGCAGAAAATATTGCAAAAGTCAATACTTCAAAAAAGTACTGTTTCTTATGGTTCATCAGTCATTATAATGTTTATTTATTTATGCTTTCCAAATTTGAAAATTCCCAAAATTGCCAAGCTTAACTTCCCATGGAAAGTTTCCAGAAAATTTCCGGAAATTTACTGGAAATTTTCCGCCCCTATGCAACCCTACTCTTTACCAACCTGTGTTTGTATTTTTTGTTCTACTTGTATTTCCATTTTTACCGTAGTTATCAACTGTCAAAATAAAAGTGTGCGTGTCAAAATAACACATAGTTTAGTGTAGGTCTGGCACTGACACTAGACTTTAAAGTATCTGTGAGAGTTACGCTACTTTCTTATTTAATCTCAGTCGGTAAAACGCAAAACCTGAAAAAGTAACTTAGTAAACTTTATTGGCCGTGTCCATATGTGGCCTGTGTTGTGTGTTGTCCAGACTGGATTCACTCCGCTCCACATCGCTGCTCACTATGAGAACCTGAACGTGGCCCAGCTGCTGCTCAACAGAGGGGCCAACGTCAACTTCACCCCAAAGGTACACCGTTCGTTCATCTTTTTCCACTAAACGACAAACATGGGCCTTAGGCAGGGTACAGCCTGGACAGTGGATGGTTCAGGGCTGACACAGAGACACACAGACAACAATTCACTCTCACATTCAATCACTAAGGGCAATTTAGAGTCACTTATTCATATTCATTGAGTTTGAGGAAGTTATTATTAGGTAGTAATTTAAGTTATTGCCACATATAAACATCACTGTCTCCATTATTCAGTATTACCTCGTACCATTGCACATTAAAATTCTAAAAATAAAAATGTTCTTCACCATAGCTTAAAGGTGGAAGTTGTAAGATTGGACGTTTGAAACAATGCACCCTTTTAAACACCAGAGGCCAGAGGTTTTGTGCACTTTTTGCTCAATTTTCTACATTACCATCAGGGGGCAGTGTTCAAATTTGTACGCAAGGGAGTGTTGATGTCATTTTGTATGATAATGAAGGGTTAACCCATTTTCTGTAGCTTTAAGGTTATAAAAATAGTAGTGGTGATAAAGTACACGGAGTAGCTTTAATATAATTTCTATGATGTACAGGATTATATGTGTTAAATGTTTATGTATATGTTTTTACGTGTGTAGTTTCAGCTTACAGTATAAACCAAATACTTAGAATAATATTTGTGTGTCCCACAGAACGGCATCACTCCGCTGCACATCGCCTCCAGACGAGGAAACGTCATCATGGTGCGACTGCTGCTGGACCGAGGAGCGCAGATCGACGCCAAGACCAAGGTGCACCACCCGACATTAAAATATAATTTATTCTCGTCTTTCAGTTTATTATGTGTGGAAATATAACCTAACTGTGTGTTTCTGGTCTGCAGGACGAGCTGACCCCTCTACACTGTGCAGCCAGGAACGGTCACTGTCCGAATCATCGAGATCCTCCTGGACCACGGAGCCCCCATCCAGGCCAAGACCAAGGTCAGTCACACATCAGGAAGAGATCAGTAAATTGCATTAAAGATGCACTTCCTAAGCACAATCATCTCTGAGGAAAACAGAACCTGAAACCTCATCTGGGCTCTATTATAATCTATTATAAGTGTTTTGGACAGAGGGGGACATTTCATTAAAAGGTAGTCCATCAGTAATAGGCTTGTCTACAGTGGCGTAACTTTGTATCGTGGGGCCCCAGAGCAGGTTTTCAGAATGGGCCCCAAAGCCATGAAGCACATTAAATATTTCAAATACATGCTTTAGGCTTCTGATTTATAAAATATAGCTGTTTTTGTGGGAGTTTGAGGCCAAACCCATGCTTACTAACCTGAAGAGCCAGACTGTCCTACTTGCTTTTCACAAGCAGGAGAATCTGGTTCCCTTCTCTGAGCGAAGCGTTTCTTTGGTTCGATTTGGTCCTGGCCTATCACAGACGTTTATCTGCAGCGCATCTTACGAAAGCGTTAGAGCTAACCAAGTTAGCACTGGGTACCAAGCTAATTTAACTAAACTAATTTAACTTCTCTGAGCTGATTGTTTTCCTTCATCACCTGTTGGTTCTGCTGAAGTCTGCGTTGTTGTTCAGTCCTCTGTGGAATTTTTTTTTCTTTGTCTTGTTGCCATTTTAACAAAAGTAAAGTCCTGTTGACATTCCATGTAATGAACACTATAAAAAAAGACTGTTTCTAAAAGTCTTTGTACAGCTGGCTTCTGCTGTCCCCATTCACAAATAAGTACAGAGCTGCTCAGAATATGGCGTATTCTGGTGTTTTATTAAAAAAAAAAAAAAAAACTGCAGGAATCCCTGTTTGTTTGGGTCAGCGGTCCACTGCTTGCATCCTGCCCTTTGTTTCTCTGATTGGTTTCTCCGCCTGTGTTTGTTCCACCACAGAAACAAAATGTTACTGAAGGGGTTCCACACTAACTTCTTTGTATAGAATATGCTCACATAGAATGTGCTTACAGTCTACATATTATCATTTAAGTGAACAAAAATTGTATTTTTGTAAAGTAATTTAAAGTTTATTTGTTACCCAAAGAAAGAAAAATAGTGTTTGGCAGTCTTTGTTGGCAGGATGTGGAATTTTTTGGAGGGATTTGAACTGTATTTAAACATTTTTTTTTTAATTGGACCAAGCAATTATTCTGCTTAGGGCGCCCAAATTGCAAGCAGCGGCCCTGGGGGAACTAGATCAGGGATTGAATCAACAATGCATTTTCATCACAGAACTGCTGCTCACTGGATAGTTTCTCTCTTTTGGACCATTCTCTGTAACCCAGAGATGGTTGTGTGTGAAAATTCCAGTAGATCAGCAGTTTCTGAAATACTCAAACACCTAAATACCTAAATGAACACCATGAGTGGGACAGGACGGTGCTCACTCGGTGGTTACCTCCTTCCTTTGTCCTATGGCAGAACGGCCTGTCTCCGATCCACATGGCGGCGCAGGGGGACCACGTGGACTGTGTGAAGCAGCTGCTCCAGTACAACGCCGAGATCGACGACATCACCCTGGACCACCTCACGCCCCTCCACGTGGCGGCGCACTGCGGGCACCACCGCATGGCCAAGGTGCTGCTGGACAAGGGGGCCAAGCCCAACTCACGGGCGCTGGTAGGTTCCACAGCAGATTTATCACATGTGTGTCCCGGGGCAGTGAGTCCAAAATAACAAGGGTGAGGACTTTATTGGCTGCATGCATTTCATTTTGTAGTAATAACAACACAAGATATAAGCATGACATTACAATGCGGCCCACTACACAGGGACATCTACGTTTGTATTTCAGTCAAGTGGTGGAAAAAGTATTCAATGTCTTTACTTAGGTAAAAGTACAGATAAAGGAGCAAAAATGTACTTAAGTAAAAATTAAAGTATCACCTCAAAATTTCTACTTAAGTAAAATTATAAAAAGTACTCATAAATGTACTGCACATAAAAAAGTACAAATATTTTTATCTTTTAGAGCATGTGAACAGCTATGGTAGCCTAGCAGGGACATGCTGTTTTTCTTAAGAACAAACCCAGCAGACATACACTGCAAATTTTCAATATCTACATTAGATAAAATTACTTGAATTCAGATTATTAATCTTGATTTGAGCAAAAATTCAGATCATCAATCTTGAGTTGAGCAATTTTCACTCGATTAGATTTATTTATTTATTAGGTAACGTATTACTAGATTATTTGCCTTGTTTCAAAGTATTTTTTCCCTGTTTCAAGTTATTTTTACTTATTTCAATCATTCATCTGTCCATGGGATAAGATCATTTTGCTTGAAATAAGTAAGTAAATACCTAATAAATAAATAAATCAAACCTTTTTTGCTTACATCAAGATTGATAATCTGAATTCAAGTAATTTTATCTAATGTAGATAATGATTTTTTGCAGTGTAGGCTCTTTAGTTGATGAAAGTCTCAGACCTTCAGCTGAAATCTGTGCTCACAGTGTGCTTCTGCTCCAGTTGTGCTCAGTTTGTTAGGAACAAGAATTGTTTGTCTGTTTACACAAACGCAAATGCACTTTGGTTAATGGGTTTTTAAACTATTGCAATATGCACTTTTTAACATTTAAATTACGTCCTAAAAGTATAACTAACACAAATGTCCCCTCTTGTCTTAGAACGGCTTCACTCCTCTGCACATCGCCTGTAAGAAGAACCACCTGAGAGTGATGGACCACCTGCTGAAGCACTCTGCGTCACTGGAGGCTGTCACTGAGGTGAGGAAACACATCTCACTGACAGTTTCCAGGCCAAACACAACTTAAAACCCACCTAACATAATAAAAAACAGCCCAAATCACAACCCCTCTAAATATACACAAGAAAGAACAGAAAACGTAACAGCAGCAATAAAAACACAAACAGTTTCCCCACAAACAGCGCAATCAGAGAACCAAAGCCTTCCTGGTCTGGGCGTCATAGAAATCACAAAAACTATGAAAGACCAACATGAAATGTGAGCAACAACTCATTTTAAAACAAATTAACTGATATATCTATCACTGGGAAGACACAGCACTTTTTCTAGCAGTATTTCTACTTTGTTTGCCATAAAATGACAACTATTTTGATGTTTCTCCCGAATATTTTCAAAAAAAAAATCCAAATCTTGTGAAAAGCAGCCAAATGCTATTTTTTCTAGCCCAAGGTGTTCAAAAGAAGCTCAGCTGGGTGGAAACCAGTCCAATCTGGCAACACTGTAGGAAAACAGAACACATAAACATCAAACTTTGCCTCTTAAAGCACTTCTAGGTCACTGGATCAAATTTAAAGATACTGCTGCTGAAATTTAAAAAATCATTAGAAAAAGTCTTTGTCAGATATCATCATCTCCACCTAAGAACTGCCAAAATTAGTGCAAAAAAATACAACTGTCTAAAGACTGTCCGAATGTGTTTTTCCTGTAGTCCGGCCTGACCCCGCTGCACGTGGCCTCGTTCATGGGACACCTGAACATAGTGAAGATCCTGCTGCAGAAAGGAGCTTCGCCCAGTGCCTCCAACGTGGTCCGTGTCCGGGGTTTACATCTGAGGAACATGTTGTTGTTGTTGTTGTTGTTGTTGTTGTGGTAACAGAAGTGTGTGATCTGTAGAAAGTGGAGACTCCTCTGCACATGGCGTCGCGGGCGGGACACACGGAGGTGGCAGAGTTTCTGCTCCAGAACGGGGCACCGGTGGACGGTAAAGCCAAGGTAACAGCGATGTGACACAGAAGCGCTGTGATCTATGAGGATAATTTAGGCAAAAAGGAGAAACACATGCTGCTTATGCTAGAATTATTATTATTACTATTATTATTTTGTATTATTACAGCATTTTAATGTGTGTAGTAGTGAGTTACATTTGCTTGCACTTCTAAGAGTCATTTTATCGCACTATACTTTTTACTTCTACTTAAGTAATATTATTTGAAAGTCATAATTATTCCTACACAAATATAAATGTCCTCTCTGGGCAGCTGTAGGAACAGGAAGCAGTGGGAGTTAAATGTCTTTTTATTGAGTCCACACAGTGTTATTTGGGTGTGATTGCATACTACTGCTTAGTTTTGTTTAGCTTTAGACCACTGGTTCTCAAACTGTGGTACAGGTCCCAGGCTTCTTCTGGGGGTACTTTTCCAATTCAAGTCCTGATTTGGTTTGATTTAGAGCCAGTCTTAGTCCTGTTTTTTCTCTTTCTAGTTGGGTTGGACCACTGCTTAGTCCGGCTTAGTCTTGGTTTAGTCTCCCAGAGTTATGAGTTTGGCTCCTTTTAGTCCATTAAAGCCAAATATTTAGACATAAAACAACTAAAACACCTTTAATAGGGATGCACATTTGGTTAATTTTCTTTAATCGATTAAAGAAAGTAGTCTTGGTAGTCTTGACAAAACGATTATCAATTAACCGTTGACATCGTCTATCATGATTTATAAAAAACAGCTCTTGATTAAATTCAAAGTCAGGAACCATAGTAAAAAAAGTGGCTTTTTCAAAACTAAAGACAAGTTATACGCTGTGTCCGAACGTCCTCCCTAATCCCTCTATAGTGCACTATAAAGTGGTCACGCCATTTTGTAGTCGTGGACATCGATGGTCACTAGACGGTCAGTATAGACCAGAATGCTTTGCGAGTTTCAGAGAACAGCGGGACCGAAGCAGGACTTTAAACTGTACACAACACATCTGAATGAAACCAGTGAGAAAAACTGTTTTTACTTCTGCCAGGTCGTATTTATGAATAAATAGCTCTTAAAATGCTAACGTTAGCTTACCTCAGCTGTACAGGTGACAGCTTCCCCTCTGAAGGCACAGAGCTGCAATAATCCACTCTGCTTTATTCATTAAAGTCATAATTCATGTTATATATCACACGTACGATTATTATTTATCTATAAATAACTAGAATATTGCTAATGTCAGGTCGGGCTTTATCACAGAAGCCCATTATCAGTGGAGCTCGCCAAACTTTTTTTTTTTACACAGACACCAGAGTCACGTGACCAACGGCGAGTTAAAAATAGTGAGCGAGTGTCCGAATCATTCACAAAATGAGTCTGTTATATAGTGCAGGACTATATAGAGACTGAGGGGTTAGGGGCTAGGGATGACGTTTGTTGTATATTTTAGAAAACAGCTGCTTAATTTTAGGTTTAATTTGCCCACACTCTCAAATACTCAGCTGTACAGCATAACCATTCATTTTTAGTATTTCTTTCAATTGATTATCGCCATAATGTTGATTAACTAATTAACCATGAACACTCCCAACCTTTAAATAACAAAAAGCAAAAACATCCACTGCTTTTAAATTGCACTACATTCACTGTAAGCTTCATTTCTTCTATAATTTGTAAGTTAATTTACTTGTGCGTCCTTCCTGGCAGTGTTTGCAAATCTAATTCCCCCGCCCACACACCAGCAGCCGTGTCTCTGCTTCTGTACAGCTCTAACCTCCTCCTCTGCCCCAGGACGACCAGACGCCCCTGCACTGCGCCGCTCGCATGGGCCACAAGGAGCTGGTCAAGCTGCTGTTGGACCACAAAGCCAACCCCAACTCCAGCACCACGGCGGGACACACGCCGCTGCACATCGCGGCGCGAGAGGGGCACGTCCAAACCGTGAGGATCCTGCTGGACACGGAGGCGCAGCAGACCAAGATGACCAAGGTACGGGACGGGACGGGGGGCAGAGGGAGTGGAGGGTGTGCAGGGAGTGACAGGGCGTCTGTGTTTGTGTCATTTCAGAAAGGTTTCACTCCTCTCCACGTGGCGTCGAAGTACGGCAAAGTGGACGTGGCCGAGCTGCTGCTGGAGAGAGGAGCGAACCCTAACGCTGCCGGAAAGGTAAGAACAGAGGAAAGGGCGCCCGCAATGTATCGCAAAATTATCGTTATCGCAATATCAGCAAACGCAATATCCGTATCCTTAAAGCTTTATCTTGTTAAAATTTTTCACAAATTACGTGATTTTTGGTAGAATTATCACCATTTTTGAAAGGGAACTATAAAACAACTCAAGTTTTTAACCGCTTTACTACACGCATCACTATCAGATTGTCATAAAAATTAGGGCTGCACAATATATCGCAAAATTATCGTTATCGCAATATCAGCAAACGCAATATACGTATCGCAAGAATCTAAATATATCACAATATCGCAATGCTGTGGTCTTCCATCTGACAGAGATTTACACTGAAGAATCATTTTCCACCAGAGCCTTAAAAGAACATGTGTTGTGACTAAATAAAAATGTTTAAAAAGTCCAGTTTTAGTGGTAAATTCCTTAATTTAGTCAAAATTTGGACTTGTTTTATTCCTGGTTTATTCTGTCAAGTTTTGACTTTGACGCTTTGACTTGTGAATACAGAGACTTCCATTTTTGTTTTAACTCATAATGCCCTATTTTAAAATATCGTTATCGCAATTTTCAACATGGTTATCGAACATCGCATGTTTTTTCCATATTGTGCAGCCCTATCCTGCAACACACTTCTTACTCATGGAACCAGTGTACTTAGCACCATTTGCATTTAATAAATGATGGATATTCAAATGTCCAGGGTAATAAAACATACACACATTGCGGTAGGATTAAAATACATAAAACATACCCCTTATACTGAATGAATGAATGAATGAATGAATGATTTTATTATCGTGTCTTGCATTCAAACATGCCCAGCCCTTTACTTGGGCTTATAAGACACCATCAACTGAACAAAAAAAAAAACTAGTTGCCAGACAGTAGGCACAATATATATACACAAAAATATACAATCCAAACAATTTCATCTAAATAAACACGCCTGCCGTTTTCTCCAGGCTTTACATACAAATGTACCCAATTTATACACATTAAAATTAAACAACCATTTCACCTTCTCATCATCAGAGCTCCAGAACATCTCAGGTTTTTGGACTAGTATGTAACTAGTATTGTTTATGATTTTCAGAACGGTCTGACTCCTCTTCATGTTGCCGTCCATCACAACAACCTGGACGTGGTGAACCTGTTGGTCAGCAAGGGAGGCTCTCCGCACAGCGCCGCCAGGGTAAAACTCATCTCTGTACCTCCTCTATACCCCCTTCATACCCTCTTTGTACCTCCGCCATACCCCTCTGCGCCTCCTCTGTAGCCTGGCCGGCCAGACAAACTCTCTACCTATTCTATACAAAGAAGTTAGTCTGGAATCCCTCTGCTTACATTTTCTTTCTACAGACGAAACAATCACAGGCGCAGTAACCAATCAGAGAAACAAAGGGTGGGATGTAAGCAGTGCACCGCTGACTCAAACAAACATGGCGTTTTTGAAAAACTTGAGAAAACTCTGTACTCTGAAGAGGGACAGCAGCAGAAGCCAATAACACTGGTCTACAATTTTTTTAACTCGATCTGCTTCTGAGATAAAAGTGGCTAAATCTCATTTATTTTGATAAGATGAACTGAAAATCAATTGATAACTGTGCTGGTGAGCTAATGTATTCAAGATATTTAATGATATTGTTTCACATCAAAATCACATCTGTTTATACAATAGATTTAGGCATTTTTGCTTAAAAATAATATTTATATTTTGAAAACATTTAATTTCTCTACATGCATGCATTTTGTCCACTTCCAAGAGAGAGATTTCTGCAAATAAAAACAAAACATTTTATGTCAAAACTCTAGACATTATTAAAATGAATGTATTGAATGTGCAGCTTTCAGATAGAACTGGTTGCTTGTAGACACTGTACCTTCTGATAAACTACAGTTTTTGCCTTATTTTGCATAAATTTCCTATTTTGACCCAATACTGTTTCTTGGAAACTACAGCCAATCTGCACTTCTCACTTACTTTTTCTTTATTAGTGACCTAATCCAAGAAAACTTTCACTACTTTTGTTCCGGAAGCATTTTGCTGTAGACCAGTGATTATACAAAAACTTGATTAAAAAGTCGATTTGTTTGAATGAGACTTTACTGTTGTTAAAATGGAAACAGGACTAAAAAAAACCACAAAGGACTGAACAACAACGAGGACTTCGGCAGAACCAACAGGTGACGAAGGAAAGCACTAAACGCTGGTAATGAGTTCAGAGAAGTTATTAAAATAGCTTAGTATTAGCCAGCGCTGTTAGGTTCTGCATCTGTAAGACTTGGTGCAGATAAACTGCTGTGATTGGCCAGTTCCAAAGCGACCGGAGAGCAACACTTACCTCCGAAAGAGGAACCAGTCCTGTATCCTCACACCTGTCTGTGTCCCACTGCAGAACGGCTACACGGCGCTGCACATCGCCTCCAAGCAGAACCAGGTGGAGGTGGCCAACAGCCTGCTGCAGCACGGGGCCTCGGCCAACGCGGAGTCCCTGCAGGGGGTCACTCCGCTGCACCTGGCCTCTCAGGAGGGACGTCCCGACATGGTGACTCTGCTCATCTCCAAACAGGCCAACGTCAACCTCGGGAACAAGGCAAGACCACTGACTATATCTGCAATATTCATTTTTATGTGCAGCATCAGGGTTCCTGCATTCTAGAGTATATTTAAAAGACTGATGTAACATTAGGTTTGTTTGTTTGTTTGTTTGTTTGTTTGTGCAGAGTGGCCTGACGCCGCTCCACCTGGTGGCTCAGGAGGGACACGTCGGCATCGCAGATATTCTGGTCAAACAAGGAGCCTCAGTCTACGCTGCGACGCGGGTGAGACATCTGCTTTCTACTCTAAAGAAAAACAAAGTGGTTTAGAACAAGGAGACACTGTGTCTTCTCGTTTATATGCATTTTCTGGATGTGTAATGTAACTTGACACAAAAAACACATAACACAGTCAGTTGTTTAAAATCTGCACAATGGCTGTAGGGTAGAAATATGAGAGTAGTGAATATTTGAAGATAAGTTGGTTTTGGAGTCATCTCATGTGAATGTGAAGAATGAGCTTCATAAAATATTAATACAACTTTGCAAAATGAAATAAATCTCCAGTCTGTAAAAGGGTGGAACTGAGGTCATTATTAAATGTTTCATAATGAGCACATACTCTACAGATTTTACAGGTCCCCCATTCTGCTAAATTTATTTACTTTTAAACATGTCATAATGTTGTTTCCACTTCAAATACAGACCTGGAGTAGTATTGTGTTTCATTCACACATGTTTGAGTAATCCTCTATGTTGAGGTGCTGCCCTTCTCAAGAGCTGAAAACGCTCGGTCTCATGGCTTTTCGTAGACTCGTGAAACCAGGAAGTGCTGCTGTGCGTTTCTAAAGCCCATACACCGTCACCGGACTCGTTCTGATCATTTCATCCTTAAACCTCCTTAAACCTCCGTCACTACGAAGTCATTTATCTGTTAGCCTCATGATGCTAATAGCCATACGAAATAGCCATTTTATGCTCCCAGCATTGCCAGCGGGGTGACATATATACCTAATTCAAGTTTTCTCCGCAAAGTGAAAGTAGTGCTCCCCAAAAGACTTTTTAATTTCATGATATAAAACCTGAAACACTAATGCAAAGGAATCCAAAACTATTTTAAAAAGCCTGAAAAAAGCATATAATATGTATTTTCTTTCTCAGATGGGATACACCCCTCTCCATGTGGCCTGTCACTATGGCAACATCAAAATGGTCAAGTTCCTTCTGCAGCAGCAGGCCAACGTCAACAGCAAAACACGGGTAAGCGCCCCTCTGGCTCTTTGTGGAACTGCAACAACTTTAGAACAAATATGAGACAAATATGACCCTTTAGTCTCATTACTAAGTTAATAATAATAATACTGATATGTTTGCATTGTAAAACATGCATGACCAGATGTTGTTTGTCTTGCACAGCTGGGCTACACCCCCCTGCACCAGGCCGCCCAGCAGGGACACACCGATATAGTGACGCTGCTGCTGAAGCACGGAGCTCAGCCCAACGAGACCACCACAGTGAGTACAGTACTGCCCTCTTCTCTCTGAGCTGTGTCCACACTGTGTTTCCATCTCTAAATAGTGGCTGTAAGACTCAATTTTGGGCTAAACCAGAGCTGAACAGTAGCTAAACTAGCTTTAAGCAAGGACTAAACCAGATTAAACCAGATCTAAAGCAGAAATAACCCAGGTCTAAAGCAGGTCTTAGGACTAAACCAAGACTAAATCAGGTCTTAAATCAGGACAAATCCAGAACCTCCCCTGGCCTAACAGAGGAGAGCGGGACAGAGACTAAAGCCCAATTCACACTGAATCTGCTGCGTGTCCCGTACGACTCCCGCAAGAAATAGACGCAATGAAAGTCAAAGCGTTGCAGTACGTCTCTGTGTCCGGCGCTCCGTCAGAAATACGGATCAAGTCTATTTTTGCCGGATGCTGGATCCGTCAGGTATAAAGTTGAACAGAGCAGATGGAGCCAGACAGGAAGTCAGACCTGGGTCCAGTGAAGAGGATCTGGTAAATTTCAAAATAAAAACCCTTGTGCAGCCTCTCGCTCACATTGCTGTAAACATTAGGTCTTAACTGAAGACACAGGTCACAGACGACATCGGACAGCATTAAACCTGACTAAAATGAAAGTATTTATATACGTAACGTCCTTACCCAGGGTTGAAGTTTATATTTCTCTGACTTTTGAGCTTCAACCATTTTTAAATTGCCAATTACTCTCTAAATGAACAAGAGATCGTGGTCAGAAGCAAACGTGGCTTTTTACCATACTTTTTTACCTGCAGTTCTCTGTTTACATGGTTATTATCGCGTGAACTCATAACTTCCAGCATAAACTCGCTCCTCTCCTGTGAACTCGCGGTCTCCCAGCTGGCTCTGGTCGGAGACGCGCCGCACACGCAACGCACTCGCTGTGAATCTGACTTAAGTAAAGATATTGACTAACGCTGTACACCAGTGGTTCTCAAACTGTGGTACAGGTACCCCAGGTGGGACGCAGACTTCTTTTGGTGGTGCTTGGGAGTCTTCTGCCGTTCAAGTCCAGATGTAGTTTGGTTGGGGCGTAAAGTTGAGGCTGAAATAGACCACTGCCCAGTCCTGGTTTAGGCACAGTTTAGTCCTTGATTCACCCTGGATTAGTCCTGGTTTAGTTTAATTTGGTTTAGTTCTGGTTTAAACCTGGTTCGGCTCTGGTTTAGCCTAAAATTTAATCCTAGTTTAGACCTGGTTTAGAATAGGTTTAGTTCTGGTTTAGCTCTGGTTTAGTACTACTTTAGACCTGGTTTTATCCTTATTTAGCAATGCCTTTTCCTTTGTATTTTTTGTATTAATTAATTCCACTGGTTTAGATCTAGTTTAATTAGGATTTAGGCTCATTTTAGTCTGGTAAAGATGGTACATGGGAAGCCAAATATTTTCTGAGGTGGCGTGAAAAGTTTGAGAACCACAGCTTTAAACAAAATATGTAACAGAAAAAGAAGGAAAGACGTCTCCAGAGGATAGATGCCCGGTGCACCATATTGCCCCCTACAGGCCAATGCAGCTTATCTCATCTAGAGTTGGAAATGCAATCCTATCTGTCCTGACCGTGTGCTTTCTCAAAGAGGAAGGCTTTAAGTCTAACTTTGAATGTGGAGACTGTCTGCCTCTCTGACGTCCCCAGGAGTTGATTCCATAAAACAGAGCTTGGTGATTGAAGGCTCTACCTCCAACTGTACTTTCAGAAACCCTAGGAACCACGAGTACCCCTGCATTTTGAGAACAGTAATCAATTTGGACTAAAATCCATCCAATAAAAATCGACAACTACAAAGAATGACATTAAGTTGTAGAGTCTGATTTCGTCGCCTCTCCTCTGCATCTTTTTGTCTTACTCTTATAACTTCCTCGGTGTGACTCTTGTCTCTGTCCTCCTCAGAATGGGACGTCAGCTCTGGCCATCGCTAAACGACTGGGCTACATCTCTGTGATCGACGTCCTCAAACTGGTGACGGAGGAGAATGTCTCTATGGTGAGGAGGAGCTACGAATTCATAATAATGTGGAATGGTCTGGACACTCTGATACTGTGTTAAACGTGTTGTGGTGGTTCTTTTTGTCTCCAGTCGTCCACAGAGAAGCACCGCATGAGCTTCCCCGAGACTGTGGACGAGATCCTGGACGTGTCTGAGGACGAAGGTATCTCTTTCTCACACACACACACACACACACACCATTTTAATACTTATGAACTAGAAAATTAAGTTGTTTTGGTCCCTGTGTTGAGAACCATTTATTTAAGACATTTGCTGCGTTCCAGTTGTCCTCGGAGGTCATAAATCAGACCTATTTTTTATTACTTATTACATTATAGCCTATAAGCTCTGATGCAACAAAACAGAAGTAGAAGTTGTATGCTTTAAAATAGTGTGGACATGACATGAAGCTTAATCTTTTTTATTCTTTTTCTTTTGTTTTGCTTTTTTTTCATAGGGATTGCACAGCTCACATTAGGTATGGCCTGTCTCCTTGTCTCTCTGTGGCGCACACTGTTACGCTGTATGTGGTCCCTCCTCGGTGTGGCTCCATTTCAGACTCACTCTGGCCATTTCTTTGTACTGTAGTGCTGCTCACTGTGACGGTGGCTATGTATATATATTCCCATTAGCATGCACCATACCAACACAGCACCCATAGCACCCACAGCACCCATGTGTAACCTTTACGTAACCCTCCTCTAACACCCATGCTCACTAACTGTGCAGATTACACGTTAGCTTCGATATAAATGAGGTGTTGTGCGTCTCGTTGTTGTGGCTTTGCGCTGTCTTGTGTGTGTAGTGCTGTGTAAATTGTGGTGTCGCTTAAAGTCAAAAGCTACTATCGCTTGTAATGCCATGGCTGATGACAGATAGTAGCAGATTCATTGGGAATGCTGAATAATATCTGGTGCCTCCTCTTACAATAGGAACCACCAACAGTGAGTACATGATTTTTGCCACACGTGCTGTGCCGTACATACAACTCATTTGTGGTCATGGCAAAGTACGGAGTGCCGAAAGTGTCAAAAATTCTTGATTTTTTTTTTTTTTTTTAGCAAACATTACTTATCCTAGGGGGGTGCAAGGTGGCAGAGTGGTTAGTGCCCTTGATCCTCAGGCCGGCCGTCACATGATCTCTCTGGGTGGAGTCTGAATGTCCACTGAATGTCAGGGCTTGACATTAACCTTTTTGTTCACTGGTCATTTTGGCTAGTGTTTTTTAAAGGTTACTAGCCATTTAGGTTAGCCTTAGTTTAGATGTTAAAATGCTGATTCATATGTAATATATAAGACAACAATCTGTTATTTTTACAATTCTTTCGAAAATGGCAAATAAAAAAGTATTTTTTAAAACAGTAATTTATCTTCATCAAAAAGGAAAAAAAAATTAGATTCAAAAAATCTGTATATATTTGCTTTTGCAGTATTTTTGTTTGTTTGCTGTTGTTTTTTTGCTCAGTTTTTTTTTTTAACATGTGTTCAGTTAAGACCCCATAAATAGCTTGATTTTGTCTCTGCACTCACCATTTACTAGAGATTTTAAATTATGTGGATTTATAAGAATAGCAGCAGAAAGTCAGGTCTAAAATAGTTCAAATAAATAAAAAAATAATCCAACCAGACAAAGGCTAGTGAGACTGAATATGTTACTGGCCAAAATGGAAATCTATCTGTAACCGGCCAGTTGGTGAGTGTTAATGTCAAGCCCTGGTTAATGTGGTTTCTCTCCGGGTTCTCCCCCCAACATCCAAAGACACGCGTGTTAGGTCAGGTGTTCTCAAACGTTTTAGGACCCCTTACAGGTGAGAAAAACTCCCAAAAAAACCCTTATAGCATCCTCCACTCCCAATCAATGTGACTTAGGCGGTGAATCACAATCATTTCAGTTTTACAAAATGATTATGAGAAATGAGACGTTTTAAACATTCTAAAACCAAATGTAGGCTAAGTGAGGGTGATTTGGTCAGAATGGTTATTTTATTACTGTAGTGGTTCCCATTAACATTTTTTGTCCTGATAAGAAAACACAGTTGCTTTATTGTATATATCAGGACAACTGATAATTGGTTAGTTGCAGTGAGGATAATATGGAATCAGGGGCGTTTGTGTGCCTTTAAATATCCTTGTCATTTATCAGTATATCATTGTTCCCCAACCTATGGACCCCAGTTTGAGAACAGTGGTGTTAGGTGAACTGGTGACTCTAAATTGCCCCTAGTGAATGAATGTGAGAGTGACTGCAACTATCTATCCACTGTCCAGGGTGTACCCTGCCTAAAGCCCACAGTTATCAGGATAGGCTCCAGTACCCTCGTCCCCTAATGGGAATAAACATAAAAAGCTGAATGAATGAACACTTACCCTATGTAATTTATTATTTTTGTGCTCATATTTACTTGTCAGGCCTTTATGGGAAAACGGTTTGGATTAATCAAGGCATTATAAGCATAAATCTTGCATCTTAATTGGGAAAACAATTCACTGGCACCGCAGCGAAACGATGGTCAAATAATTATCTTGTCAGGACCTTATATGAAATCAAAGATCGAAGAGAAAGTGAAATAGAAAGTGTGTAAAATCTGTGTTGACGTGCCTTTTTAGAGTTGTAATTATTGTTAGCGTAGCAGGTTTACTTTACTCTACTGTATTTCTCAGAAGCTTGTTGACAATGTTCTTTCCATCCCATTGTTAAAGATGCATTTTGTTTTTCCACTAACCCCGCCCCCTCCCCCTCCTGCCCCACATGCTCTGGTCTAACCCTCCCCTGGTTAACCTCTCTCTGTCTCCTCTCTCTGTCTGCCGCTCTTTGACCCTCCTGACGTGTTCATCTCTTTGGCATGTTGTTCTCTGAAGGCGAGGAGCTGCTGGGGACCGAAGGGGCCAGGTACATGAAGACGGATGACATGAAAGACCATGACGACGATTTCCTCTCCCCCAAGAAATCACTGGAGTACGAGAGAGGGCTGGGCACAGCGTAAGGGGCACCGGGCGGGGGACAGGGGCGACAGGAGGCAGCTCTAGGGCTCAGATCAGATGGGGGGTTATGTGGAGGTGGTGGGGCGGGGTGCGCTGTAGACACCACTCACTCAGCAGGGAGAGGAGCCCAGATCGAGGTACGTTCTGTGGGATGACTTTTGTTTCTTTTGCGCTTACAGGAATTACTCTCCGGCCCTTCCCAGGATCCCCCGGGTTTCTCCAGAGACCGTAATCCTCAAAGAGCACGAGATGGAACAGGTACGAAACTGCACAGCCAAAAACAAAAGTCCTTTGAATTTCTAACAGTATTCTGTCAGGTCGCCAATTTCCTATTCAGACAGAATTTTTTCCTGTGATGAGGTAAGACAGGTCCCTACTACTTTCGTTTTGAAAGGAGGTCAGTCTTGTTCCTCAGTAATAGTGAACTGAGGAAAGTTTTACCCGGTTGGTTTGGAACTGGCCTATCACAGCTGTTTATCTTACAAATACAGAAGCTAATCTCCAACCAACAACAACCAAGATGGCACCAGAGTGAATTTAATAACTTCTCTGACCAGATTACCAGCCTTTAGTGCTTTCCTTTGTCACCTCTTGGTTCTGCTGAAGTCCTCGTTGTTGTTCAGTCCTCTGTGGGACTTTTTTCTTTGTCTTGTTTCCATTTTAACAACAGTAAAGTCCAACGTAACAACCACATTCAAACAAACCCACTTTCTCCACAATTTTTTGTACAACTGGCTTCTGCTGCTGTCCCTATTGAGAAATAAGTACAGAGCTGCTCAAAATACATCGTATTCTGGTGTTTTATGGCAAAACCAGCAAGAATCCACCATGTTTGTTTGGGTTACAGCTCAGCCGTGCACTGCTTACGTCCCTTTGTTTTTCTGATTGGTTACTCCTCCTGCGATTGTTCCGCCTATAGAAATGAAATTTAAGCGAAGGAATACCAGACTAACTTCTTTGTATAGAATAGGAAAAGAGTCTGTCTGGCATTCTATGTGGAGTTATGTGGTGTTATATACTGTTTGGTGTTCTACATAGTCCTAAACATGGTAGCGTGTTGCATTCAGCTGCTGTAGCTTTAATGCTTCAAATAAAACAAATTGGTAATGTTCTCTATCCACTTACTGTCAGCACACACATCTGGGCTGAGTGCGCTCTAATCAAGTTAGCTAGCCTGTATCAGTCTATATAACTGAGGAACGGTTCACTCAGACAGATGAGAGGAGCTGGGGTTAAGGTGGTGTCAGAGGAGTCTACAGGTTGGGAAAAGTATGGCAGAAGCACAAAAGTCACAAAAATAATCTCCAAATGAACGGGAGATCGTGGTCAGAAGCAAACGTGACTTCTGTTTATATGTAGCTCTGTGTATACATGGTTGTTATCGCATAAACTCAGCTTAAACTCTCTACTCTCCCTTGAACTCCTCTGGCTGTTGTCAGAGATGTACTGCACTTGCAACGTTTTCTGTGTGAATCAGGCATCACACTGTGCAGCACAAGATGGTTCCAGTGATATGGGACATGTATACAGTAGATGAATTCTCAAGGGCTTCTCAAGGATATTTGTAAAAGCCCTTTCATCTGTTACCTCCTACAGCAGCACACTCCTCTTCCACTGCCAAAAGAGTACGACGAGGACTCCCTGATCCCCAGCAGCCCCGCCACAGAGACGTCGGATAACGTCAGCCCAGTGGCCAGCCCCATCCACACCGGGTCAGCCTTTAACAACCACGATATTCTCTTAAGAAATATCTGCTTTAGTATCTCAGTGTAAGAGTAACTCAAATGTGTGAGCAGGTTCCTGGTGAGCTTCATGGTAGACGCTCGTGGGGGCTCCATGCGTGGCAGCAGACACAACGGCCTACGGGTCATCATCCCGCCACGGACCTGCGCGGCCCCCACCAGGATCACCTGTCGCCTGGTTAAACCACAAAAACTCACCAGCCCCCCTCCCCTGGTGGAGGGCGAGGGGCTGGCCAGCAGGATCATCTCCCTGGGCCCCGCCGGCATGCAGTTCCTGGGGTGAGAGCTTCACCAGAGCAAACTAAAAGAACGCTGGGTTAGTTGTGTTTTATTATACATGCAGTGGAGATGACTGAGTTGTTTTTGGTTGTTTTTTTAGGCCTGTGATCGTGGAAATCCCTCACTTCGCCGCTCTGGGCCGCGGGGACCGGGAGCTGGTGGTGCTGCGCAGTGAGAACGGCTCGGTTTGGAAGGAACACAGGAACCGCTACGGCGATGAGGTGCTGGAGACCATCCTCAATGGCATGGACGAGGGTACGGCTTTAAACTGAAGTAGTATTAAATACTTTCAGTGCCCCCTACAGGAAGGGTTTGTAATTTTTGGTGCAAAATCTGATGGTGAATGTGCAGACTGGGTGACTCACAGCATGAAGGTCCCAGACCTTTGCATGTCCTCGCTGTGTCTGGATGGGGTTTCTCTGGGATCTGAGGTTTCCCCTATCAGCCTAAAACATGTACAATTGACTAATCCTGCAACTAGGTACTCCTGACCAGGATCCTGCCTACAGAGACAATAAAGTTTAACTTAACCTGACTACATTTCCACACCTCGCAAATGTAGCTATAAAAGCTCTGCAGGGACATACTGTTCACTATAAACAAGAGGAAGTGAGCTCAAAAACAGACCTGGAGTAGTATTTTGTTTCATTCACACGTTTGAGTAATCCTGTATGCTGAGTCCGTCCCTTCTCCAGAGCTGAAAATGCTCGGTCTCATGGCGCTACATAGACACGTGAAACCAGGAAGTGCTCCTGCGCGTTTCTAAAGCCCATACACCGTCACCAGACTCGTTCTGATCATTTCAGAGCTTAAACCATTTATCCATCTGCTAGCCTCATGTTGCTAACAGCCTGTGCTAAAAAGCCATTTTATGCTCTGTCCACTCCCCACCGTTACCAGCAGGGGCGACAGACACCTAATCCATGCGTTCTCTGCAAAGTCAAAGTAACAGCTTCCCAACAGAAGAGGTTTTCCATAGATATACGTTATTTTAAGTTATAAAACATGAAATACTAATGCAATGGTGTCCAAAACTATTTCAAAAAAGCCTGAAAAAAGCATAACATGGGACCTTTAATAAAATAAACACAATGAATTTAATCCATAAAAGTTCTAAACCATGATGAAAGTGTGTGCTTTCTCCGGCAGTGCTCAGTTTGTCCTCAGCTGTTACTGTATATGTGATTATACTGTTAAATATAGATTGTTTGGTTTCATTTGTACGCAGCACCCTCAGCATTAATATGTCACTAACATGTCCTGTGTGGTCCCGTCCTCAGACCTGGAGAGCCAGGAGGAGCTGGGGAAGAAGCGAATCCGCCGCATCATCTCCACGGACTTCCCCCTGTACTTCGCCGTCGTGTCGCGCGTCCAGCAGGAGAGCGATCTGATTGGTCCGGAGGGCGGCTCTCTGACCAGTAAGCTTGTCCCGCTGGTGCAGGCCACGTTCCCGGAGACGGCGGTGACCAAACGGGTGCGGCTGGGGCTGCAGGTGAGGTGGGACGATCAGGACCAGGGAGCAGACGAGAGCTTTAGTGGCTGAGCGCACGCATGCTGGATGTCCCGCTCCTGGAATGAGCCGCACACTTTGTTTTCCTCAGTTACTCCTCTGTTACTTTTCTGTGGACCTTTTTGCTTGTATGTCACAGTGCATGCACCTGGCACCTTCATAAGTCTCCTCCTAAACTTGTTTCCACCAAGCCGTACGCAGTTCAGTTCAGGATGTTTTTACTCTGTAGACGGGAAATATACAAGAAGCTGGAGCTAGACCTGCTCTCTGCCCATACAGTGGAGACTAGGCCTACACAATATGGGAAAAACGTGATATTCAATAACTATGTAGAATATTGCAATAATAATATTTGTGCGATATTTTAACCCCATAGCACCCTCTGTTGCAAATATGCAGCATATAATTCAAAGATCATGGCAAAAAAAGTAGGAGTCTTTTTGTTAAATGTATTAACTAATTCATGAATGCTGCTTACCAAAAATATTGACAAATTTTTGTTCTTACCCATCCCCGTTGACTAAAATTTAGCACGGATGATTTTTTCCCAACAAATATTTCTATGTCTGGGTTCTAGTTACATACACTTCTCACAGGTCAAAACACTGCCTAAAACATGAATAAAACAAGGCTAAATTGTAACCAAATTAAGGAAATTACCACTAAAACTGGACTTAAAACATTTTTATTTAGTTCCAACACATTTTCATTTAAGGCTGTGGTAGGAAAATGATTCTTCAGTGTAAATCTCTGTCAGATGGAAGACCACAGCGTTATTGTGATATATTTAGATTCTTGTGATACAGATATTGCATTTGCTGATATTGTAATAATAATAATTTCGCGATATATTGTTCAGCCCTGGTGGAGACACTATCACAGACTCCAGTTCCAAACTGTGGACTGGACTGAGTACTGCTTGGTTGAAACAAGGAAACAGTCAGTGCTGATATATTCCTGTATTCATCTTTGTATTCACCTTATTTTCCAAACCCTCTGCACTAATTGTTATGTATGCATAGAGTTTATGATTTATATAAATATTACAGTGATATCTCAGACAAATGTGAACGTACTGTTCATATTACTGAAAGACTCAGAGGAAAAGTGGGTCTGTAATTCACTTTTGCACCAAAGACACATGGAGCTGTTGCCTGACATCTACAGCAGTATAAAGGACAACAGCATTATATTTATAATAATCCAAGATGTGGATGTTTACGAACCATAAAACATGTACAGTATAAACATACTGCATTTTAACAAATACTATATTATAAACACAGTGTTTTCTGTACAGTAACAGTAATTTTGTGATAAATTCACATCAGAGTGTACTATTTCTGTTAGGGGTGTAATGATATGTTTTTGCGACAATGCGATATGTATCATTAGAATTGTTTTGATCCGATTCAAGAACAATATTGGCTCTTTTAGAATGATGTGATTTGATACGATTCAACACCTTCATATAGATAATAAATACAGCAACTTTTTGCCAAAAATCATTAAAGTTCACTCTCACATCTACCATTGCAGCCAGGGTTGATTATGTCCGACAGACAGAGAGCGTAGATTATTTCTATATCATTTATAAAATCTGAGATTAGAGCAAATGCAATATTTGAATGATAGATGTCACTCTTTAGTACAAAAATAGATGTGTAAATAAATAATAAAGCCTTATGTAACATGTACAGTGGACCTAAACCTGATTAATAACAGTATATCCATTATATTTTTATATCATTAATATACTAACATCTATGACATGTTATAATATAATGTTATGTCAAAAATAACTGTGATATACAAAGGCACTGCAGTGGGCTGAGCTGACCAGGCAACAGTGGCCCCCAGTGGCCCCCAGTGACAGCTGAGAGGCATTTATCTGCAAAAACACATAACCAACATGTGTCATGACAAGACTACGAACCTAAATCCATTACTTACATTTATTAAAACATGCTTTATGAGAATTAAAATGGTGTTTTTTCAGGTTTTATGGCAAGATACTTGTCTTTGATGCTGATTTACTCATAATAAATGTGCCTTTGGAGCCTGTCAGGGGCCTCGCTTTACTTCAGCTTGGGGCCCCGCTGTAGAAGTGTCTCTGGTCAGACTATAATGGATGGATGATGTGAGGAATGGCCTGATCCATTGTGCCTTATGTCTTTGATATCACTTTTGTATCTGTGAATGTAACTTCTATATAATTTTCAATAAAAAGCATATATTTGAGTTATACTAGTTGTGTTCCTATTGTTTTTCATGTTTATTATAACGACATTATGAGCTGTTAATTCACAAATAAACGTCCCTTTTTCATTTCCTGTTTGCCTAACCCTGTGTTCACCCTTCATTTACCCCTCTGTGCATGGCCCATCGTATTTATACAAACTGACTCTTATATAATGTTCCCTCATTGGCCCCGCCCCCGCCCCGCCCACAGGCCCAGCCGGTCCCAGACGAGCTGGTGGCCAAACTGCTGGGGAACCAGGCTAACTTCAGTCCGGTGGTGACGGTGGAGCCGAGGCGGAGGAAGTTCCACCGGCCCATCGGCCTGCGCATCCCCCTGCCCCCGTCCTGGAGAGAGAGCCCCCGGGACTCTGGGGAGGGGGACACCACCAGTCTGCGGCTGCTCTGCTCTGTCATAGGTACAGCTCAACTTAACAAGGAATGGATGGGACAAGTTTTATCACAAGAAGGATGCGTACTGTATAGAGTATGTATGTTTATAACCAGGGCTTGACATTAACACTCGCCAGCCAAATGCAGGTAGATTTTCATTTTGGCAATCGTGTTTTAAAAGATGTGACGCCACATGATCAGAGATGCACTTTATTCTTTGTATTTCTTGTGCTGACCTGCAGATGGAAAGTAGCTTGTAGCTAATCTGGTACAAAGCATCTCTTTTCTTGTGAAACTAACGTATTTGTACATGGTCCCTGAAATAAAAACTAAACTAAACTAAACTATTCTGTCTATAGCTATAACCCGTTTTTTTTAAATATACATGAATCCCTGTCTATGCATAAAACCAAATTTTACATTTCTTTAAGTTTATTGTATCGTATAAATTATACACAAAATCTCCGCAAATTCAATTATGGCTAGTAAAAAACTTATTAATTTTGACAAAGACTAGCCACAATGGACAGTAAGAAAAAAGTAAAAGTCAAGTCAACGGTATAAAAACATGTACCGTATTTTCTGGACTATAAGTTGCTCTGGAGTATAAGTGGCACTAGCCAAAAAATGCATAATGAAGAAGAAAAAAACGTATATAAGTCACACTGGACTATAAGTCGCATTTTTGGGGGGAAATTTATTTTACAAAATCCGACACCAAGAACAGACATTTCATGTTGAAAGGCAAGTTATAGTAATAATAGAATAGAGAACAACAGGCTGAATAGGTGTGCGCTATGCTAACGTAACACATTGATGGTTATTCAGCTACATGAAGCATAAACAACGAACTGAATAGGTGTCTCGTATGTTAACGTAATATATTAACAGTTATTCACATAACTATAGCATAAAGAACATAATATAACAAGTTCACCAAACTCACCATCTCACTCCTAATCACTAAATCCTTTAAATTCTTCATCCTCGGTGTCGCTTCTGAACAGCTCCTCCAACTCCGGAGGTAGACGAAGCGCCGCTTCCTCCTCTGCGTGGCTGTCGTCAGACTCAGCATCAGCTCCATTTCCAATTATTCCGCTCTTTCTCAGTTGTCTTTATAGCCTAAGTTGTTAGTGGTAATGTTTACATTTTAAATTGTCAGTGGTACAGGTGCAGCAGATGCTGGTACACAAGCCTAGAGCGCCCTCTAACCAACACCTGAAATATTTTAATATATAAGTCACACCTGAGTATACGTCGCACCCCTAGCAGACTATGAAAAAAAGTGCGACTTATAGTCCGGAAAATACGGTAAATGGTTTAGGTTTCAGTTCTCAGTATAATAATTTTGTCACATCAGATCACTCAGTTTTGTCAGAATCACCTGCCCACTTCTGTCGCCACAGCTGACAGATCCGACCTCCAACAATCACACAATCACACTCACACGTTCATACATCAGCGCCACAGACACCGGAGGCAAGGTGGGTGAAGTGTCTTGCCCAGGGAGACAACGGCAGTATGCTTTGCTGGTACTGGGGATCAATCCAACAATCTTCCAGTTAGTGAGCTACTGCCAGCCCATATCTGAGTTACATCAAAGAAGAATGACAGGATCAGATTATCTTTCTTTTGGTTGAAAACTGACAAAATAGCACTACTGCTGCAAGACGACGAGCTGAAATGAACTGATGAAGAAATTAAACAGGATAAAATATTGTATTATATTATTAATTCATCTTTACCCTGAGTCAGAACATTTAGATTCCTCACCTCCTGCGCTCCAAAGACAGGTGCCATAAACTAAACAGACCACAATGCATCTTCTATGGAGGACTTCGCATTAGCCACAAAATATCACAAATTAGCGATACTTAAGATGATTTTGGAAACTGACACCGATCGACCACATGTAAGTAATCTCAGAGCGTAGTTATAAAACATTAGAGAGTGTGTCAACGTTTAGCCGTTTTATTTATGACGCTATTAGCATCTTTTATTAGCATATAAGTCACAATAAAAGGTTTAAAAAGAAGCCATCTGGGCTCTGGAATCGAGAAAGCCTCTTGGATGAAGATGAAACGTCTTCAACTCTGATTAGCCTGGATGAGTAAGAGTCTTCACAGACATTAGCATATGAGCTAAAGGCTTCGTAAGATATGTTTCATAATTTTAATGAGTTTTGCAGGACAGTTTTTACAGAAATGTGTCAGACCACAACAGTTTGTCAGTGTTCACTCAGATATAATCCATCAGCACAAAGTTCACTTCAGTAAATGGAACTGACTCAGATGTGGGTTGTATTAATTCAAAGTAAATTTTAAAGTTAATTTAAACAACCCAAATGGGGTCCGGGCCCCTCTGGAGGTCTGCAAAGGTAGCAGCCCCCCCAGAGGTTTTTTTATATTAAGTACATTAAAATAAATTGAGTTTGAACCGAATTACAGTTAAATACTTCTTTAAAAATATTACTTTTAGCCAACAGTCAGTGATTTTGTAATGTTTTTATAGAAATCTATGGAGAAAACATGAATATGGTGAAGTTTTATTGTTGTGGTCTGCATGGGATTTTTGGAAACTTAAGGGGGCCGCGACATTCCTGACTTTGGGAATGGCTGATCTAATTTAATGTTTTTAATTTGCTCCCTTGTAAATGAATGGGAAAAAAGCTAATCTCTTCTCCAAACCACTTGCTCAGCTTATCTGAAAACGTCACTCGTGGAAAGGTCTGTCCTAAGTGACCACAGGTCTCAGAGACAAAACAAAGGACACCGATACTTACAGCTAAAAAACAAGCTCGATGACCACGATCCTCACACAGTAATAAAATACCTGATCTTACCTTCTCCATGTTGCTGTGTTTTGTGTCTGGTCCCAGGGGGCACCGCTCCGGCTCAGTGGGAGGACATCACCGGCACCACGCGCCTCGTCTACGCCAACGACTGTGCCAGCTTCACCACCAACGTGTCTGCACGGTAAAAAAAGACAAAAAAAGCTCCATCAGAGGATTACACTAAAGCTGTAAGGCGCACAACCACAAGTGTCTATGGCGAAACAGTAAATAATTAGACAATAAATAAAGAAGTATAGCTTTTAAAGGAGTACTGGGCTCTATACAAACGTGTGTAACTTAAGCTGGGGACACACTGCAGCATTTTTTGACGGATTTTAACAGTTCACAGTTGTGTTGAGTCTGTGGCAGTCAGCACTAGTTGCAGGGAGTCGTTGGCCCAAAAATCGGTTCATGTGTGAGGTTTAAAGGAACAGGCCACTGTTTTTCCACTAAACTATGTTCTTCCCTGATCTTAGCTGAGTTGATGCGTACCTCTCTGGTTTTTGTGCGTGCCCTGTGTGCTCTTTGTGGGCCTGGGGAGCAACGCTAATTTGTTAGCATTTAGCTTTGCCAAGCATATCCCTATGAAATGGGAATTTTTTAGGAGTGAAGATATCACTGCGCCGACGCCAAAGTGCTCCTAAAGTGTTATTACGCCTTACATTATAGTACCCATTTTTATCCGCTTAGAAAATCGCCACTTTTCATTTTTGTGTAACTGTACTTGGGTCATGTAACTACTCATGTAACCGTATTTAAATCGGGAAAACGTGCAAAAGGGCTTGGTTGCTTTTAACTTGAGCCACGTTTGGTTCCATAGGGATAAGCTTGGCAAAGCTAAATGCTAACAAATTACCGTCGCTCCCCAGGCAAAGAGCACACAGGGCACACACAAAAACCAGAGAGGTACGCATCATCTCATCTAAGATCAGGGAAGAACATAGTTTAGTGTGGAAAAATTGTGGACTGTTCCTTTAAAGACTTGAATCGGCGTCACAGAGACTCGACCAGACCTCTGTCATTAAAACATGTTTGAATTTTAAAGCTGACTATCGCCGCTGATCACACGACTCTAACTATGTGTAAAAAAAGTTCACCAGACCTGGGTGGTATTTAAGTGCGTAGGTTAGATCAAAAGTAATAATCTGTGTCCTATTTATGACATTAATGAATAAAAGTGACTGGATTATTGCAGCTCTTTTTGCCTTAACGTTACATGGGAAAGCTGTCAGTGCATACAAGCCAAGGTCAACGAACATTAGCCACATTACTGCAGCTTATTTAGTAACAACTCATTTATATCTCACAGCCTGACCTAACAGTGCACTGAGGACATTCAGACAGACACTGGTGCAGCTGTTAAACGTGTGAGCCCCAGTCTTTCAGAACAAAATCTGCTGAAACCAGTCGTTAGTGTGTCTTCTGTAACGACTGGTGTCCCCAGCTTTAGCCGCCTGGTCTCAAGATGCTGCAGCGAGCTATGACAACAATATGACCACTGATAAGTTCAATTAAATTAAAGCAGAAATGTTAAGTTTCTGTATTTTACTCATCAAAACAGTGTCAAAATAGTTTCACTTGACAATTATTTCTCTGGCCTACAGTCATTGTTATTTCCTAGGGTAATTATAGAGGTAATTATCTCTTACAATGCCTCTCTGGGGAAATGGTGGCTCTGGTGGTAATTTTTGTGCATATATTTATATTTTTTAGCCTCCGAATGACAGGGTTACAGAGGAATTAACTGGATTTCACAATATTGTATTGCAATAGCAGTAAAGTGAAAATAAGTGATTTTAATGGGGACCAAAAATAGCTCCAAGGAGAAAGAATGTGAGGTTTTGTGCAGATTCAAAGACAGTGGAAATTTTTTATATTTATATAGATATCAACATCTGCTCAAGATGACTACATAAAAGCCGATCTTAGTGTTCACTATAAGGTTATGGTTTCCAAATAACTAAAAACAAAGTAAAAATAAAAAAAGGGATATCCAGTGGTGGAATGTAACAAAGTAAGTAAGTACTTAGTTACTTTACTTAAGTACAATTTGCATGTACATCTACTTTACTTGAGTACTTTTAGTTTTTAGAGCAAATATCTGTACTTTTTACTCCACTACATTTATGAGTTGGTTTGAAGTACAAAGTATTTTGAGTTTTGGTTTAAAATCCTGTGTTTTTGTCTTGGCCTCATTGTAACCACACAGTACTTAAATATAACAGATGCAGTAAAGTAGCACTGCTTTAGAAACATCAGAATAATAAAGCCAGTTTGTTCATATCATCTGGAATCAGCAAAATCCCTCACATTTAACACATTCATGAGTTGTTGAGTCTGTGCAAAATAGATTAGTTTTATACTTACAAGTACATTTAAAAATCAGTGCTTTCCTGCTTTTACTTAAGTAGAAATTTTGAGGTGATATTTTTACTTTTTAATAGATTTTTGGTCCTTTAGCTGTACTTTTACTTAAAGGTATTAGGGAGGATTTTTTTCGACTGCTGACAAACCAGCGACTGTTTGTCTTTTTTGAATAATGCGCATGCGTCAGGCCCCGCCCTTCACTGTTCCTTTCCAAGGAACTCCTCCACAGCGACGTGCACGAGCGTTGGAACACGAGTGTTTGTTTACAGCCGGCATCAGCAGAGATTCACCTAAACCTAGACCTGCATTGTTTGTTTGCGCGACCTTTGACCTAGTTCCCCACACAGACCCAGTCACATGCACAGTCCCTAAATGTGAGCAAAAATATCTGTCCTCCTGCTATTGGTAGCATTAGCAAACTGACGCTGCTGTACAGTTGAAAAGGTTCAACAGATAAAGAAAAAAGGCATTTTTTTTCAAACGATAAGATAAACGTTACCTGTCCAGCAGAAACTTGGCGACCAATGCATCGTCTGAAGCCATTTCTGTTCCTACAGCGCACGCCATCGTTTGAAAGAATCGCCAAGAACCACACGGGTTTTATTCTGCTCTTCTACAGTTTTTCTCCTCCTCCTCTGGTTCACTTCAAAAACAGTTTTCCTTTTGCGACCTCCACAGTTTTCCTCAGCAATTGTGCTCTTCGAAGTCAGGCTGTCCACGTACGATGAGGCTCGGCTAACGCCGTGCTATATAAACAAACTGTGTACACATGCGCAGGCACAAGAACGCGCACGTATCGCCGAAACCAGGAAGATGAACGAATGAATGGCGAGTCCGTGGAACAATGGTTAACGTACTCATGACGAAAACGATTGGTTGAGATTTTTTAAGTCCCACAGAGTCCATAGTTTATTAATATTATTATTATATTTTCTAATACACCAATTTATAAGCCTTATACAGGGCAATGAAGGTAGTTTTAATTAATATTGCAAAAAATGAATTTATAAAGATCCTCCCTAATACCTTTAAGTAAAGACACTGAGTACTTCTTCCACCTCTTACGTTGTTCATGTCTGTGATGAGGCAGTCTGTCTGTGGACCTAATGCCTGTCTCTGTCTCAGGTTCTGGCTGGCAGACTGCCCTCGCACCGCCGAGGCAGTGGCCTTTGCCAACCTGCTGTACAAAGAGCTGTCGGCCGTGCCGTACATGGCCAAGTTTGTGGTGTTCGCCAAGATGAACGAGCTCCGAGAGGGCCGGCTGCGCTGCTACTGCATGACCGACGACAAGATGGACAAGACCCTGGAGCAGCACGAGAACTTCACCGAGGTGGCCCGCAGCAGGGACATAGAGGTCAGAGCGAAGGACAATGATGTCTAAAAATGTGTGGCGGGATGGAGAGAATGGCAAATTAAGTGCAAGGAATGGGACAAGGAATAAATAAGTAAAAACAATTCATAACAAAATCATTAGATACATTTTTTCATTTTCAATGAGCAGCATTTTCATCAAGTAAGATGTGCCCTGAAAGCGGACGGTCTTGCCCAAGTAAACTTTGACAGCATCCACAGAGAGAGTAGGAATCAAACCAGCAACCTGCACACACATTTAAAGCAGATGTTGATGTTGAACAGGACAGGTTACAGACCCACTTCACTTGGCTAAGAACATGCTAACATAAAGATAATATTCTAAGGTTAGGGGTGTTAGTGGTTAATCAACATTATGGTTACGGCAAATTAAACATAAAACTAAGCAACTGTTTCCTAAAATATACAAGCCTATAATGTGTTTTTAGTTAAAAAAGCCACTTTTTATTATGGTTCATGAATTTAATAAAGAGCTTTGTTTATAAAATGTAATGATAGGTGATGTCATGCTGATAGTTAACAGTTAATAAATACCGTATTTTCCGCACTATAAGGCGCATCGGATTATAAGGCGCACCTTCAATTAATGCCCTATTTTAAAACTGTTTTCATATATGGGGCGCACCGCATTATAAGGCGCATCCACTAGATGGCGCTGCGCTAAAGGGAATGTCAATAAAACAGTCAGATAAGTCAGTCAGTCAAACTTTATTAATAGAATACAAACCAGCGTTCTTACAACTCCCTCGATGAAAACAATGTATTTCCAACTCCATTTGTCACAGTTCAAAGCTACATGAACAGCATTCGAGCGCTCAGTTTTCTGTCCCCTCAATGTCGCAACTCTTCTACTGAGATGGAGCAAAGGCCGCGCCTCCTTGTTCTTTTGCGGCAGGATCCATAAACACGCCTATGGCACACATGAACAGCTGGGACTGGAATTCTCCTTTATCGTTTTTACCGCTGTCATTTCGGCAACGCCCCCTGAATATGGTAGCCATAATTAACCAACACTGATCCATATATAAGGCGCATCGGATTATAAGGCGCACCGTCGGTTTTTGAGAAAATTAAAGGCTTTTAGGTGCGCCTATAGTGCGGAAAATACAGTAATTGTATGTTAAGACTACCAATTCCCACTCAGCACAGAGCGTGACTGAGGAGTGCACCTGACTGTAAAGCTCTGTGATGCATCAGTGTCTGCTGTGTGTACAGGTGATGGAGGGGATGCCTCTACATCTGGAGTGTTCTGGAAACCTGATCCCAGTGAGGAAGGCCACACAACAGCCGCGCTGCTTCAGCTTCCAGGCCTTCAGGGACAACCGGCTGCCTGTTTCTGTCAAGGTGCACCCAGACTTCTGCTCACTTTCACTTTTTTATTCCCCATCGTGAGCTCGTCAGAAACGTCTAGCTCAGTGTGCAGTGTTAGACGAACACTTGGCTGCACAAGATATCACCACAGTATCATTATCACAATACTGCAATATCCATCAGGCAAAAAAAATGAAATTAATCTCAGTAATTTTGGTTTTAAAAGTCCTGGTTTTAGCTCTGATCACACCAAAATTTAGTCCTGGTCTAGTCCTGGTTTCGACTTAGTTTAGACCTGGTTTAGTCTTGGTTTAGGCCTTGTTAAGTCCTAGTTTAGACCTGGTTTTGTCCTGGTTTAGACCTTGTTAAGTCCTGGTTAAGTCCTAGTTTAGTCCTGGTCTAATCCTGGTTTAGTCCTGATATCATCCTTGTCTAGTCTTGATTAAGTCCTTGTTTAGACCTGGTTTTGTCTTGGCTTAGACCTTGTTAAGTCCTGGTTAAGTGCTAGTTTAGAAGTGGTTTAGTCTTGGTCTAATCCTGATATTATCCTTGTCTAGTCTTGGTCTAGTCCTGGTTTAATCCTGGTTTAGTCTTGGTTTAGACCTAGTTTAGTCCTGGTTTAGACCTTGTTAAGTCCTGGTTAACTCCTAGTTTAGTCCTGGTCTAGTCCTGATATTATCCTTGTCTAGTCTTGATTAAGTCCTAATTTAGACCTGGTTTTGTCCTGGTTTAGACCTTGTTAAGTCCTGGTTAAGTCCTAGTTTAGTCCTGGGCTAATCCTGGCCTTGTCCTGATATTATCCTTGTCTAGTCTTGGTTAAGCCCTTGTTTAGACCTGATTTAGTCCTGGTTAAGTGCTAGTTTAGAAGTGGTTTAGTCTTGGTCCAATCCCGATATTATCCTTGTCTAGTCTTGGTCTAGTCCTGGTTTAGTCTTGGTTTAGGCCTTGTTAAGTCCTAGTTTAAGCCTAGTTTAATCCTGGTTTAGTCCTGGTTAAGTCCTAGTTTAGTCCTGGGCTAGTCCTGATAATATCCTTGTCTAGTCTTGGTCTAGTCCTGGTTTAATGCTGGTTTTCTCCTGGTTTAGACCTTTTTAAGTCCTGGCTAAGTCCTAGTTTAGTCCTGGTCCTAGCCCTGGTTTAATGTTTGTTTTTTCTCTTCTAAAGGTGAGAGACAGCAGTAAAGACCCCACCGGATTATTGTCCTTTCTACGCAAGACGACCAAGTACGAGGACAGCCAGCACGTCCTGTGTAACCTCAACATCACCATGCCCCCCTGCATCAAGGTCAATGTCCCACTGTCCCAAAATCCCAGCAGAAGCGACGCGGCCCACTGTAGGCACCTAATATCACGGTTATGTACTCCGCAGATTATTGGAAGTGAAGACCGGCGGCGAACGCTCACTCCACTGGCCCTGAGAGAAAGATACAGCGCCCTGAACGAGCCGGCCATGGGTACAAGACTCTGCTTTTTAAATTTTAAATCTAAAATACAAAAACTGAGGTCTTTATTGATTGCTATCCTTCCTGTGCTGTTGTCCGTGAAGCTTCGATGAGCGCCATGGAGAGGACGGAGCTGAAGATGGCGGTGATCGCGGAGCAGCTGGGTCTGAGCTGGGCCGGTCAGTTCCATGTGTGGACACTTGTAGGCTTCATCTGGTGGTACTAGGGAGTCTTTTGCAGTTCAAGTCCAGGTTTAGTTTAATTTGGAGGCAGTTTTAGTCCAGTCTTAGTCCTGTCTTAGTCCTGCTTCAGAGAGACTTAAATTTAATGTAAGGCTCATTGTTTAGGCCTGGTTTAATCCTGGTTTAGTCTTGGTTTAATAATGATTTGGTCCGGGTTTGGGCAGAGTTTAGCCTTGGATTTAGTCCTGGTTTAGGCACAGTTTAGTCCTGGTTTGGGTAGAGCTTAGTCCTGGATTTTGTCCTGGTTTAGGCGCAGGTTAGTCCTGGTTTGGGCAGAGTTTAGTCCTGAATTTAGTCCTGGTTTGGGCAGAGTTTAGTCCTGGATTTAGTCCTGGTTTAGGCGCAGGCTAGTCCTGGTTTGGGTAGAGTTTAGTCCTGAATTTAGTCCTGGTTTGGGCAGAGTTTAGGCCTAGATTTAGTCCTGGTTTAGGCGCAGGCTAGTCCTGGTTTGGGTAGAGTTTAGTCCTGAATTTAGCCCTGATTTGGGCAGAGTTTAGGCCTAGATTTAGTCCTGGTTTAGGCACAGTTTAGTCCTGGTTTGGGCAGAGTTTAGTCCTGAATTTAGTCCTGGTTTGAGCAGAGTTTAGTCCTGGATTTAGTCCTGGTTTAGGCGCAGGTTAGTCCTGGTTTGGGTAGAGTTTAGTCCTGAATTTAGCCCTGATTTGGGCAGAGTTTAGGCCTAGATTTAGTCCTGGTTTAGGCACAGTTTAGTCCTGGTTTGGGCAGAGTTTAGTCCTGAATTTAGTCCTGGTTTGGGCAGAGTTTAGGCCTAGATTTAGTCCTGGTTTAGGCGCAGGTTAGTCCTGGTTTGGGCAGAGTTTAGTCCTGAATTTAGTCCTGGTTTGGGTAGAGTTTAGTCCTGGATTTAGTCCTGGTTTAGGCGCAGGCTAGTCCTGGTTTGGGTAGAGTTTAGTCCTGAATTTAGCCCTGATTTGGGCAGAGTTTAGGCCTAGATTTAGTCCTGGTTTAGGCACAGTTTAGTCCTGGTTTGGGTAGAGTTTAGTCCTGAATTTAGTCCTGGTTTGGGCAGAGTTTAGGCCTAGATTTAGTCCTGGTTTAGGCGCAGGTTAGTCCTGGTTTGGGCAGAGTTTAGTCCTGAATTTAGTCCTGGTTTGAGCAGAGTTTAGTCCTGAATTTAGTCCTGGTTTGAGCAGAGTTTAGTCCTGAATTTAGCCCTGATTTGGGCAGAGTTTAGGCCTAGATTTAGTCCTGGTTTAGGCACAGTTTAGTCCTGGTTTGGGCAGAGTTTTGTCCTGAATTTAGTCCTGGATTGGGCAAGAGTTTAGTCCTAGATTTAGTCCTGGTTTAGCGGAGTTTTGTCCTATTGGTTTAGTAATTTTTTGTCCGGGTTCAGGCTCAGTTGTAATCCTGGTCTCAGTCCTGGTATAGTCCTGGCTTAGTTGTGCATTTTCTGGATTAGTCAGACTCATTTTAGTCCATTAAGGAGGAACTTGTAAAGCCAAATATTTTCTGAGGTGGTAGTTGGAGTGAGAAGTTTGAGAGCAGTCGCAGCATGGCCTCCAGCCAAAGTCACTGATGTTGTCAGTTTTCTCTGAGACTGAAACTGTGTTGTGCCACTAAGCATTCACACGCCGGCTGCTCAAACTTGGTTTCCTAAGCCACATTACAAGATACAGGATTACACACACCATCTGGCCTCATGTTACATCAAAACTCCAACAGTATTGTTACCCTTCCTGCTTTTCTATAAAAGCTCCTGCATTATGCTTTTTTTTTAAGCTTTTTTAAATAGTTCTTGTACACCTTTGCATTAGTATTTCACGTTTATAACTACACGTCTTCTGTTGACTTTGCAGAGAACATTTGGATTAGGTGTCTGATGCCCTCTGCTGTCAACGGTGGGGACTGGACAGAGCATAAATGGCTACAACATGACGCTAACAGATAGATAAATGAGCTGACTGCTTCGTAGTGATGGAGGTTTCAGGCTGAGATGATCAGAGGGAGTCATGGTGACGGCGTATGAGCTTTAGAAACGCGCAGGAGCACTTCCTGGTTGTATGTGTCTATGTAGAGCAGTGAGACCGAGCGTTTTCAGTTCCGGAGAAGGGCAGCGCCTCAGCATACAGGATTACTCAAACATGTGTGAATGAAACAAAATACTACTCCAGGTCTGTTTTTGAGGAGGGAACAATATTACAACATGGTTAAAAGCTCAAAAAAGTGCATTTAGCAGAATAGGAGACCGTTAATAAAAATCTAACACTTCACCAATTCGCCACCTTAAAATGCTAACACCGGAAAACGGCTGAGGTTTGGAGTGATAACAATTATCTCCGCCTTGTTACATATGTCTTGCATTGGCGATATTTATCAGTGCTTCACTTTGGTTCCCTTTTTCCTTTTATTTTTTTATTTTACACTGTTTTGCATAAACTTGCTTTATTCAGCAGCCAATGGGGGGCATCTCTTATTGAAGAGTGCCAGCAGTTTAGCATCCTTAATATTAAAACCTATATCAAAGTCTTAATTTTTTTTTTTTACAATATGCTTTTACATTATTCATTTGCTTTTTCTCTTTTTACAGAGTTGGCACGTGAACTCCAGCTCAGCGTAGACGACATCAACAAGATCCGAGTGGAGAATCCCAACTCACTGCTGGAACAGAGCTCGGCGCTGCTCAACCTGTGGGCCACGAGGGAAGGCAAGAGGGCCAAGAGTAAGACGGTTCTCATTTTACACATTCAGCTCCAGACACAGTGAAGTGCAGTGGAGCCACTCGTGTCTATTGTCAGGCAGTTCTCTCTCTTCTCATGTGGACTGTCCGTGCAGTTGCAGTGGAGAGTCTGTACGCGGCTCTGAAGAGCATCGACCGCATGGACATAGTGAACCTGTTGGAGGGCCAGCCGCCTCAGCCCAGCAGACAGTCCCGGGACATGAGCCGGCGCAGAAACAACGACAGGGAGCACCTCTCTCCTGGTATGACCAACGGTAAGACCCTCCACCTCCCACAGTGCCCTAACCAATCCTTATACGGCCTTGACTCCAGCCCCCGAAAAGTCCGAAAACCACCTCCCGGTCTCTGGGGGCAGCACTTTACACACTGGCAGGGACAGGCGTGGCAATAGTGTGGGTGAAACCGAAACGCAGCATGATGGAGGAGTGTCCCGTTCATACTTGGTAAACTGTGATCAGTGAGTAAGACGGGCTTCATTTACAGTGTGCCAGGTTGGATGTGAGGCAGCTAAGGCCAGTGATGACAACTTTAAAATAAAACCAATACTCTCTTAGCTCAATTCCAGTTTATCAAAAACAGTGAGCGACCCACGGTAACCAAAACACAGACCTCAAAGTAAAGTCCATAACCTGTGCAGGCAGTGGCGTCCAAACTGTGGCCCAAATGAGAATGAAACCCAGGAACCATTTTGTATTGGCCCACGGCTTCATTCTCAATGGGCCCAAAGTACGACAGGTAGTACATTTTATCTCAATTAAAATCTGCGGGTACACAGACTCAAATTTGTGTGAGATGGACTTGGCGTTAACCTTTGTGCTCCCCTCAAACTTCGCACTATTGGTGTCCCTCGTATATGTTAAAAAACTTCCATAAAATCATCAGACTTCAATATATTTTTTTTCTTTTCACTTTTTTTTGTATAAATCTCTAAAACCACTTGAAATCTGCTCAAAACTACCAAACATTTTATGCTTTTCTGGATTTGAACGTAATTACTTTCCATATGTAAAAATCTAGGGGAAAGGGCTTTGGTGCTTAATAGCCTTGGATGTGTTAAAAAAAATACTGATACACTTAAATCAATTTTGCTGCTCATCTTTGACACACCACAAAATCCCCATCCCTCCCCATTCCTCACTATTTATTATTTGGAAAAGAATTCAGATTTGTTTTTGTAATGCACTTTTCAAAATGCATATATTTAAACTTAGTTAAAGTCCAGTTAAAATCCATAAAGTAATAAAAAAGCAGATTTCAAGTAGTTTAAGAGATTTATGAAAAAAAAAGCAAAAAAATACTGAAGTCTGATGATGATTTTAGAGCTGTTTTTGAGCATGTACATTTTTGTACACAAGGGTCATGAAAGGGTGCAAAATTCAAAAATAGTGTATGAATGAAGTAAAAAAATGGCTAAAAAGAACAGTTTCTGCAAAAATTCATGCCCCAAGCTCTAACACAAAACACAAAAAAAGTCAAAATGTACAGAAATGTACACAGGGAAGCAAAGAGGTTAAGGCAGAAAAACAAACAAACAAAAACTAATAATAGCCCTTAGAATATTGTATGTGTCGATCCCAAGCTCAGATAAATATTACTTGTGGAAGGAAATCTGTAGAAAAACCTAGGCCTAAACCTAAAAATCAAATGGGACTTACGTTTCTGGTAAGGCAAAATACATCGTCTCTAGTTAGCGGACCTGCTTCGTACATATTTTGGTGGAACTGGAGGAATATAAAGTGTTTGTTTGTCTGTGTCGGTGACTAAGTGTTAGTCCTGACCCTAGCGATCCTCCTGGGAGCACCTCACACCCAAAACAGCTGGCACAGGCTACCTTTGACCCCTGATAAATGTACAAATGAATGAGAGAACATTGACGTGGTTTAGATAGAAAATAATACATTTGGAGGCAATGGTAAAGCACCCATGTTGCTCCTGAGCTGAATGTAAAGTGCTGCCCTGTTGTGTCTAAAAGCTGCCTTAAACTTCAGACTTCATCAGGATTTTAGTCCACGCAGAAGGGCTCAGGACACTCCTACTCTGCTTCCACCTGTGGTACTTTCACTGAAAGAATTACTTAACGTACTGAGGTCAGTCATGGCGTCCCGTCGAGTGTCCATCCAGGTTTATGTACAGCAGAGCGCAGCACAAACCGGGTCAGTATGGGACAGGTTACATGGCGCCTAGGGGTGGGAATCTTTGGGCATCTCACGATTCGATTCAGAGGCCCAAGATTCGATTCACAAGCGATGCATGGATTCATGGATGCATCAGACACCTTTCTAGTTCATATCAGCCTTCATTCGTCAGCAATAATTCATTTTATAAATGAAACATAATTTTAAACACTTTCTACTCCAAAATTCATGTTGACGTAGCAAATTCTGTAGCTTTTGCCAGAGCTACTTTGTCTTTTACAAAATTAACTTTTCTGAATCAATTTAGAATTAATAAACATTCGATGCATTGGGAAAATGATTCTTTTTCCCACCTCTAATGGCGCTCAGGGGTTTGATTCTCCATTGTGCCTGTCTCAAGCCCAGATAAGAGGAGAGGGTTGTATCAGGTACAAAAAAATATAAACATATATGCCAAGTTAACTACGCAAATCAACCAACTGTGACAGGACTCTGCTCACACTGCCCCAAACCAGACCTGAGTCAGGTTTAAGAGTGCAGACACCATGAACTGGACTGGACAGCAGAGGCTCCTTCAGTGCGGGCAGAGGTGGATTCATTATGTGTTGTTGTCATAAACCATACTGTGGGCCGCCACAGAGGTCATTACTGAGGCCCGGGGGTGAGGCCTTCACTCCTTTTCCTCATGGATCCTTCACACATGCATCCTCTACATCCAGTTGACTCTATTTTCACCTCTGGACCCCGTGTCCACTGCAGATGAGCCGTCTTTGTGGAAATAGGAGCTATACTGATGTAACGATGCATACAAACGGTATCCCATATACGAACATGAGAGTGAAAGGGTGAAAAAGTGTAACGTTCAGATCACAGCTCAGTGAATCTGATATCAGTCTCTGTGTTGTGTGTCTCAGTCAAGCGACCTGTCTCCCAAAGGTGTTCTTCCTGTAGATATTGTCATTCGGGAGCTCAGCCTTAAACCTGACCCCTCAATAAATGACTGCAACCACAAAAAGAAACAGAGATTAAAAATAATTATCAAGAGACGCCTCTGTTATAATATGGAGGATGAAAAGAGCTGAAATGAAATACATAAATGCATCGTGAAATTGTGAATTAAATGTTTCATTAATTAATAAAATAATAAAGGTATGTAAAAATAAAAAGCCACAAATCGATCTGTGTTGACTCACTTTGATGGGTGAGGTTGACAGAAAAAAATAATTCATGATACACCGCAGCACGGGACCATAAACAATTATCTAAAGCCATCCTGTGGAGCGTTCCAGGTCATGCCCAGTTAGCCACTTACAATGCTATTTTTGCTATAGGTGATCTAAATAAGATACTTGGAAGAGAGCCTAACATAGACCTCAGGTTAGACCCCTGTGTATAAAAAAAAAATAGTCTTATATAGTGCTTTTCTAGACACTCGCTTTACAATTTGGTGCATTATTCATTCACAAGCATGGCTGCCATCGTGCGTCTACGGCCCCTCCGAGCACCACAAACACACTGACACATTCACACAGGCAAGGTGGGTGGAGTGGTGTCTTGCCCAAGGACACAACAACAGTATGCAATGCAGGGAGTGGTGCTTGAACCGTCGACCTGCGGGTTCGTGGGCGAGCGTCTCTACCAACTGAGCGACTGCCGCCCCAATTTAGAGGTCAATAGCAAAATTTTAGCATTAATTTTCATTGGGGTAAACAAATAAACACCAGCAGCATAAAGAAAATCAACAGCAACAAACAAATTTGCAATCTGTTTTTCAAGCTTCTCGGCCTCTTATCTGTGGCAGAAGCCAGTCCATGGTTTAGTCGTCTGGTTTGTTGAGTGGTCCCTCTCTCTTTTTGTGTCCCTTCCCTCCTGTGTCAGAGTTTTCTGTCTTTTCAGTGCCTCTGCCATGACGAGTAGGCTAAAGCACAAGCTAACACTAACTTACACTGGCTGGCCGTAAAGCAGCTGCAGCATTTCTATGAAGACAACAGAAATAGCGGGACACTCCCAGCCACAATTCAGGTCTGTGGAGAGTTAAGAACAGTGTTTTTTTTTGGATAATTTTCACAGAGAAGAACGCCAATATAAAAATCAGTGCTTTGTTCATGGGTGAAAAGTTCTGCAGAATGGCTTCAATTAGGGGAATAAGTATATATATTTTAACATAAAATTAATTGTTTTTAAAATGTATTAATTATTGATGTATTTATTTAAAAATTTAAAATGAATGACACATGTAATTCATTATTTAATTATGTATTTACTTATTTCATTTTGGCTCTTTTTGTCCTCCACACCGGTCACACTGTACAACTCTGTAAGATGTAAGACGTACACTATAATTCAGCTATTAGCAACAACAGCCAGCTTTAAGTGGGAATACCTGCTGAATGTTTATGAATGGAAACAAACACAAAACAAAATAGGAATATACTCTGGTCAGATTTGTAGTAAAGAAACTTATCTGTATGTTTGTTCACATAGCAATGTAGTAAATCTTAAAAACTGCTAACTGCTGCTTGTATTAGCATTTTTAGAAAGCCTAGCATGATTCTATAATTGTACTAATTCAATGGCAGGCAGGATATCTGTTGCAGACAACTGTGAGATCACTCGGCTTAAATCCTGACACTCTGTGCTAAGTGCCACCACCTACTATTTTTTAGCCTTCCATAATCAATAAGTGCCAAAAGCTCACAGCGAGACAGGATTCATGAAGAGGGCCTAAGGCAGGGAGAGCAGTGACGAGATTCTGAGAGGAAGGAAAGAGAAGGCATAAACAATGGCAATTATATCAGTGCAACTCTGGTCATTAAGTTGCATTGATTAAATTGGCTTTGTTCAGATATGGTTACAGACACGGTTACTTGTGGCACCATAAACCCAGCTTTGTAAGAACAATCTGAGACACTCATGGGTTGTTAATGGTTTTATGTTCCCTGCGTTAGGTTGTTGTGAGTACTCTGTCCCAGTTGTGCCTGTGGTTGCATGGGGAGCAGTAGTCCAGGGCTGATGTGGTGCACTGAATGTCCTGTTGGGAGCCCTGTTGTCATCCCCTTGACTCTGTCCCTCTCTCTGTGTTTTCTGGACATGTCATCTGCAGCCTGTAGCCGCCCTCCTCCTCCTCACTCCTCTCTGAACTCTGACCTCATGCCGACCTCATGTTGACCTCTGACCCACATCTTTATCTGTTCTTTTGCGCGTAGTCGTGCATTTATGTTGTTAGACTCGAGAAGGCCTCTTTGTGTAGTGTAAGTGAGACCCTGCTCACAGATTGTTTATCAGCACCCACTGGGAGGGGGAGGTGTCACTCTGTCTCCTCTTCTGTCTCCTTCTGTCTCTGATCTGTCCCTCTTGGCCCTGCCCTTGTGCCCTTGAGCCTGTGTGCATGTGCATGTCTATGGTTCATGTCCCCATGTGTTTGCATGAACACTGGGGTCTCACTCACTGCATGGCTGAGGAATGTGCATGTTTGTACTACTGTATTCTGGGTTATGACCCAATGTCACAAGTAATATTTTTTATATTTTTTAAAAGTACATTTTAAAAGTGACTGTGGAGCTTCACAGTCATCCAGGTCGTCACAATCAAAACAAGGTTAAAGACAAGAACTGTCGCAGTTTGTAAAGCTGAAGATATTTTGTTCAAGAGACTCAGTTCTGAAGCAAACCTGTAAGACAGCTGAGTTTATCTCCCTCAGAGGGATCTTTATCTGGGGCTGGCTTAACCTGATACCTAATGCTGTTGGTCAATAGTGAATTAAAGCCTCTAGATTAGTTAGCAGTTATGTGTCCTGAGACAGTGGGAGAGTCAATAACCTAAAGTCCATTAGTATAATGTGCTGATGGTAATGACCTGAGTGAGACTGGTTGTTTCTTGGTTTCAGAACGCTGTTGTAAATAGATGAAAGGTTGCCCCTGAGTGCACCTCCTCTGTGCAACGATGGCTGTTTTAGTTTGACAAAAATGTCTTCTTTCACTCCCAACCCACTTGGCCTCTCTGCTCAAGATTCAGAAATTGTTGTTTTCAAAGAGTAACCCTTGTCAGCGGTCACTCCCTGGAGGACTGAGATTTCTGAATCTTGACCAGAGGCCACATGACGACCTGAAACTAGTCTTGACTAGGCTTTCATCCTCTACTGACCAATAGCATTAGAGATGAGGTTAAACCTCTTCCTCTGAGGGATATAAACTCTTGGATGAAACATCTTCAACTCTACAAACTATTACAGGAGACTTATTTTCACCTTGTTTTGATTTTATAAATGTGTTTTTTTATCAAGTTCACCATCTGAGGTCACTTACAAGGTTTATACATGTGTTGGTAATAAGAACTATGCAAGAAGTAAGAGAACATTTGTTATGTATAACCTGTACAAATGCAACATGCTATTAGAGCTGCAGTTAGGAATACTGGGTTTGGGTTGGGATTTAAAAAAAAAATCCACTTATCTGGGGCTGGGTCACAATAGCAGCTAAATAGTGACGCCTAGACTTGCCTCTTTCTGTACACTTACTCTTCAATGGGAAAGTTGAGGTGCTCTGTGACACCTTAGGGTGTTAAAAAACAACCAAACCACTTCATCTCCCTCCTCTGGGTGACAGAGCTCCTTATCCCATCTTTAAATGACCTCAACACCATTTGTCCTTTTAGTCCTGACCTACAGCTCTTCATGGACAGAAATGAGGATATTAATGAACAGTTGACAAATCTCACCACTAAGGAGCGACCATCTCAGTGGCTTTGAGCTTGACTTGGTAATAAACCAGTCCAGCTCTGAGGGCCCAGCCTTTGTTTCTAAACAGAAGTTATTCTGTGGGACTGAGGAGATCCTTGAGGTTTGCAAGAATTTCCGTGAAAGCAATTGATAGTCCTTCTTTATGGCTTCAACAAACAATTTCCAATTTTGGATTCCTCAGCCACCTGGGCTTTGGCCTGCCAGGAGCTGTTAGCCGTCTCAAGAGCCCCAGAAGCCTTCTTCACCTTCTCAGCATCTTTTAGTTTTAGTGTCCACCAATTGGTTTGGGGGTTGTCACCATGACTGCTGTGTCCAGAGTAGAGGTGGAGATCATGTCCCACTCAGGCTCCCACAGGATCAGGTTGAGGTTCTGCCAGAAGTGAGGGCTGAAGACCTCTCTGACAGAAGGTTCAGCCAAATGTCTGCAATAAACCATAATTATAGGTCTGGGTCAGCAGAGTGTCCAGCATCCAAACCTCCACAAGGTGGTGGGCTATCCTTTAATAGCTCATCTCCTGTACTCTCCTGTACTCAAGACATATGGCTGAAGGTCAGATGAAATTACATCTAAGTTGTTCTTTGAACTCTAGCCCAATGTGTCCTGTTATCACATGCACTGATGAAAACCCTTCATGCAACACAGTGTTTGGGGGACAGTGTTCCTCCCCCTCACAACCACGCCATGTGTTCAGAGACGTTCAGTAACTAGACTCAAAAGTTGATGATTGATGTCAGAGATTCATAGCCCAGCCTCTACCTCAGTGATCTTTTTATTTCTCTGAATGTATCTTGCACTGACTCAGTGGTGAGTAGGAATGTGTTCTGTGTCATAAACCTAAATTAAAAGATGGTTGTCTCTTTGTTGAAGAATACATAGACTGTATGGTCTATGCTGTCCTTTGTGTTGTGTATCCATTTACCTGTGCTCACTGTGTCCACCTGTCAAAGTGGGTCCAATACATCACATTTTCTTTAAATGTGTTAATTTATAAACAATGATATCGGGGGCCACAAGGATCTCATCACTTCTCTTTCCTTTGTTATATTTTTCAATGTGGAAATCCTCTATGCACACATACTGTATGTGTCATTAGTCATTTGAGCTGACAAGCACCAAGAGCCCACAGAGGCTCAAAGTGAAAGCAGAAAGTAGGACAGGGGGCTTGTGGGTCGTTGTGTGTCACAAATACGTCTTGCAGCATCAGCAGTCCTGCCACTGCACCGGCAGCCATGAATCAAGTTACACCCCTGGGCCCTGCACTCCAGTACAGTACAGCTCAGGCCTGGCTCTTCACTCTGTCCCCAGGGGCTTTATTAACTCACTCCTGACTCTCTGAAGTTCAAAATGTTGTGAATGGATGTTAGTGGGGAAAAAAATACCTTATTTTTTTACTACCTTCATGTTTATATAGTGGATTGTGTGAAATCCTGGTAAATATTAGTTTCCATCTCATAGCATTTATGCAAACAGGGTTTTACCCGTGTCTGGTCTCAGGTATAACTGAAGTTGAAGAAAACTCGCCTGGCTTCTAACCGTCTTTTAATTCTAACATCTGCTCTGCTATCTCTGCTGTGTGGCTAAGCTCAAATACAGCCAGGATAGCATTCACAGGCTGGCACTATAACAAGGTTTCATTAGCAAAATAGTAAAGTTTTTGCCAGCATACTTATTGTGCCTGACTAAAGCCCAGATAAAGTGGTTGTGTCAGGAACGGAATTTGGCATAAAACATATCCGAAATGAATATGTGAATCACTAGGAGGTAGGTTACAGTAGATGATTTCACTGACTCCAGAAGGAAATAAGCTATTAAGCTATTTTATGTAGAGCACATAAAAATCTAGAAATATTCCATCTTTAGAGAATTGATATGATCATTCCCCTCCATTCCACATCCTTCTGACTGGGGGCCTTTGGAAATCCTCTAGGAGATGCATGACTCAGCTTTACTTATTCATCATAATGTGTATAGAACAGTAATGTGTTTATATGACAATAAAAAATGCTGGGCTGAACAGGAGATACAAGTTTGGAGAATTGGGGTGAGGTGGAGTTGTGAAGCTTCGCAAAATGAATATATCTGTAAACTGGTATTTAATTTTTGGTGTTTTCAGTCAAAGTTAATGGTTTCATTTATAAAAATACAACAGAATTCTTCATTGTGAAGCAGCCTGTAGGAGTGACCTGAGTCCAGGGCGCATGGACAGTATGCAATTTCATTTTTTGAAACCAATGCAACTGTAAGACTCCCAAATGAGTCGAGAGCAGCAACAGCATAATGCTGTATGTGAAAAATGCTGATGGAGCTGTGTGTGGGAGAGTGTGCATTAGAGCTGAACAGAGACTGACTGCCTGGTGCATGCTAACAGCCTGAACATTACCTGCCTGAGTACCAGAGGGATGAGTGCATGCCTGGAGCGTGTGCGTGTGAGATGAGTGCTCAGAGCATGTCGTGGATGAACATGTTGTTCTGGAGAACTTGGGTCCGGCTGGTGGCAGAAGCAGAGCGGCATGCTTCCTGCAGGTCCAGAAACGCCAGCGCTGCTGCCGCTGCACCATCAGCTGATCCAACCCGACCCCTGTCCAAAGCTACCCTGAGCTCCATGCATCCTTGCTCCTTTTGCCCTGACCTGTCCCATTTGTCCCTCTTGGCTCCCCTGCCCCCCCAGATGCCCGGCTCCTGGGCAGGGGCACGTCCCCCCCCAGGGATGAGGTGCTGTGGGGTGGTGGTAGGGAGCGAGGCGGGGGGCCGGGTGTCAGTGTGCCTCTCTGTGTCTTGCTCTAGGTTACGGGCTGGCCCAGGATGAGCTCCTGTCCCCCGCGTCCATGCAGTACAGCCTGCCCTCACCGCTGGGGGCTGAGCCCTACTGGCAGGAGGTGTCCAGCATGGACTGTGCACCTATCGCCACCACAGAAGAGGACACCCTCATGGAGATGTCGGACGTGCAGGTGTGGCCCTCAGGGAACAGCCCCTCATTGGTGCAGGTAGAGGACTCATCTCTGGAGTGCAGTAATGCAGACGACTCAGAGGGCCTGCTGGGTCTGCCCTATGGGAGTCTGGGCCGGCCTGCCAGCCAGGCCAGTGCAGCCAGCGGTGGGGGCGGGGGGCTGAGCTCTATTGAGCTTCCGGAGGACGACTCAGAGATGGGCGTAGACTCGCTCAGCACAACCACTCCAGCCTCACTTGGGGGCACCATCGCCGGCATGAGTTTAAACTCCATGGGTCAGGGGTCAGAGGCCAGCTCGGAGGTGTCGGCGCTCACCGGTCAAACAGGAGACGGAGCAGGAGGAGGGCCGGGCTCAGACGAAGGCTCTATTGTTACAGGACAGCAGAGGGTGTACGCCCGGCTCAGCGAGTCTCCAGGACTGAGCTGTGTGCCTGACCGCAACGGAGACAGGTGAGTGTCTCTCCACTCTGAAAACTAGACGAGAAAACAGACATCAGCAAACAACCACTGATATTTCAAACACAAAACACGATATATATTATATATGCTGGACATAAACACGTTCTTCACAATGTTCTGTTCACAGGCTGATGTTCCAACTGAAATACACAGTGTTACCAAAGTCAGTTGTGTTGAGATCAGGTCACCACTAGGGGTGTAATGATACAGTAACTGTATTGATATATCGATTTTTTTTTCCTATGATACAACTACATCAATACATATGCCCTTGTATCGAATCGTATCGTTTTCTAGGAAGTGAATATCGATACACATGAAGTATTGATCGATAATATCGGAAATATCAAAATTTGAAATTTGTATGTTAAAATCAAACCAGATATGGCTTTTTGGAGATAAATTTTGTGTTTTTAATTAAATAAAATGTTGTGTTCAACTTTTCTTCACTCTGTCTGCTGGACATAATCAACCCCGGCCACAAGTGCTACATTTGAGAATAAACTTTTATGATTTTTGGCAAAAAGTTGCTGTATCGATCATTACGAGGATCGATACGTTGATACGTTGAATTGGATCGAAACACTTCTAATCTATACATACCGTATCATTGCAAAAACATATCGTTACACTCCTAGGCACCACCATGTGCAATATTACCAAGTACAGTACAACAGGCCTTACTCAGCCTTGTCCTCTCTACTGCATCATATGCAAACAGTCAAACACAAGAATCATCAAAGGGACAAAGCCTACGAACAGCTAATCCCTAGTGTCCACAGTAAACTGTGATCCAGACCAGGTGCAAAACCGAGGCAAAGACAATTGGCAGTTTTGGTCTCCATACTTCTATGATAGCACCCCAGAGAGGACAAATGGACATAATGTTAAGGACCTTCTGATTCCCTTAATTCATGACTTAAACCCCCTAGTTTATATCCTACCTAACATTAATATTCTGTCTCCCTTGCATAGTTGTACCAAGGACATATTCAGTGCGGTCTTTGTCCTTGTTTTCATCTTTTTGAGTATAACCTTATCTTTGACTTGTGCCATCTCAAACTCACAACGTAGCTTTTCAAAGTCATACAAATGCAATTCAAATAGTCTGTCACACGATGCCTTGCTTGCTCACATCGAAGAGCATGCACCATGCACCAGAGCGGGATTGATTCCTGTGTGGCCATGTGTTTGCTAAATATGATTGCATCTCTCGCACATTTCTTTCCAGTCTCCTCTCTCTATCCAGTAAAGCCAAAATCCAAAAAATAAATCAATAATCTGTTACATTCTGTAGTTAGGTGTGTGCCAGTACAAATGTATCCTGTGCTTCCAGGTGTAGTAATAGTGGCAGTGGGGGCAGCGGTGGCAGTGGCGGCAGTGGGGGCAGCGGAGGCAGTGGTGGCTCGTTTCTGTCCTACCTCCAGGAGCAGACGGGACAGCCCTGGGTCCCAGTGACCGACCCCCAGGGCTGGGTGGGGTCTCAGCCTAAAGTGCGGCAGGCCATGGACATGATGCAATCAGTACGTAACGCCGTGGACGGAGACCACATGTCCCAGGAGGCTCTGCTGCAGCCGGTCAGGGACATGGGCCACTCAGAGATCCTCCAGGGCCACTTCAGAGGAACGCAGCCGTTTGAGAAGGGACTGGGGTTTCCTCACAGGGTTCCTGACCTAAGGACCTGGGACGATGTGCGTCTCAAGGGTCAGGTCAGTGAAAACACACACACATTTTTTATTTGTTTACATCTCTTAAATGTTTGCATTGAGACACTTTTGGGTTGAGCCACCAGCTGTGGGTTAAGCACACAACACCCTCACCGAATCTCACTTGTCCCGAATATTGTTGGATGTACGATGTGCTGGGGTACACTAGTCTGGCTTAGTTTATAGTTTTAATAAAATCCAAAATAAGGCACAAATAAGGCAATACATTTGGCAAGTTGTGTGTCAGGTGCATGTGTTTTCATTATTATATTAATTGCAAAGTCCGAAGCGTGCACTTTGCTCCTGCTGCATCCTGGAGTACTGAGTCTAGAGTGCATGTCATTGGGATGCAGAATTTTTGTGATACCCAGTTGGGACAGTCCTATAAAGGGACAGCAACCTACAGCAGGAAAATTTGCACATCCCCAATAAGGAGTTAGAATCCAGTGTGCCTTGATCATGTGATGACTCAAGAGAACATGAACCATGGCTCAGGTAGCTCTTCAGAATCATAATCAGATTTACTGGCCAAGTATGTCAGACACGCCAGCGTTTCCAGGCGCTTTTGTGACACTAGACACTTGCAGAAAAGTGCCATATTAAAGTGGAGCACAAGTACAAAAAATATACTTTTAATTTAAGAAAGTGTTTGCCCTTGAAGGTAAAAAACTGCTCTCGTGCCTGTAAAAGCAGATGCCCTGACCCTGTCTATATCAAAGAGTTCCTTACAATTAATTCAAAAGAACCAGATGAAACATCCGGTGGCATCATGATCTGGTCTCCCTTCACTTCAATAAACCACTCCTGTGCTGCAATCAGGATTCAACAGCATTATTTAAACACATTTTCTACTTTCAGATTGCCTTGTTCACCAATTCAGGCCTGGACTGGCCAAAATACCAAAAAGATGCACAATGACAACAATAATAGATTACAATAGCAGTGTGTTGATATTGTTGTGGAGGATGGTGCAGTAGCTAAAGGTAGAAACCAGGCATGAATACAAATGAAAGAAAAAACAGCTGACAACTCATCGCCACAAAAAGAGGGTTCAGAAAAAGTCCAGCTCAAAAAAGCATTTACAGCTTGAGTACTTCATAAAAAAGCTGAACTTACAACTGTTTTCTGTAGTGAATGCTCTAAAAGTGAGTTATTATTAAGCTATGCCCACATTTGGTGGAAAATAAAGATTTCTTTTATGTTTCAGTTCATATGAGGCTATCTAGTTTCATTGTTGTGTGTCCATTATTTGGCCAGGCAAACCAAATACGCTTTAGACATTTCAGCCCTTGCTCACCAATGCACACTCACCCAAACACACTCAGTGGAAGCCCAACATGGGCACAAACACCATGTGGCGACAAATATAGCTGCATTCTGCCTGTAACCTGAGCCACAGCCGTCTCATTCCCACATGTGAACTTTGTGCTCCAACTGTCACACACTGCACTGTGAAGGACAAACTGTCAGCGTGGGAGTGACACAGTCTTTGATGCAGTTGTTATCTCAGGTTTTTCATCTCTTAGAGGACTAGTCTGGGGATACCAGTATTCAAATTATATTTTTTATGGGTTTGTGACCATTTCCTTTGATTGTGTTGTGTGCAAGGATTGTGTTGTCCTTTTGAGAGAAGACATCTTGGAGTGTGTTTCCAAGTGTCCTTAGCCAAGACACAGTGAAGCTAGTGTTATTTAAAGAGCAGGGGTCACATGGTCACAGAGTGAGAAGTGGGTGGGGGTGTGAACAGAAGTTGCTCTGGCAGGACTTGATGTCAGCGACTGGCTACTGCTGACCGGACAGAGCAAGAGAAGGAATAAGGAGCTAGGGAACGGGCTTGCTGCTCCGGCTCATGAAGGACAGATATGAATTGAGTGACAGATCTCTAAAGAGCAGCTGAAGAGTGGAGAACCCTGTGGTCCGCTGATAGTCCCTGAGCTGTTGGACTATTCCCTTAAGCCTGAGGCGTGTGGAGAGCCATGTGGGCCCTGGTGACCGAGCTGCTCTTCAGCTTCGTGCTGCTGGCCTTCCTGGTCATCAGCTGTCAGAACGTGCTGCACATCGCCAGCGGATCGGTGCGGTCCGTGCTTACCTACATACACAACCAGCTGGACCATGAGCTCGGGGAGGGGGAGGGAGTGGCCGACGAAGAGGAGAACGTCACCACCAGAGTGGTGCGCCGCAGAGTCATTCTGAAGGTACCTCCACAGCAGAAGGGCTGCCTACCTTCCCATGCACTGGTTAAATCAGCAGCCCACAGCATATTCTGCTCCACGTACCAGTTTCATGCATATTTTTTTTGTGTGGACCGGGGTGGGTATCAAATTGCCCCTAGTGAATGAATGTGAGAGTGAATGGTTGTCTGTCTGTGTGTGTCTCTGGGTCAGTCCTGCAACTAACTGGCCCCTGTCCAGGGTGTACCCTGCCTAAGGCCTGAAGTTACTGGGATAGGCTCCAGTATCAATGACCCCTAATGAGAATAAGCAAAGAAGATGAATTAATGAATGAATGAATGAACGTGTAGGACAGTTGAGGTCTTTAATCTGTTTCCAATATCTTGTAATCTGTTGTTATAATAGAATGTCGTCTTGACTTTAGTGAGGAATAATGTGAGTTTTGATCATTAATGATCTCATCCTGTGTACATTGTGCACCACCTCACGTGCTGAACCGCTGATTTGAGCTGAGACTTTTTTCTTTTCTTTTTTTTTTCTGTTTTTCATTGTGTGTGCAGCTTGATGGTTAGGGTTAGAGAATGTTTTCCAATGAGTAGAGACTGATCCAAAACCATGCACTGCAATGCAGAAACAAAAAGGGTTGTCCAATCTATTTGAGATGGCATAGTAGAGTGTGGAGGGTGACACACGTGTAGACAGTGTAAACATCTTTGGTGGGAGTCCATCTTTAAGTAAAACATATGTTGCTTTTTTGTAGTTTAACTGAAACTACACTGGAGCAGTACATGCGGTTTGGTTCAGTAACCCCTGAAGAGGCTCTGTTTCCATTACATCTATGAAACACTGATGTCACAAGTGCAACAAAAAACATTTTTTATATGTGATATAAAAACTGCAGTTGAAGTAAATGCTGAAAACTTCATTGCATTGCCAATATTTAATGTGAAGGCGAGAGTCACTCCTGGTGTGGTGTTCTGAGGCTGGAGGTAAAGCTGTGGAGCTACAGTAAACAGAGTGTTTAGCCCCAGCTGAGATTTCTGTGCAGGTCATGAGCTCCAAATGTGTTTAATGCAATGTAAACAACAGCTGTAATGTTTTGATTCACAAAGCAAGAGTGGTACAACGCTGACTGTCTAAAAGCGCAGCAGCTGTTGATAATAAACGCTAGCTTTAAAAAAAAAAAAAAAAACAGCTTTATGCATATCTTGGAATATGACTGTTTACCACAAGTAGTAGACGTGTAAAGAAAAAAAAAAAAGAACTCGGGGGATGTGGGAGGCGCTTCGGACCCCTATTGATAATAGAAATTGCTCCGTACCGACCCGCACAGCACCAGCCAGGTGGAAATACATTTCTTTTCACAAATGACTCAATACTTTAATAGCTTTAGCTAAATCACATGAATGTAACATTACTCTGAGTGGACCACTGCCACAGACATGCATATTATTCCAAAACATAAGCACCATTGCCCACTTCTTTGCACTCTGTAGTTAAAATAGGTGCTGTTTTTCTGAAGTTGTACACATTTCCTTTAAGAAAACTGATTTAAACTTATCCTGGTACGTGAATGTGAAATTAACCACAGTTAAATTTGACAACAATTTGTGAGTGCTCATTACCAAAGCACTCCTAGAACAGGAATTTCTATTGTACTTGTTCACAGCATGCTCTTTTGACTCTTTGATTCTATAAATAGCTGGTGAACAGGGCTTGAACCAATATACAATGTCTCTACAACATTAATGAACTTTGTGAATTCCAACAGTTGGCTTTAGGGACTTCCAAAAACAAACCCTAGCCATCTGTTGCACTGCTGTCACTGTCTTTTCAATTAACACCGGACAACTGCCTCACGTCCTAACTCGAATGTAGCCTAAATGCTTGTATACTGTACAAAGAGCAGTCAAATTTTAAAACACTTGCGAATGGTCTCTATCTACGAACTCAGTCGGGTTAGATATCTAAGAATCATACAGTTTTTCACAATCGAAGATGGCACACAGCTCATGTTTACAAAAGTTCAAGTGTCTATGAAGGGTGTAGTGTGTGTTTTCAGGGCGATGAGGCAGGACAATCTCCCCGGGGAGCAAGTGAGCGAAGAGCATTTCACTGATGAACATGGGAACATTGTCACAAAAAAGGTCAGACATCATCACCTCTACACTTCCTTCTCTCATTACAAACATGTCACTCCATAAAGCACACCAAAAAAACACTCTAAAGCAGTGTACAATCATTTGAGGACCCAGTGTTGGCAGTGACGAGTTCCTTAGTAATTGGTTACTTTATAACTTTTATAAGTAAATGTCTGTGAAGATTCTCAGTCATCCAGGCTGTCTGAATCACAGCAAGGTTTAAAAAGAAGTCAGAGCTGAAAAGGATTAGCCTCTCATCCAAGAGACTTTATCAGTTTTGAAGTAGAGAGAGTTTTTCACTCCTTAGAGGAAGGAGTTTTGGCATGAAACCTAATTTTATTGGTCCAGATTGGATGAAAGCATTAGACTAGTTTCTGGTCGTTAGCTCAACCAAGGACCAATTAGTATCTGCTCCTTCTGATGTTAATGGGCTTGAGATAAACTCTTTTGGTCTGGGTTTTAAGACAGTGTTCAAAGCCAAATCACCATTTCTGTTCAAAGAAGCGTTTTCCTTTTTGACAAAGATCACTTCCTTGACCCCTCTCTCAAAGCTTTCTCTCTGACTAAGATTGGGGTAGGCTCTGGCAGGCTATACCAAAATCGCAAAGCCAACCCCAGTGGACAGGATTCTGCATCTCCATCTAAAAGAAACAGACCACTCCTTTGAGCACAGCGATGTCCGAATCTTAGCCAGAGAGAGACCTTTCTCACCTGTTTAAGTCTGAATTTGTTCTCTTGGGTGAGAGACAAAACATCTTCAACTCTAAAATTTCTGAAATACATTTTAGTCTAGGTCTATGAAGATGCTACTGAAGCTTCACCGAGCAGAGAGCAGCCCCCATATTTGATACAAAAATATTCCCATCTATATAAACACTGTCTGGCCAAAAAAAAGTCACACACTATTTCAGTTGGACTGCCTTTAGCTTTGATTATGGCACGCATTTGCTGTGGCATCGTTTTAATAAGCTCCTGCAATGTCACAGCATTTATTTCCATCCAGTGTTGCATTAATTTTTCGCTAATATCTTGTACTGATGATGGGAGAGTCGGCTCTGTTCAAAGTCTTCTCTAGCACATCCCAAAGATTATCAATGGGGTTAAGGTCTGGACTCTGTGGTGGCCAGTCCATGTGTGAAAATTATGGCCCATGCTTCCTAGACCACTCTTACACAATTTGAGCCCGATGAATCCTGGCATTGTCCTGTTGGAATAAGCCCATGCCATCAGGGAAGAGAATTACATTGATGGAATAACCTGGTCACTGCATCTGTTAGGGTAAATAAATTGTCGCCAGCTGAAACATAATCACCCAATGGAAGGCTCAGAACCTATTTGCTTAGTTAAATCCAGATGGTGACTTTTTTTTGGGCCAGGTAGTTTAAATTTTTCTTTGCAGCAACACTTCAAATCAGGGCAGTGCCATAGAGTAACGCCAGATTCACACTGAATGCGTTGCGTGTGCGGTACGTCTTTGGTATGGTATTTAGACGGACTACAATTCACACCGAGTGCGTTGCGTGTGTAGTACGACTCCGACCAGAGCCTCTGGGAAGACCACGAATTCACGCGAGAGTAGAGAGTTCACGCTGGAAGTCATGAGTTTACTCCAAGCCTTGTCCTTTTTTGTGTTGTCTTTATAATAAAAATGTGAGGTGTCATACAAAATCTGGTGGTTTTCCACTTCCAGGATTAATCTTTCGTCGTTCATGTCGCAAATGAACCCAGGACCCTTTGGCACATTTCTCTGTAAACACCTGTTACCGGTTGTGACGTAATGTTTACAGAGATGTGAAGGAGAGGCTGCACAAGCGGTTTTATTTTGAAATTTACCGGATCCTCTTCACTGGACCCAGGTCTGACTTCCTGTCTTGCTCGTTGTGCTCTGTTCAACTTTATGCCTGATGGATCCGGCGTCCAGCAAAAATAGACTTGATCCGTATTTCTGACGGAGCACCGGACACAAAGACGTACTGCAACGCAGCCGGTGTGAACTCACGCATTGACTTGCATTGCATCTATTTCTTGCGGGAGTCGCGCGGGTCACGTAATGGACACGCAACGGATTCAGTGTGAATTGGGCTTAATGCGGACCATACAGAAAACAAAAAGGAATGTTGTTTTGCGTATGAATAAGGCTTAGATACAGTTTTCACACAAACAACTTGTCACGGGCCAACACCGAGCAGTCTAAATGATGTCATCAGCCTTATTTTGTGTTATTGTGATGGTTTTTATTTTTGTGTTGGACGCTCATCTCACTGTCCTCCTCTCCACCCCCCTGTGTGTCGTGTGCTCAGACTGTGAGGAAGGTGGTGCGGCGGGGCAAGGGTGAGGAGGGGGTTCAGGACATGACAGTGGAGGGTACCCTGCAGGACGCCAACGAGCTGGACCTGGAGGCCGAGCAGTACATGAGCTACGCCATCCTGGGCCGGGACAGCAGCAAGGTGGGCTTCTGACGCGGCCCCTCCCTCAGGCCCCTTTAGTTATGACCCGAAACGGACTGAACACACAGATTTGCCATGGTCAGAAGAGCTCTGAAAGGTGTAGTCTGCATGTGGTGTGATTAAGTGAGTCACGCAGGGGAGGGGTGTCAAACTCAACGTCCTCATCTTAAAAGAATCAGTCAATATATTTACATGCAGCTCAAGAAAACAAATTATTGTCTTAGTCCATTATATAACTGGAGTTTTTAAACAGCATGTAAACACAGGACTCCGAAAATGGCGGCTATCTTGTTGCTGACAAGCTTGTTTTTTTATTGTTTTGGTCCATTGTGTCATAAAAGTTTTAAAGTGAAAGCTTGACTGCCGTAACGTATGATACATTTACGTGGCATTGTGAGGCACATTTTCCATATTTTTTGGACTTTGTTGCTTTTAATTTTATGAAGCTGAAGTGTTAACATTGATGTGTATTTGTAAAACTATGGTTACCAATCAAATGGCTCAAGTTTATTGCCTGGTTTACAGCCTCAGGAATGACACAATGCGCAAAGCATTTAATACAGACTGATTGGTGACATCTGTTGGCGATCTGTGAGAACTGCATCTCATTGGAGTACATGAAAAAATACCAAAACGAAGCGTCACATGGCTGATTCCAGTGAGTGTGATCACAGGGCTCGAATCCAGCTCAAATCCCTCGTCTCGAAACACTTCAGCTTCAAAAGATTGATACTGTGGTGAGCAATGGGCTTGAGCCTAACATCACTAATTGAGACAAAAGTCGTTTGACCAGTTCCCTGGAGAAATTACGCAGACTATGAGCTTACTCTGAACCACTGATTCTTATGCATTCAAGTGGTCTGGGGATTTACCACTAGCGCTAAAGGTTTGGAGCGCTAAATGCAAATGTGGCTAAGTTAATTGATAATCAACCAATAAATATAAACGGTAAACGTATCTCCCAAAGCCACATACACATACCAAATGTTACGGTGGCCAAACTTCCATTAACAGCACAATGGACAGCATTATTTAGGAAAACACCGCAGACTCAGTAGTTCAGTCCTTTCGTGTGCATGTAAGCAAACACAAGTCCAGTTAGCTGGCTTAAATAAGCTGTTAGTACCATACGCTGACAAAGCTCTGCATGTAAAGCTACTGTTCTGGTGAATAAAACACAAAAGTTAATCAAGAAAAGTGAGGCTACTGTTGCTGGCTGTGTGGGAAAATGCCAACAGTTCATTCTAGCTGGAAGAGGGGTATTAGCTATAGCAGATTATTTGTTAATATTTCCAATTAGCTACAGTTACAACACAAAAAGAGCTTAATTTTATCTATAATTCAGACCTAAGATAAGATGTGGGCGTTAATGTATAATTTTGTACCAATTGGGCCCAGGGACCTTGAGTTTGACATGACAGGGTTGGTGAAATGAAGATGTCAAGGGACTGAGAGAGAAGTGTGTTTAGAGACTTTCTGTTCAAACTTACATCAAGCCAAAATATTGCTCCCTCATGTTCATTTCCTGCATGTAAAAAGACTACAGTCCATTGTGTTGCTGCTTTAGGTGTAGAGTTTTGGCTCCCTGCAGTATTTATGCTCTCACTTTTATCCCTTTTGTGTTTTTTTCTTTTCTCTGACTGACATCTGTCTTTTATTTACCGCTTCATTAAAGACTGTAGTCCATAAACTCACTGTGTTTTCTGTCACTATTTAGCAAGACCTACAACTATTTCATTTCTTACATCACGTAACTTTATCAACGAAATATACAGATGCAAAATTGCTTGGTTTCCTCACCTACAGTAAATGTGTTTTTATTTTATTTTGGCAGGTTCAGATTTAGGCTTCTGGTAGTTTAACACTCCACCTAATGTCTGTAAAGACTCTCACTCATCCAGGCTAAATGAATCACAACAAAAGGTTTAAATAGACAAAAAGAAGTAATCTTAACTTTAAAGTAGAGGATGTTTCACCTTCATCCAAGAGGATTTCAAAGTTCTGAAACTGAACTGGTAATAGAGTCAAGGTTTCTTAGACTGTGCAGTAATTATGGAGTAGAAACAGAGCAAAAAAGGAGAAACATAGTTATTCCTTACACATCAGGTCCCTCTTAGAACCTTAAAAGGATTTTTTACCAACACTACATCCAGGTTAATTTCAAACCTGTTACAGCCCTCAGACAAAAACAAGTTCATCCCAAGGACAAAACTCCCAGTTACAAACAGAGCAATGTTGTGTACTCCCTCCACTGCAGTGAGAACTGTAACGAACAGTACATTCATTCAACCTCTGCTCAAGACTGCAGGGCCAACTCCAGTGGACTGGAGTCTGGAAGATACAACCTTCCATCTGTTTACAACTGTGTCTTAAAATCCAAACAGAACAAACCAGTTTCACTCAAGTCATTAACATCAGAGGGAGCAGACTAGGCTCAGGCGGGTTAACAACTCTCCCACTCACTCCAGCTGAGGACAAAAGGACTCCTAAAGACCCAAAAATACTGAACCCCTTTCAAGCCTTCTAAAGCAATAGGATTTAGTTTCAAACTCCTCCTTCCTGGAAGCATATAACTCATCTCTCTTACCAGTTCATTTTCAGAATTGATAAAACCTTCTGGCTGGAGGTGAAACATCTTCAACCTTTAAAACCAAGTGTAGATGGCTTCTTTTTAAACCTTTTGTTGTGACTCCACCTAGTGGTACTAAACAGCAGTAGTAATAGTAGTTTTACTCTGATATTCTTTAAAATAAATTGTGAAATTGTCATTGGTCTCTGTACATTAGTATACAGCAGAACCTCTGGCACTGGTTCCACACAAGCTGTTTTCTCATAAAAACATTGAATAATTAGTTCTGGACTTGAGTCACTTGTATCTGCACAAACTGGTACTGCAGCTGCTGTTTCAGGAGCTGTGGCAATTACAAACAGTGCTCCACCCAATCAGCTCTGGGTATGTGTGGATTTATTCTGGATAGCTTAATAATGAAGGGTGATGACAAACAAAAAACATGCAATCTCCCATGATACACATGGGGTGCGTCTCAATTCTCGAGATTTGCCTCCTCAAACTCGGCTGTTGCTCCCGCCCTCAGAGGAGAGAGGCATTTTGTTTTCTATGGGTCTCACTCCTCTGTGGGCGAGAGAACCAGCCGAGGAGTTGAGGCATTGAGGAGACCCAAGAACTGACATGCGCCCATGGTTACCTTCTTTATAACATTTAGGAAACCTTATGACACTGATCTTTTCCTACTCCTGAAAGTATGTTTTTGAAGCCATCACTTTTTCTGGCTTGACGTTTTCTCTTTTTTTGTTGTCATGTGACATCTCTGCTGTCCTCACCCTGTACTGCCCTTATTTTTCTTTCTATCTCTTCTTTTTCTTCCTCCTCCTGTTACTAACACTCGCCACACCTCCTGTTTTCCTTGGCCCCGCCTCTTCTCTGGCCCCACTCCACATTTGGGCCCCGCCTCTCCTCTGGCCCCTCCCTCTGATGTAGCCCGATTCAGTGGATGTGAAGAGAGGTGCTCAGATAGTGAAATGTGCCAGTCTGCGGAGAGTTAAGCAGTGAGGCAGGCTGCAGGTACGGCACTGCCTCCGACCACCGTCTGCTCACATTTAACCCTCTGCTCAGGGTTAAATGGACCAAAGTGTATGGGGTCACATCTGTGCCAAAAACGGTCATTTTGACTGAAGCAATAAAATGAAAAGTTCAAAGTATGATAGTAAAAATACTGGTCTGAGTTCCACCTCCCGTTACTCTACAGCCCTACTCAGAAAGCATACAAAGCCAGGTCTTCACAGAGCTAGATATAAAGAGTAGTCCAGTGGTTCTCAAACAGTGGTACGCGAAATTCTTCTGGTGGTACTTTTGCAGTTCAAGAACTTATTATAGAACTTATTATAATTCAGAGCCGGTTTTCCCCTGTTTTAATACCTCTTTAGTTTGGGCTAGTCCTGGTTTAGTCCTGGTTTAGAGCTGGTTTAGTCCTGGATTTGTCCTGCTTTAGCCCTAGTATAGTCCTGGTTTGGTCCTGGTTTTACCCTGTTTTGCAGGTTAAATCTTGGTTTGTCTTATTGTAGCCCTGGTTTAGTTGTGATTCAGACTTGCAAGTTTATTCCTTCTTTAATCTTGGTTTAGACGTAATTTTATACTTTTTTTTGTACTGAGGTCCAAGTTAAGTCTTAGTTTAGTTCTGGTTTTGTTCTGGTTTAGTCATAATATAGATCTAGTTTAGTCTTGTACTGGTTAAGTCTGGGTTTAGCTCTAATTTTGTACTGATTTAAACCTGGTTTAGTCAAAGTTTAGTCCTAGTACAGTCCTGGTTGTGGTTTTATTCTGTTTTTGTACTCAGTGAGTCCTGGTTGAGTTTCCGTTTTCAGTTCTTATTAGGTACTTGTTTTAATTTAGAGCCAGTTTTAATCCTCTTTTAGTCCTATTTTAGTTGGGGCTATTTCTGGCTTAGTCCTGGATTAGGCCTGGATTATCTGTGATTTAGACCTAGCTTAGTCCTTACTTAGTCTTGGTTTATTCCCATTTAAGTTCTGTGTTAGTCCTGGTTTAGCCAAGATTTATATTTAGTAGTAAGTTTAATAACACTTTGAAAGTGAAATATCTTATGAGGTGGTACTTGGTGTGAAAAGTTTGAGAACCACTGGTGTAGTCTGTATAACCCATGCATAAAGTGGTAATAAATAAGCCACTTTTAAACTAGTTTTTGAGACACAGATGCAGTTAAAATTGTATACATATTTCTAAGGATCACTGTGATATGAAAAATAAAACCTAGTCTTGATTTTAGGTGAATGCAGCCTGCTGTTAACCTGTATGAGGGCTGCACAAAGGCTGAACTGTCATTGATCTGAGCAGTCCTGTCTGTGTGGGGACCTCATGACGTGTCTTCCACCATCCCCTGAGTAAAACAATATATATGCTTCAGTCAAAACGTTTTGGATCCGTTTGGGACAAATCTAATTCCACAGATGTGACTTTAATTCAGTACTAATCATATGTAGCACGATACTGGCACAACAAAACGTAACCCAAAAGTCAACACTGATCAGCCAATTGAAATGGATAAAATGGTTGATAAAACCACATATGTTACTACTGAATGAAGCAGAGAGATCGACTCCTTGTCGTCTGCCAAATGCATTACTGAAAATAGTTTAGCTACAAATGATGTGAAAAGCATGCATGTAGAAATGCACAGTATTTATAACTTTTTCTCTGTGAAAAAATACAATGCATTAAATGTAACAATTCATTTAATTAAGGCTGCACAATATAACATTAATTTATTGTTATTGCAATTTTGAGCCCCGCATCATCATATCACAAGAAACTTAATAGTCCTGGTTTAATCCTGGTTTAGACCTGGTTTAGTCCTATTTAGTCCTGGCTTAACCTGTTTTAATCCTAGTCATGGTTTAGTTCTGGTTTAGACCTGCTTTACACATGGTTTAGTCCTGGTTTAGACCTTGTTTAGTTCTGGTTTAGACATGGTTTAATCCTGGCTTAGACCTGGTTTAGACCTAGTTTAATTCTAGTCATGGTTTAGTCCTGGTTTAGACCTGGTTTAGTCCTAGTTTAGACCTATTTTAGACTTGGTTTAATCCCGGCTTAGACCTGGGCGTATTGTTAGCACAATATTTAACCCTGTTATCACATAGCGCTTCCTTTTTTAATATTGTGCAGCCGTAATTTTGAGGTCTGGTCTAATGTTTCTAAATGATGGACTGCAGAGCAGCAGTGTCACTACTGTTGATTTTTTCATGCATGCAGCTGCACCTGGCCAATCACACAGCCTGTTCTGATAGAAGACAGCTCTAAGGCCAGTGTCTGTCTGGAGCCACTGCAGTGTGTGTGTGTGTGTGTGTGTGTGTCTATGTGTGTGGGCTATTCTGTCCCTACTGGACTTTCCAGAGATGACTTATTTATATTCATTTGAGTGCTTACGCTGTACTAATATATCATCTGTCATCTAAAGGATTTACTCCCTCATCACAGAGGACAATTAAATATAGAGATCCCATATTAAGACGTGTTAAGAGACTAATGGTCGTGCATGCAGCAGGTTGCTTTTCTGTGGATAGTGTGCACTGACTGGTCCTGTTCAGACCTCGCGCTAACATGAGGAGAGCAGATCTCAATAACAGAAGAATATACAAAGTAAATTATCTTCCTTCTCTTCAAATTCATTCTCTTCCTGGGTATGTTTCAGAAAATATAAGGCAAGGTTAATACTGGAAAGTATGGACTAAAGGCTGTATAGCTCTTTTCAAAATGTGAAAAAAAGCTTGTTTTAAAAGTCCTCTATTATGCAAAATTGACTTTTTGAGCTTTTAGGCATGTTATAATGTTGTTTGCATAGCAGTATTTTGTTTAATTCAGCCTTTCCCAAAGTCAAGACTGTCGTGGGCCCCTTAAATTTCCAAAAACCCCTCGCGGACCCCCAACGACTAAAACTTCCCTCTATTCAAAAGACTGCCATGTTTTTCTCCACGTTGCTTTTTTTTTTATAAAAACATTACAAAAACACTGATTATTGACTAAAAGTTGTTTTAAAGTAATATTTTAAAACAAGTATACACCTGTAATTAATTTCAAATGTTTTTTATGTACTTAATTTTTTTAGGTACTTGATATTTTCATTGAATTTTTATATTTTTGTATGTTTTATTTGTGTTTATGAACCAAAACCATGTGTCTAAAATAATAATAATAATAAAAAATAAATAAATAAATTGAAATTGAAACATAGACAGCCTCTGGGGCCCCCCTGTAGTACCTTCGCGGACCCCCAGGGGGCCCCAGACCCCACTTTGGGAACCACTGGTTTAATTCATACATATTTGAAGAATTCTGTTTGCTGAACCTGTCTCCTTCTCAAGAGCTGAAAATGCTCGATCTCACAGCTCTACATAGACATGAGAAACCAGGAAGACATTTTCCATACATATACGATATTTTAAGTTATAAAACGTGAAATACTCAATACAATGGTGTCCAAAACTATTTCAAAAGGTCTGAAAAAAGCATAATATGGGACATTTAAAGAAACATAACTAACATGACACACAGTAAAACAAGCCAAAGAGCTCTAACCCATGTGGTGTATGCTAATGCTAGGTCTGAACAGAGTAAGTCAAGCTGGAAACCTTTAACCTTAGTTAACTAAAAGGCTTCAAAAATAGAAGGTATTAACTTTGATACAACTCCTCCTTCCACAGAGTTCTCCACAAGATTCAACCCCTTCACCAAAACCATCCTACATGGACACATGACCAGGCAGGCGCCGCTGACCACAGCTCCCCACCTTACAACGGACAGATGGACACACGGACCTGACCGCCACCGGACCTTCAGCACGCCACCACAGAAGGATATGGTTTTACCTGTAGTTTTTATGAGATTTTTTTTTAAAGAAAAAACATGAGAAACATCTACTCTCTAAAGCTAGACGCATGATTTCGTATAAAACAAAACCAAACACAAACAACAACAAAAAAATCGAGCAACCAAAACGTGCTTCCTGTATGTGTATGAGCATGAGTGACTGCAGCCGCATGGCCTGTCTTTAACTACAATACGAGGGTGTGGGGGTGGGATGGGTATTTCTGGGGGCTGCGACCTCAGTACGGGACAGGCATGCGACACTGATTATGGTCAATCATGGGGCCAACCTTAAAGTGACTCTAAATTTAAAAAAAGGGATATGAAATTAAAGTGAAAATATCATCTCTAGCGCAACAGTTTCTCTCTCCCTTCTCCGTGTCCATCACCACAGATTTCTTCTGAGTTATTTACGTAATCTCATGTGTAGGCATTTGAACTGAAATCCCTCATTTAAATGTTTTTGCCACAACCCCTCTATCACCATTTTCCCCATTGGGTAAAATACTGTACATGACTCTGTGGATATTCTACAGATGGCTCCATGCATCGTTTTGTTTGGTCTTTGTGGGATTTCACTAATTATTCTCTTGAATGTGTGTTGGTTAAGCCGCATTTCCACAAAGTTGTACGGTATATAGTTGAGTTTCAGCCCTTAAGACGTTGTTTTATCAGTTTTATTATTGGAAGCGACCCTATAAACCACGCTGAAAATAGACCTACTGACCCTGGCTCCAGTCCTCAGATGCACTGCCTGTCCTTCTTTGTAAATTTCACCCCACAGTCTCTTTCCATGGAGCGACTTCAAGTGCACACAAACTGCAATCAGAAATGTTCAACCCCTGTCACCTCAAGACATTACAATGTGAATGAAAGATAATGAGATTAAATGACCAGACTCTTTTAACACAGGCCCAGCGGCAGTATTATTCAGCCCTTAGCTTATAACTTCTAACAAATGCTTTGGGTCACTGCTAACAAGATTCTTACACCTCTCAACTAGAATCTTTGCCCATTCTTCACCTACAAAAACCTCCAGCTCAGTGATGTTTGAAGGCCTCCGTGCGGCAGCTGCCTTCTTTAAATCCCACCAAAGATTTTGAATGGCATTTAAATCTGGAGACTAAGAAGGCCACTCAAGGACATCCCAGGATTTTCTTGTAATCTTAAAAAATCCTTAACATCTTCAGGGGGTTGAATATTTTGATTGCATTACTGTATATGACTAAGCTTTTCTACTGGTTTCCCAGCTGTCCAAACTCCAGATACTGGCGATATATACGTCTACCATTTTGACAGTGCTGACTTTAGCGTACAGCTTGGTGGAAATCATGCAGGTTTAGGCCTGATGCTCTCCTCAAAGTGATTGTGGAGAAATATGAAGACTGAAGAAGAGATTCGGCCAGAGGTGGATAGTCAGCAGTTACATCGTTTTTTTGTATTTTTACATGAATTACTGTATGCTTTTAGAATAAGTTGTATCCGAAAACAAAGGTGATGTTTTGGCAGCTTGGTCCTTTTCCTCTACCCACCTCTGGCTCTTTCTTGTGCCCAGTGTTGAACCATGAGCCCCTCTGCCGTTCTTCCAGACCGCCTCAGAATAGATGTAGCAGCCTTGTCCTCTGGCCGGGGCAGGGTCACCGCCATTGAGTAGCAGCGTCTGTACTGTAGACTGAAGAATGTAGCACTGGTGACAGGGCCAGACAACTGTAGAGAGAGAGAGAGATGTATGGAATTACATTTGTGCCAAAAAAATGCAACAAAAACTAAATTTAACATGTGTATAATGTTCCAATCTGACATTTCATATAGTGTCATAATGTGAGTCGTTAGTTTCCCAGCCCAGGTTTAATTAAGCTGTATGTGTAAATTCAACCAGGAAGATTGATTTCTAAACCCTATCACCTGTCACTGTCAGCCAATAACAGCCTGTTGCCTCTCGTCCAATCCATTCATATATACACACGCCCTCTCCCCTCAGTCATCCTGCGGTCCAGCTATGTGCCACGACCCTCCTCTGCCCCCAACTCCACCGCAGTAGAACTATCAGCCTCCGCATCCTCTCCTATTCCTACTCTTCACCACCACCAGAATCTGCCTTCATCTCATCCCTGACGTCTCTACCAGCTGGAGTCTAGTGTATCAAAGTTAATTCTTTCAATAAATTATCCATTACACTTCACTCATTTGTCTGTTTTAAGTCTCTCCTGGTTGAATTAATATATTCAAGTCAATAATACAGTATGTGAGTGTCAGCACATGGAGTCATGGATAACAAAATAGTCAAAAACTAGTGGTGTTGACTGATCATAGAAGCAAATATGACAACATAACACATTCTTCAGTGTTGAAGAAAGATGCATAACATCAAACACCGCACAGCGATCGTCACAAAATTAAGTCAAATGTAATGGTTATCTTTGGCGAGTGACCGCACTAAACCTGGAAGCAGTACCTCGATGTCATACTAAAAGCCAATCTGTGCTGTGCCCTCTAGAGGATGGGAGTATGCAGCTCTCACGTGATCCTCGGAAACTCTGGAAAACATTTTTCCGAGTTGAAAAATGCGCATTAATGCCTGCTCAAGTCAGAAAAAAACTCAGGAAGTCGGGTCAAACCTGCTGAATTTCCCACTTGACATCATGTGCTCCATGGACAGAGCAGAAAGCAACTGATTAATTAATTTGGGTTTTGTACATCATTTTGACTAACCTTTGCTAATAATATGAGTTTACTATGAGCTGTTGTTTTCATAAGATTGACTGAATTGCATTATAAATGCTAATCATTGCCATTAATTTATTTTACCCCTAACTTCCAAGCTCTTTGGCTGAAGCTTCAATAGCTAAATTTATTAACGTTCAGCTTTTCAGTAGTATGAAGGTTAACAAAATTTGACTCTCAACGCTAATTCATAACATTACTGACCAATAATTCTGTTGGTCTATATGTAGTGGGGTCAATATCCTGACTTTCCGAGATGAAAGCACACGAACATAACCAAGTTGGAAAAAACACAACTTCTCATCTGGGAAAGACGAGCATCCAAGGACCACATGAATTCAGCAGTAATAACAATGTGGGCAGGGCTTAACAGCAAGTACACTGTATATTGGGGTTTAGATTGAGTGACAACACACAGTAAATACAAGTTAGGAAGTTATTTTTGGTCATCCGTTCACAGTGATCATTGCATTTTTCAGTAATAAAGAGTATTTCACCAAACACCAAAAACATGATCTGCTGACGACAAACCCAACCTATTGAGCAAACAAATATTAATACTCCAGCTCTGTAACAGCTATTTTGTTTTTTGCAATTTTTGGCACATATCTAATTCCATACAGGCGTAGTGTAGATTTTGGAGTGGAGGCTGCGTTGAGCTTGAATGCTTGTCTCCTTGCTAATTCTTGAAAAGTCACCAATCACTGTGATGAGTTTTAGGACCTGCAACTGTGAGTGTGCCCCTTCCCCGAGCACCACCACGACCACCACTCCTCTTCCTCCTTTTGTTCGTAACCCAAGCAGCAATAATGGCGCTGGAAAAAAAAAACAAAAAACAAAAAAAGAGTTGATGTGGGTGCGTGGGAGAGAATGGACTTTTAGCTTCATGTTCTTCCTAAATCCGGGCTTTTAGTCTGTGAACAGCAGCTTTAGGCTCCACTAAGCAATGATGTCAGTACATAATATAGAGACTCCATTTTGCACTTGTACAAAGCAACTATTGCATTTCAAACGTAGCAAGTTTTTATCTCTTCCTCATTTGGTTCTAACTTCTTAAGAGCCATCTCACCTGCAAAGTGCCCAGATATTTAAGTTTCATTATGAGAAAAAGCGTGTGTATATGAGTATGTGGGTGGTTGTTTCTAAAACCACTTTGAAGTCCTAAATATTGGGACATATACAAAGGTTGTGAAATGGGCAGAGAGCAAATATGTTCTCTGGTGTATTTTACAGAATATTTTTTGTTGTAAGTTGATTTACCTCAAGTATGTACGGCGGCCGAGAAGTTGTAAAATAAGAATTACCTAATATATTAATCATTTTTTCATTGTATTAAACTAATTTTCCGAACAATTTAACAAGTACCATAACACATTCTAATTCGCAAATTATAAACGCTAATTGACGCGTTAAATAAAATGGCTAAATGTTGACACACTCGCTAACATTTTCTAATCAGACTCTGATATTACTTACGCGTGTTTGATTGGTGTCAGTTGCCAAAACCATCTTAATTATTCCAAATTTCTGATATTTTGTTGATAATTCTATGAAAAATGTATTGTGATCTGTTTAGTTTGTGGCATCATTCTTTGGAACACAGCCATTCTGTTTACAAACACTAAAAGGGTCTATAGCTAAATTTAACTTAAAATACGATTCACAATTTTTGATTGTTAAACCCTGAGCGTACACTGACAAACCTCCTTGTATTATGGCACAACATGCTTCCATACTTGTCCAGCATTAGATTCCAGTGACTTGCAGCACGTAGCCTTTAGCTTTATGTAGCGCTAATAGCTCGTACAACAACTAAAAACAGCAGAATAACAAGCCAGTTGCTAATGTCCTAATGTTGTTTGGTACTTTTTGAAATGTTCAGATGCTTGTAAATTTGTAAATTTGTTCTCAGATTCAGCAGGTGTCTGTTTTGTAAAAACATTCAAAAGGTGTTTCTTACTTTGTCAATCTGGTTCGCACTTCTCGGCCGCCATAAATATGCGTGCCATCTCATGTTATTATATCACATGCATAATATATTTCATTTCTTGTTATGGTTGAGACAATGATTGCTTTATGTAAATCATACCAATGTTGCAATAATCACCACGCAGTGTTTGTTTAGTACGACCGGAGATGATGAATGTAAAGTCTTGGTGTACTGTAGTTCTGAAGTAGTCGTGTTTTTACTGTATTTATGTAGATTATAGAAGTCTGATGTTTCAACTCTGTATCTACTAATAATCAAAAATATATTGTCATCTCAATGCAAACATACACAGAGGCCATCCACGCACAGGTATGGAGACAAAAGGTGATATTTCATCATATTATTTATATATTTTTTGCTATATTTTTAATAACCACAGAAGCGCTAGATGTCAGCGAGAATACGCAGCAGTTGCAAATGAAGGGCTCAAGAGTTTTGCTTGTTTCTGAAGCAGGGGCCATTTTTACAAAAACAAAAACTGCTGATATCAGAGTGTAAGGGGCGAGGAGAGGGTGGGGTCTGGTTATGTATTAAAAATGCAAGCACTTTGAGTGATGGCTGTACGCAGGACATTTGAAATGCAAGGTGTGAAGAGCCAAGTTTTCTGAAAAGTGGATGGAGAAGACCCAAAGGTGTGTTGCTGTATAGTTTATTTGGGCTGCCACAACTTAATTTCAAAGTTTCCATTAGTTCATAATAATAATAACAATGCACTGGTCATATGTAGCGCTCTTCTTGACTCTTAAAGTTGCTTTACAATTTGGTGCATTATTCATTCACTCATTAGTCACACTCGGTTGTGGTGAGCTACAGCTGTCCTGGGGAAAACTGACAGAGTAGGAAACATAAATTTGGAAAACACTGGACTAGAGAAACAAAAGGTTCTTAGCATCCTGCATCCCCAAATCACAGTCTGTTTGCTGACATGACTTGGCCGTGGTTAGTTTCAAGCCCTGTCTAGCTAGTCAGGTTTGTTGCTATTACAAAGGCTACAAACCTGTCTAGCTAACTAGATATTCCATAATATGGCAATATATCCAGGTCACACACCAGAATACTTACTGCATGTTTAGGCATATGTTGGTACATGTTGCCAGAACCCCAGTCATGTATGATGGCACATATCCAGAATGCACTACAAATGAACCAGCCAACTTAAGCTGACTTTCATACAGGGCTCCCAGATAAACAGGTCTGGCTCTGGTGCGTACAGCCACACTCTGAGCTTTTAGGAGGCAAGGCACACTCAACGGTACAGAGAGAGACTTGAGAGGTGGATTTAATGGCCAGTATTTCAAGAAGACAAGCATTTTTTTCCTCAACACAGCCCTTCCCTAATCGAGTTCTGCTCCCAAACCAGACGACTAAAGACTGAGCCAGTTCTAAGGCTTCCACACGGAGACTGTAGACGGATGTCCAGACGCGGTACGATTCATACCGGAGAGTATGACGTCATGCACCGAGTTCATGCAAAAATATTACTGTTGCAAAAACTAGAGAAAATGTGTATATTCCTTTAGAATGGATTGAAGACATTATTAACGCAATAGCATATTACTCAATACTAAGGAATGCAACTGCGCACATGCACAGAAAATCTTTTTAAACATAAAAGGCTATATATATAAATATATATATGAGAATATATGAAAATATATATATTTACTTAGAATGCTATGCACCCTTGTCAAATGGGATTATGTTATGGATGTACTTTTAGCATCATACAGCTGTAGCTACCAAGAGACTGTTGGGTAATGCCTGCGACCTGGGAAAACACGGGGGTCTTCTGGGGGGTATTTTAACCTATTTTTGTTTGCTTTTTTTTTATTGTTATGGAGAATCAAACATGAATTTAAAATATATGTAAAAGCCTTTTAATCCAGTCAACTCTGTTAACATCTATTGAATTTACTCGGTACACCAGCTCAACATTTACAAAAATTAATAAAGAAATGAAATGTCTTTGCGTATCATGTCTCTGTGTCTGTATGAAATATATTCAGCCACATCTGGTTCTTTGATAAAGCTGTGTAAAGTTTACATCAGCGACTATACGTGGGCCACATTATTAGGTACACCTGTTCTAGAGCTGCTTTGCTGGTGTTTGTTTGTTTGTTTGTTTGTTTGTTTGTTTGTTTGTTTGACTGTGATCCAGAACACAAGGATTCAGGAATGTATCATTGCAGGATATGCGCTTTTCATTTTGTAGCAATAAAAGACAGATTTTATTATATTGTACTTTCACTGGCCTATTTTTTTCACCCACTTCTAATCTATGTATTGAAATCAAATATTAATTTATTTTTTAAGATTTTATCCCTTTAAATGCCAGGTTTTGGTAATGAAAAAATAATAATTTACAATATTTTGTACAGCTACAAAATCAAAAGTGCATTTATTGGGCTTAACCTCCTGAGTGTGACCATTGTTTGTACACAGTGTATTTCAGACTTTGTGTAGGAGCTGAGCTGAAAATAAAAATACACAATCTCACCAAAATGTAAGCCATATGCATGAACACACAAAGTTCCCAGTCTGTGTGATGTAGTGGTTCTCAAACTGTGGTACGGGTAGCACTGGTGGTACGTGTTTTCTTCTGGTGGTACTCAGGAACTTTAACAGTACAAGCACTATTTTAATTTAGAACCAGTTTTATTCCTGTTTTAGTCCTGCTTTGGTTGGGGCTAGTCCTGGTTTAGTCCTGGTTAATCTTGCTTTATTCCCAGCTTAGTCCTGGTTTAGTCCCTCTGTTAGACCTGGATTAGTCCCCGTGTTAGACCTGGTTTAGTCCCCTATGTTAGTCCTGGTTTAGTCCCTCTGTTAGACCTGGTTTAGTCCCTATGTTAGACCTGGTTTAGTCCCCTATGTTAGTCCTGGTTTAGTCCCTCTGTTAGACCTGGTTTAGTCCCTATGTTAGACCTGGTTTAGTCCCTCTGTTAGACCTGGTTTAGTCCCTATGTTAGACCTGGTTTAGTCCCTATGTTAGACCTGGTTTAGTCCCTATGTTAGACCTGGTTTAGTCCCCTATGTTAGTCCTGGTTTAGTCCCTCTGTTAGACCTGGTTTAGTCCCCTATGTTAGACCTGGTTTAGTCCCCTATGTTAGACCTGGTTTAGTCCGCGTGTTAGACCTGGTTTAGTCCGCGTGATAGACCTGGTTTAGTCCCCATGTTAGACCTGGTTTAGTCCCCGTGTTAGACCTGGTTTAGTCCCCGTGTTAGACCTGGTTTAGTCCCCATGTTAGACCTGCTTTAGTCCCCATGTTAGACCTGGTTTAGTCCCTATGTTAGACCTGGTTTAGTCCCCTATGTTAGACCTGGTTTAGTCCCCTATGTTAGACCTGGTTTAGTCCGCGTGTTAGACCTGGTTTAGTCCCCATGTTAGACCTGGTTTAGTCCGTGTGTTAGACCTGGTTTAGTCCGCGTGTTAGACCTGGTTTAGTCCCTCTGTTAGACCTGGTTTAGTCCTCGTGTTAGACCTGGTTTAGTCCCCATGTTAGACCTGGTTTAGTCCCCATGTTAGACCTGGTTTAGTCCCCATGTTAGACCTGGTTTAGTCCCTGTGTTAGACCTGGTTTAGTCCCCATGTTAGACCAGGATTAGTCCGCGTGTTAGACCTGGTTTAGTCCCCATGTTAGACCTGGTTTAGTCCGCGTGTTAGACCTGGTTTAGTCCCATGTTAGACCTGGTTTAGTCCGCGTGTTAGACCTGGTTTAGTCCCCATGTTAGACCTGGTTTAGTCCCCACGTTAGACCTGGTTTAGTCCGCGTGTTAGACCTGGTTTAGTCCCCATGTTAGACCTGATTTAGTCCCCATGTTAGACCTGGTTTAGTCCCTGTGTTAGACCTGGTTTAGTCCCCATGTTAGACCAGGATTAGTCCGCGTGTTAGACCTGGTTTAGTCCCCGTATTAGACCTGGTTTAGTCCCCATGTTAGACCTGGTTTAGTCCGCGTGTTAGACCTGGTTTAGTCCGCGTGTTAGACCTGGTTTAGTCCCCATGTTAGACCTGGTTTAGTCCCTCTGTTAGACCTGGTTTAGTCCCTCTGTTAGACCTGGTTTAGTCTGCGTGTTAGACCTGGTTTAGTCCGCGTGTTAGACCTGGTTTAGTCCCTCTGTTAGACCTGGTTTAGTCCCTCTGTTAGACCTGGTTTAGTCCCCGTGTTAGACCTGGTTTAGTCCCCATGTTAGACCTGGTTTAGTCCGCGTGTTAGACCTGGTTTAGTCCCCGTGTTAGACCTGGTTTAGTCCCTCTGTTAGACCTGGTTTAGTCCCTCTGTTAGACCTGGTTTAGTCCCCGTGTTAGACCTGGTTTAGTCCCCATGTTAGACCTGGTTTAGTCCGCGTGTTAGACCTGGTTTAGTCCCCGTGTTAGACCTGGTTTAGTCCCCATGTTAGACCTGGTTTAGTCCCCATGTTAGACCTGGTTTAGTCCGCGTGTTAGACCTGGTTTAGTCCCCATGTTAGACCTGGTTTAGTCCCCATGTTAGACCTGGTTTAGTCCCTGTGTTAGACCTGGATTAGTCCCCATGTTAGACCAGGATTAGTCCGCGTGTTAGACCTGGTTTAGTCCCCGTGTTAGACCTGGTTTAGTCCCCATGTTAGACCTGGTTTAGTCCGCGTGTTAGACCTGGTTTAGTCCGCGTGTTAGACCTGGTTTAGTCCCCGTGTTAGACCTGGTTTAGTCCCCGTGTTAGACCTGGTTTAGTCCCTCTGTTAGACCTGGTTTAGTCCCTCTGTTAGACCTGGTTTAGTCTGCGTGTTAGACCTGGTTTAGTCCGCGTGTTAGACCTGGTTTAGTCCCCGCGTTAGACCTGGTTTAGTCCCCGCGTTAGACCTGGTTTAGTCCCCGCGTTAGACCTGGTTTAGTCCCCATGTTAGACCTGGTTTACTCCCAGTGTTAGACCTGGTTTAGTCCCCGCGTTAGACCTGGTTTAGATGCAATTTAGACCTGGTTTAGTTCTGGTTAATCTTGGTTTATTCCCAGCTTAGTCCTGGTTTAGTCCCTCTGTTAGACCTGGTTTAGTCCCTCTGTTAGACCTGGTTTAGTCCCTCTGTTAGACCTGGTTTAGTCCCTCTGTTAGACCTGGTTTAGTCCCCGTGTTAGACCTGGTTTAGTCCCCGCGTTAGACCTGGTTTAGTCCGCGTGTTAGACCTGGTTTAGTCCCCATGTTAGACCTGGTTTAGTCCGCGTGTTAGACCTGGTTTAGTCCGCGTGTTAGACCTGGTTTAGTCCCTCTGTTAGACCTGGTTTAGTCCCCGTGTTAGACCTGGTTTAGTCCCCATGTTAGACCTGGTTTAGTCCGCGTGTTAGACCTGGTTTAGTCCCCATGTTAGACCTGGTTTAGTCCCCATGTTAGACCTGGTTTAGTCCCTGTGTTAGACCTGGTTTAGTCCCCATGTTAGACCAGGATTAGTCCGCGTGTTAGACCTGGTTTAGTCCCCGTGTTAGACCTGGTTTAGTCCCCATGTTAGACCTGGTTTAGTCCGCGTGTTAGACCTGGTTTAGTCCGCGTGTTAGACCTGGTTTAGTCCCTCTGTTAGACCTGGTTTAGTCCCCGTGTTAGACCTGGTTTAGTCCCCATGTTAGACCAGGATTAGTCCGCGTGTTAGACCTGGTTTAGTCCCCATGTTAGACCTGGTTTAGTCCCCATGTTAGACCTGGTTTAGTCCGCGTGTTAGACCTGGTTTAGTCCGCGTGTTAGACCTGGTTTAGTCCCTCTGTTAGACCTGGTTTAGTCCCTCTGTTAGACCTGGTTTAGTCCCCATGTTAGACCTGGTTTAGTCTGCGTGCTAGACCTGGTTTAGTCCGCGTGTTAGACCTGGTTTAGTCCCCGTGTTAGACCTGGTTTAGTCCCCGCGTTAGACCTGGTTTAGTCCCCGCGTTAGACCTGGTTTAGTCCCCATGTTAGACCTGGTTTACTCCCAGTGTTAGACCTGGTTTAGTCCCCGCGTTAGACCTGGTTTAGATGCAATTTAGACCTGGTTTAGTTCTGGTTAATCTTGGTTTATTCCCAGCTTAGTCCTGGTTTAGTCCCTCTGTTAGACCTGGTTTAGTCCCTCTGTTAGACCTGGTTTAGTCCCTCTGTTAGACCTGGTTTAGTCCCCGTGTTAGACCTGGTTTAGTCCCCGCGTTAGACCTGGTTTAGTCCCCATGTTAGACCTGGATTAGTCCCCGTGTTAGACCTGGTTTAGTCCCCGCGTTAGACCTGGTTTAGTCCCCGTGTTAGACCTGGTTTAGTCCCCGCGTTAGACCTGGTTTAGTCCCCATGTTAGACCTGGATTAGTCCCCGTGTTAGACCTGGTTTAGTCCCCGCGTTAGACCTGGTTTAGTCCCCATGTTAGACCTGGTTTAGTCCCCGCGTTAGACCTGGTTTAGTCCCCTCTGTTAGACCTTGTTTAGTCCCCGCGTTAGACCTGGTTTAGTCCCTATGTTAGACCTGGTTTAGTCCCTATGTTAGACCTGGTTTAGTCCCTATGTTAGACCTGGTTTAGTCCCCTATGTTAGACCTGGTTTAGTCCCCGTGTTAGGCCTGGTTTAGTCCCCGCGTTAGACCTGGTTTAGTCCCCTATGTTAGACCTTGTTTAGTCCCCACGTTAGACCTGGTTTAGTCCCTATGTTAGACCTGGTTTAGTCCCTATGTTAGACCTGGTTTAGTCCCTATGTTAGACCTGGTTTAGTCCCCTATGTTAGACCTGGTTTAGTCCCCGCGTTAGACCTGGTTTAGTCCCCGCGTTAGACCTGGTTTAGTCCCCGCGTTAGACCTGGTTTAGTCCCCGCGTTAGACCTGGTTTAGATGCAATTTAGACCTGGTTTAGTTCTGGTTAATCTTGGTTTAGTCCCAGCTTAGTCCTGGTTTAGTCCCTCTGTTAGACCTGGTTTAGTCCCCATGTTAGACCTGGATTAGTCCCCATGTTAGACCTGGTTTAGTCCCTCTGTTAGACCTGGTTTAGTCCCCATGTTAGACCTGGATTAGTCCCCGTGTTAGACCTGGTTTAGTCCCCGCGTTAGACCTGGTTTAGTCCTTGTGTTAGACCTGGTTTAGTCCCTGCGTTAGACCTGGTTTAGTCCCCGCGTTAGACCTGGTTTAGTCCCCGCGTTAGACCTGGTTTAGTCCCCTATGTTAGACCTGGTTTAGTCCCCTATGTTAGACCTGGTTTAGTCCCTATGTTAGACCTGGTTTAGTCCCCGCGTTAGACCTGGTTTAGTCCCCTATGTTAGACCTGGTTTAGTCCCCGCGTTAGACCTGGTTTAGTCCCCTATGTTAGACCTGGTTTAGTCCCCGTGTTAGACCTGGTTTAGTCCCCGCGTTAGACCTGGTTTAGTCCCCGTGTTAGACCTGGTTTACTCCCAGTGTTAGACCTGGTTTAGTCCCCGCGTTAGACCTGGTTTAGATGCAATTTAGACCTGGTTTAGTTCTGGTTAATCTTGATTTGTTCCCAGCTTAGTCCTGGTTTAGTCCGCGTGTTAGACCTGGTTTAGTCCCCATGTTAGACCTGGATTAGTCCCCCTGTTAGACCTGGTTTAGTCCCCGCGTTAGACCTGGTTTAGTCCCCGCGTTAGACCTGGTTTAGTCCCTCTGTTAGACCTGGTTTAGTCCCCATGTTAGACCTGGTTTAGTCCCCGTGTTAGACCTGGTTTAGTCCCCGTGTTAGACCTGGTTTAGTCCCCGTGTTAGACCTGGTTTAGATGCAATTTAGACCTGATTTAGTCCTGGTTAATCTTGTTTTATTCCCAGTTTAATCCTGGTTTAGTTCCCATGTTAGGCCTGATTTAGCTGTGACTTAGACCTGGTTTAGCTGTGATTTAGACCTGGTTTAGTCCTATGTTAGACCTGATTTAGCTGTTGTGTAGACCTGGTTTAGTCCCCATGTTAGACCTGGTTTAGCTGTGACTTAGACCTGGTTTAGCTGTGACTTAGACCTGGTTTAGTCCCCATGTTAGACCTGGTTTAGCTGTGATTTAGACCTGGTTTAGCTGTGATTTAGACCTGGTTTAGTCCTGGTTAATCTTGTGTTATTCCCAGTTTAATCCTGGTTTAGTCTCGTAATAGTCCTGCTTTAGTCGAGATATGCTCATTTTAATTTAATAATGATGGCACTTCAGTGTAACTAGTGTAATGGATCACTTTTTTTTTGTTCTACGACCTGCAAAGCTACAAATAAATGCATTTTTTCCTCAACTAACCTACTCAGAACCTACTCAGAACCTACTCAGAACCTAGCTCAGAACCTGCTCTGAAGTTGTAGGTGCGTCCGTATCCAGCAGGGGCCAGCACGGTTCCACAGTTTGGCCCCTGCTGCAGCTGCATTCCTCCGCCTGCTCCGCTCTGTCTGGGTGTTGCGTGAGTGCACAGGCTGTGTCCTCAGGTCCTCTCACAAAGAACCTGAACACCTGAGTGCCTGCGCGTCATGTCACACCATTCTATTCACCATTTGTGAAAAAAAAGAGCTATTAATTTTTATTTATCTGCTAAAAAAAAACAAGATTGCATTGGACCCGACTGTTTTTCTGCAGGAGAATTTGCGGTTTTTGTACCTGCCTTTTTGTTTTTTTGTAGTTGAGTGAAAATGTCCTCGGATTTGCACAAGACCACAGCCAGGGCCATCCCGCCGGGGACCAGGAGGGTGACGGTGCTGGACGCGGCGCACATGCCCCACGACTACTCCTCTACTCCCGGGGGCACCGTGTTCAGCACCACCCCGGGCGGTACGTAAATAGTAGGCTTTAAAGCTCGCGTGCGCCAAATATTTGTCTCCTGACGCTGTGAATTTACATTTCTACTGAGCAAGTTATCATTAATGTATCCATAAATGTCCCATATGCTCTTCTCGTGCCGCATGCTAACGCTGTCAGTGAGATAGAGCTAGAATAGAACACTAGAGTGGACACTCTATGGTGAACTGCGGTAACTGACTCCGGTGTAGCCGCCATGTTTTGACTGTAACCATTCTTCCAAGTGCCATGTAAACAAATAGAGAGCTGCATTTGCTTTCACGATATTTTATTTATCTATTTTGTTAAATTGATAACTTTTTATTTTGCTTGATCTAATGTCTAGTCTTAGTGTACTTGCTTCAGCACAGAGACATTTTGGACAATTCTCAGTTTCCAATGCCTTTACAAATATAAACATACAGTGTATCTGGATAAAAGTATATTTTAATTCACTGTCATTACACTTACACTTGGTGGATTGGTCATCTGTTCTAATACATTTACAACACTGTATAACAGTGTAACTGAATAAAAGTAGAGAGCAGATTAATATTAATAATATTAATATTTATTGAAAAACGTACTGACTGACACTGCCAGACTTATTACGAGTTCAGAAATATCCCTGTTTCTCAATTTCCAACATTATTTTTGGAAGTCATGTCATTGTTTTTACATTACTTACCATTAGCCTTACAGCTACAAGATGGCCGCCGGGATTGCCACTGAAACGGTTGCCATGGCCACTCTAGTGTTGTGTTTTATCTCTATGCTCAATGCCACCACAGCTAACTAATGCTAACGCTAATAGCATCGATTTAGGCGTTTGTTTATTTGGGAAACAAGTTGACACCGCCAGTGGTTGACCGAATACCATGAATTAAAATAAGGTTATATTTGCGAGGAGCATTTTTTTTTTCTTTTTTTTTTGCAAAATGTTTTTAAAAAGTACGAGTGTAGTTTAGGAAGATCAGAATAAGACATAGCTAGTTATTAGCAACCATAAAAAGCAGCTGTTGAGGTTTGCGTCATCAGGTCACGTGGTTAAATACTACAGATAAAAGTTACCCCGCGTGACCTCTAACAAGACTTAACTTATTAACAAAAGAATGTACTGCACAGTGGTGAAAAAAGTACTCCATTTAAAGTAGAGAAGTACAGATAAAGGAGCAAATATTTATCCATGTAAAAGTATACAATTTTATACTTTTACTTGCTTTCAAATGTAGGCTACTAAGTATTTCTCACAGATTAAAAAATGAATGAATGTGTTAAATGCGAGGGATTTTGCTGAAAACTAAAGGTTAACAGACTGAATCTATTGGTAAGGGTTTTCTGAGGAGTACTTACTTTACTGCATCTTTTATACTAAGAAGACACAGCAAAAACACATGATTTTAAAATAAACTCCAAATGCTTTTTACTTCAAACCAATTCAAAAAAGTAGTGGAGTAAAAAGTACAGATACTTGCTCTAAAATGTCGTGAAGTAAAAGTGCCATGAGTTGTTGAATGTCTCCTGCTTTCTTGACTTGTATGTAGCAGCTGTGACCCGTAGTTTGGACCTTTTCCATATTGGGTCATGGGATGTTAATGGACATAGGCATGAAAGGTGAACCCTAACCAGCTCCAGTCCATTCTTGACCAGTCTATATGTAAACCCAGGGATATTTACTTCTCCTGTGTCCTATATAAGCTGTTGGGAAACTACACTCAGGGGGCAGAGTCGCACACTCTGTAGGAGTGAGTAGTAGTAGTAATGGGATCTCTGTCATCTCTGTCTGCTGTGTCTGTGTCATTAAAGCAACCTTACTGACCACAATCGCACTATGGCCTCGGTGTTCCCTAGGGCTGCACGATATGGACAAAACATGCGATATTCGATAACTATGTTGAAAATTGTGATAACGATATTATTCTGATATTTGAAAAAAGAGCCTACTTTTCGAACATATTAAGTTAAATTCACTCACAAAAATGTAAGTTCCTGGATTTACAAGTCAAAACAGCGACAAAATCAAAACTTAACAGACTAGGCAAGGCAAGTTTATTTGTATAGCACAATTCATACACAGAGCAATTCAAAGTGCTTTACAGAAAGAAAGAAAAAAGAAAACAAAAGGCAAATTTAAAAGTACAAAACACAATTAAAACAATAAAATCAAATTTAAAGAGTATAATTAAGAATCAATTTAAAATTAAATTAAAAGAGAAGAGTGCAGATAAAACACTCTCAGTTGGCATATGCACAGTTAAAAAGAACAGTTTTAAGTCTGGACTTAAACATTGTCAGAGTAGAGGTCTAACATCGTCAGGGAGACTGTTCCAGAGTTTAGCTGCATAAAACTGAAACACTGCTTCACCGAGTTTAGTCCTGACTCTGGGACCAGTGGAGACCTGTCCCTGAGGTTCTCAGAGTCCCAGCAGAGACTTGTCCCTGAGGTCCTCAGAGTCCCAGCAGAGACCTGTCCCTGAGGTCCTCAGAGTCCCAGCAGAGACCTGTCCCTGAGGTCCTCAGAGTCCCAGCAGAGACCTGTCCCTGAGGTCCTCAGAGTCCCAGCGGAGACCTGTCCCTGAGGTCCTCAGAGTCCCAGCAGAGACCTGTCCCTGAGGTCCTCAGAGTCCGAGATGGTTCATATGGGACCAACAGGTCAGAGATGTACTTTGGTGCTAAACCATGGAGAGACTTGTACACAGCAGAGATGTTTTAAAGTTTATTCTCTGAGTGACAGGAAGCCAGTGCAGAGACCTGAGGACAGGACTAATATGGTCGTACTTCCTGGTTTTGGTCAGGACCCGAGCAGCAGCGTTCTGGACGTCCTGCAGCTGTCTTACAGCTCGCTTAGTGAGTCCAGTGAGCAGACCATTACAGTGGTCTAACCTGCTGGAGATGAACGCATGAATAAGTCTCTGTAGGTCTGGTTTAGACAGAAAGCCTTTGATTCTGGCAATGTTTTTGAGATAGTAAAATGCTGATGATGTTATAGATTTAATGTGACTGCTGAAGTTCAAGTCAGAGTCCATCATTACCCCGAGATTTCTAACCTGACTTGTAGGTTTTAGTGACTAAACCAGGAATAAAACAAGGCTAAGCTGTGACTAAATTAATTAAATTACCACTAAAACTGGACTTTTTAAACTTCAATTCAATTCAGTTCAGATTGATTTGTATGTCCCAATATCACAACAAAAGTCGCCTCAAAGGGCTTCACAAACAGTTGATCAAACATAAACACACAATCAGACTTAACACACAATCAGCACAAACAATAACTGCACTAAACTAAACAGACCCAGGACACTCCTGCCCTTAGACCCTCCTTCTCGGTAAGGAAAAACTCCTAAAAAAAAAACAGCTACGGGAAAAAAGAAGAAACCTTATGGAGCCCATATTGAAGGAGAGATCCTCTGCCAGGACGGACAGGCAATGCATCTAGGACTGCTAGTCCCTTAGTTCATCTATAGGATCATAAATCACTCTGTAAGGATTCATCCAGACGAGAGTGGGTGAGGTAGGTTGAGGAAGTCCAGAGGATGCAGCAGGGACCTCATCCAGACATTTTTATTTAGTCACAACACATGTTCTTTTAAGGCTCTGCTGGAAAATGATTCTTCAGTGTAAATCTCTGTCAGATGGAAGACCACAGCGTTATTGCGATATATTTAGATTCTTGCGATACAGATATTGCTGATATTGCGATAACGATAATTTTGCGACATATTGTGCAGCCCTAGTCTTCCCTGCTTCTCTGTTTTTCATGATATCAGTGCCCCATGTAAAAGTACAGATACATGAAAAACATAAAATAACTAAGTACTTTTACTTTGTTACATTCCACCACTGACTGCAGCCAGCTTGTCCTAAAGTAAAGCAGAAATGTTTAAAGAAACATAAAAAAAAATCTCAAAAGTAGGCTAATAGTGAAGTTTGTTTATTAGGATCCCCATTATCCATGGACTTGACAGCTCCTCACATCACAATACAGTGGTTACAAAAAGATAAAGATATCACTCACATTTAGAATTTATAAAACAAATGTCCAGCACTATGAAAATATAAATAAAATACAACAACAGTAAGATAAATGTTACCCCGGGTGAACTCTAACGCTCAAAAATAGCCAACTTGTCATCAGAAGAATGTACTGCAGCAGCTGCAGCTTGACCTCGAGTAAAAGAGAAATGTGCCATGACATAAAGAAACCTAAAGGAGAAAAAAAGTCCTCAAAAGTATTAATGAAGTTATAAAGCAACAACTGATTTTTCTGAATTTGCACTACACAGCTTTACGCAGGGGAGTAACATCAGGCGGTGAACTTATCTTTTAAAAAATCATGTTTTTTTTCTTTAGGTAAATATATAAAATACCTGATAAGTAAAATAGTTCACAGAATTCCTCTATAATTCCTAAAATTGCCTCTTAATATTAGGTTGCGCTCAGGTTTGATGATGTCTAAACCTCAGATGGAGCAGGGGCCTGTATACATGTACAGGTGACATATTATTTTTAAAAGAAATAAACAAAAAATCCACAAATATTGAACCTGATCTTTTTTTGTTTGTAACTTTGTAACCTCATCATAATAATGTTGGGGTTTATTGCAGAGTCCACTGACAGCAAGAAATGAAGAAATAACTTCAGGTCAGTGTTTCTGAACTGGTCAGGCTTCAGGACCCAAATAAGAGAGTAATAAAACATAAAACAAGTAACACGCGCTGCAGTTTAACCATGAGATAATAATAATTGAATATCACAGGCTGCAACACAAAAAAGAACACATTTAAGGATAAAACCAAGCAAGCACCGATGCTACAGAGGGAAGTCTAACCTGCTACATTCAATTTAAAACCAAAACTCAGTAACTTCAGCCTTCAAATACATGCACAAACACATGCACAAACACAAAATAAAAAGACTCAGTGTCTTGTTAAAACTCGCATGCAAAATACATTAAATGAAAATGTGCAACTGAGAAATAAAAAGTGTAATTCATCAGGATCCAAGAGCATTTTTTTCCTCTGTGCAACCTTTTCAGTGTAAATACTGAAAGATTTCCTGCTTGTCCTGAGGGATAACAGTGACTTTTTTTACTTTTTTTTTTAACTTTTTTACAGTTATTTCTGCCCTGACAAAGGCAAATGGTTCTGCGACCCACTTTTGGGTCCCGAGCCACCAGTTGAGAATCACTTCTTTAGATAATTTGTACTGACAGAGACATGTGGATAAGCCCAGTAATTGCAGAGATATTAGTCATAAACCACATCAAGACATCTGCATTGTGACTCTTTAGCAGCACCTGTTTTATATAAGCTACATATTCTGTAGTTATGGGGTGCATTTTGTTTGAAAGTGGGTAGCAAAGTATGAAAAAAACACTAATACCATGAAATATTATTATTGCGGTAAGAGCTGATGAGACAAGAACAGAAATGAACCACTTCTCTGTTTAACACAACTAATCTCCAGCTGGGACTGTCAGATTATTCAATGAAAGTTTTATTTTTGTAGTTGAAATGAAACAGTGAGCCTCTCCTGACAGAGGCTGCATATTCAAGACAAAGTCACACAAAGTGCTTTCTCTTAAAAAAATGTTGTTGTTGTGGCCATGAAGAGCTTTATTTTTTTTTATGAAGGACAATTATAAGAACCAGAACATTGCTTATATCCCATTTAAAAACAAAATTAAATAAAAGCATGTACAGTAGAGGCCAAAATACACTGATATTGTGATATTCTTACTCAGTGTTACTTACACTGGTCTACAAATGTTTGGACTCGATCTGCTTCCGAGATAAAAGTGGCTAAATCTCATTTATTTTGATAAGATGAACTGAAAATCAATTGATAACTGTGCTGGTGAAGCTAATGTATTCAAGATATTTAATGATATTGTTTCTCATCAAAATCGCATCTGTTTATACAATAGATTTAGGCATTTTTGCTTAAAAATAATATTTATATTTTGAAAATATTTAATTTCTCTACATGCATGCATTTTGTCCACTTCCAAGAGAGAGATTTCTGCAAATAAAAACAAAACATGTTATGTCAAAACTCTAGCCATATTAAAATGAATGTATTGAATGTGCAGCTTTCAGATAGAACTGGTTGCTTGTAGACACTGTACCTTCTGATAAACGACCGTTTTTGCCTTATTTTGCATAAATTTCCTATTTTGACCCAATACTGTTTCTTGGAAACTACAGCCAATCTGCACTTCTCACTTACTTTTTGTTTATTAGTGACCTAATCCAAGAAAACTTTCACTACTTTTGTTCTGGAAGCATTTTGCTGTAGAGCAGTGATATGGCCCTGACATTCTCCGTCTGTCTGCTCTCAGGCACCAGGATTATCTACGATAGGAAGTTCCTGCTGGAGTGCCGCGGCTCTCCGGTGGCTAAGACCCCTCCTCGAGGCCTGCCCCACATTCCGGGAGTGACCAGTCCTCTGTCCAAAGAGCCCAGCGACAAGAGCCCCGCCCCGCTACTGAACAACAACAGCATCATTGCACCGCACGGCTGCCACACTGGTAAGAGCTGGGACGGCTGCAGACGTTAAACGTCCGTTTGGTCCAGCTTCATGTGTGAAAGGTGTTGTATAGAAATATTTCATCTGTAGGGATAATTATGGTTATGAAGGGTTATGGCAAAGCTCTCGATGTATCGGTCAATCTGCAGTTTCTGGTTTATTCCCAAAAAGGCAAGGTCTTAAAATATAAAAATAGTTTCCTCCACAGGGTTGCTGGGTGCTCCCTTAGAGCAGTGGTTCCAAACCTGGGGTCCAGGACACCCTCAGGGGGCGCCACAGAGCTTTGTCTGTTCTGAGGTTCAGAGGTTATCAGAATTATATTGTGTTTATTAAATTTTAAAAAGTCTAAACTCTTAGTTGGAAAACAATGGATATATACACAACAGCTGTTTATTTTTGTAAATAAATGTTTCACTTTTATTACAGTTATTCTTTTTCTTTGGGCAGGAGTTAGGCTGGGGGGCTGGCCTGACTTAGACACTGGGTCTGGGTGTTTTCCCTCTCCCTGGACACTTTATCTGCGGCACAGCGCCTCTGCTGGGATCTATAATCAGGGCAGCCCAAGGTCTTAAAAGTATTAAAAATGTATTAAAAGTATTCAATTTTGTTCATCCAGGTTTTAAATTGTCAAGTATTTTTTTTAAAAGATCATAAAACTCCCACACACACTGTCTCACTCTTCATTTAATCTCACTCTTCACTCTTCATTTTATTGAGCAACGTTTCGGTCGGAGCTTCATCAGACTTGAGGACAGCCCTTTCCCTCCACCTTTTATAAGTTCAGGTACTGCCTCCAAAAAACATCGTCCAATCAGGATCGAGAACAACGATGAGACCGAAACGTTGCTCAGTAAATGATTAAATGAAGAGTGCGACAGTGTGTGGGAGTTTTATGATCTTTTCAGCTAAAGTTCTCCTCCTTATACACACCTGTCGTTATCTCAGGTGTGCCTTAAAACATTGGTTATATTACAATAACAGCAGCTACAGTATACTTATTGAAGCCTTTTTATTATGGTTTATGTTTCATTTTTATGTTTTAATGCAGTACTGGAGTGATTTAATCTGTATTAGGCTTTTAAAATAAATCTCTTGAGTTTATTTATGGTTTATTTGATAAGGACAGATACAATAAACATAGATTATTTTCTCAAAGTAATCCAATGTCAGTATCACAGTGTTTATAGCCAAGCTAATGCAAGTAATAGAGAGTAGTACTAAAAATATGTTGCTCTGTGTCTAAATGGCACTGAAAAGTATTAAAAGGGTCTTAAATTTTACTTAACCAAGCCTGGAGCTTCCCTGATAAAAGTCCTAGCTGACTTTTTCGCTAAGGATGACTTCATGAATATTTACTATTATGGTTTCCATTAGGGATGCACCGATACCACTTTTTTTCAAACCGATACGAGTACGAGTACTTCCATTTGAGTACTCGCCGATACCGAGTACCGATACGAGTACTTATATAGGGGTAACTTTATAGTTTACACAGTCACACTGCTGTATCTCATTCATCCCATAGCGTGTCGTCTTTTTGCCGTCTATCCCCAGCTCTGCGATGCTAAGTTATTTTTACAACAGAGTGGTTTGAACACAGCTAACCATGGGTAAAATTAGCTGAATATGGACATGTTATACCTCATTTTAAAGCTTAGATTCTCCTCTGTTCAGTCGCTAAAATCATTTTAAAGACAGATTGAGCATCTGCGCATAACCAGCGGAGATTCGCCATTACATACAGGAGCTAACACAATTAGCAACAGTACTTCTTATGTTTTATCAGACAACAACTGCTTCAGACTCCGCGCTTATATCATTTTCGGGACAACTAGGACAACAAAAGGACAACTGCTTAAGTTTTAAAACTCACGTATGATTTGGGATAAGTCTGGTTGAGCAGAATGTAAACTCAGCTTTGCTTTTATCTCCATACAGTTCACTTTGAAATCCTTCTGCACTTCTCTCACTGTTCAGCTGAGAGGGGAAGGTCACGTGACAGCGCTGTACAGTGGTATCGGTTGTTGGTATCGGGCCACTTTTATGAATACGAGTACGAGTACTTGGCCATGGTATCGGTACCGATACCCGATACTGGTATCGGTATCGGTGCATCCCTAGTTTCCATGGAGTTATCGTTCTTGTCACGCTGCTGTGATGTGTGTCTTGTAGGTGAAGATGAACAGTTCCAAATGGACATCTAGCTGAAGCTGGAAGCCCTCGGTCCGCACTGCCTTTAAAAACGGTCCAGAGGAGCATCTCACTGTCTCTGATTCCTGCCTCGGTTTGTCTGTGCCTTTGTGAAGCATTAACCTAGCCAAGCCCCATCAGTGTTAAGTTAATGTTTGTTTCTTTTTCATTAATTTCACAAGGTTTGATTCCATATTTTGTACATTCACGCTGCATTCAGGGTCTCCTCAAACCAGCACGCTCCTAGTTTGGAGAAGCAGACAGGTCCAGTGGCTCGTGGCTGCTGATGGGGTCAGCAAAAACACACTTTTAGAACTTCAAAAACCTGTATTCACCTCCAGGACTCACCTGTATAAGCCTGTGCCTGACCTATAGACGGTCTGTAGGCCATTGCTCAGCAGAAGATTGTGGAAATAACAAGACTGAAAGGATCCGCCACTATCAGACGGATAATCTAAAAAATGAATGTAGCTGTCAGTTGTGTTGGATGAGTTGTGTTCAGTGCCAAACCCGCTGTGCCCATGTGACTTGTCAAACCTGAAATGCACCAAACCTGTTCACAGCAGCGGCAGTAATTAATAAGCTAATGCTGCCTTCAAGGGCATGTGGGACAAGTCGACCGGCAGAACTCGTTTATCCAACTTGTGCGCGTCCGCGTCCTTTTGGTCAGATGGAGATGTAAGATAAAATAAGTTAGAAGCTGTAGGACCAGTTTCCTAATGATGTTGAAGCTTTTAGTTAAAGCTTAATACAAAGTCTGGTGTTGCTGGTGTAAAACAGACATTTCCAAAATATTATCTGACCTCAAATAATATAACTACCGTATTTTCCGGACTATAAGTCGATCCGGAGTATAAGTGGCACTAGCCAAAAAATGCATAATGAAGAAGAAAAAAACGTATATAAGTCGCACTGGACTATAAGTCGCATTTTTGGGGGAAATTTATTTTACAAAATGCGACACCAAGAACAGACATTTCATGTTGAAAGGCAAGTTATAGTAATAATAGAATAGAGAACAACAGCTGAATAGGTGTGCGCTATGTTAACGTAACACATTGATGGTTATTCAGCTACATGAAGCATAAACAACGAACTGAATAGGTGTCTCGTATGTTAACGTAATATATTAACAGTTATTCACATAACTATAGCATAAAGAACATATTATAACAAGTTCACCAAACTCACCATCTCACTCCTAATCGCTAAATCCTTTAAATTCTTCATCCTCGGTGTCGCTTCTGAACAACTCCGCCAACTCCGGAGGTAGACGAAGCGCCGCTTCCTCCTCTGCGTGGCTGTCGTCAGACTCAGCATCAGTTCCATTTCCAATTATTCCGCTCTTTCTCAGTTGTCTTTATAGCCTAAGTTGTTAGTGGTAATGTTTACATTTTAAATTGTCAGTGGTACAGGTGCAGCAGATGCTGGGACACAAGCCTAGAGCGCCCTCTAACCAACACCTGAAATATTTTAATATATAAGTCACACCTGAGTATACGTCGCACCCCTAGCAGACTATGAAAAAAAGTGCGACTTATAGTCCGGAAAATATGGTACATTTTAGGCTATATCCACAGAGATGAAAACGTTATCGTTTCAAAAACATTTTCCATAAACACAGCATTGTCTCAGTAAATGTGTGCGTCCACAGGGGTCCACACAAAGCCTCTGAAAACGCTGCAATACATCTGCCAGGCCTGTTGGTGGCACCTGATGGCAAAAAAGTTTTTTACTTCGCGTTACGTCCGTGTTAAGCGACCCATAGAGCAGAGAGAAACTAAAACTTTTGAATGGGGAGAAAGTTCATGGTGTGAAAATAGATTAAGACTACAAAAGCTGACATTTTCTCAGCTGTAGGTGCCCTGTAGCCGAACACCAGGCGTTTCTGTTTACATTGTGCTCTGTGGGAAAAATCCTTTCTTGGCCGCATGGGATTTTTTGCTGCAGTTCCACACAGCAGCCACTAGAGGAGACATGGCAGTGCTCTATCCAGGTCTTATTATACATCCATGGTCCACAGGGGTCCACACAAAACCACGGAAAACGCTGTAATACACCTGCCAGGCCTGTGGCGGCGCTGTAACGCTGCCACAGAAACACACCAAAAACAGACAAGAACAAAAGGGAATGGGCAGAAAACTGGTGCGATGTAAACGTAACAACATGGAGGTGAATATGAATGAGCTACAGAGGAGACCTGAGTCTGTAGAGAGAGGAGCAGAATATTTTGCTGTAAAAGCCAAAAAAAAAGCTCCGTAGCATCTGCAGCTCCAACACAACACCGTAAGACGTTGTTGTTGTTGTTGTTCTTTTCAAAATGCTCTTCAAATTCTTCCTAAACACAACAAACTCACTGTGAATTCCCACAAAAGACAAGTCCCTGACGCCAGCGCTCGACTTGATCAGACGACTTCGTGGGATGTTCAGGTGCTCTTACATGTCAGAAACGTGTATACATGATAAACCCGACGCCACTTGAAAGCAGCGTCAGTCTCTGTGGTGTTGTTCCCGTCTACTTTTCCAAACTTGAAGTGTGCTGAGAAGGGTCTAGTGCTGGAAAAATAACACTTAAGCATATTCAAAGATTTTCAATGGGATTTAAATCTGGAGACTGAGAAGCCCGCTCCAGGACGTCCCAGGATCTTTAATTTTCAAATCCTTCCAATCTTTGTGGGGTTGAATATTTCTGATTTCTGTAACTATTGTGTATCACATGAATGCAGCTTTGTTTACACTACTTTTTCATCAGATGCTGGCCTTGTTTTACAGTACACTGTTGAATTACTTGATTACGTTTTGTTTTTTGTTTTTGTTTTTTTGAGCACATCACTCAATGTAAACCACACACTGAAGAAGTTGATTTCCACAGTTTGTTGGGTGATAAAACATTGAGGGAAACTGAAACACTGTGTCCTTGTGTTGTCTCATGTTTTATGGACTGGAGCTGCACGATCTGAGAAAAACAACAGGCAATAACTGTGTTCAGTATTGCAATAACAATATGACGCCCATGTTCTTGGATACTCTGGTTTGTACTATTACTGAAGTATTTCCTGTGTTCACTCATGAAAACTTACACAAAGACTACAACAAGATTAAACCAGGACTAAACCAGCTCTAAAACAAGGCCAGGACTAAACCAAGGCTAAACCAGGATCAAGGCTAAACTAGGACTAAATCAGGACTAACACAAGGCCAAACTGTGTCTAAACCAGGGCTAAATTAGGACTAAAACAAGGGGGAAAAAATGTGTCTAAACCAGGGCTAAATTAGGACTAAAACAAGGCCAAACTGTGTCTAAACCAGGGCTAAATTAGGACTAAAACAGGTCTAAACCAGGGCTAAATTAGGACTAAAACAAGGGGGAAAAAATGTGTCTAAACCAGGGCTAAATTAGGACTAAAACAGGTCTAAACCAGGGCTAAATTAGGACTAAAACAAGGGGGAAAAAATGTGTCTAAACCAGGGCTAAATTAGGACTAAAACAAGGCCAAACTGTGTCTAAACCAGGGCTAAATTAGGACTAAAACAGGTCTAAACCAGGGCTAAATTAGGACTAAAACAAGGGGGAAAAAATGTGTCTAAACCAGGGCTAAATTAGGACTAAAACAGGTCTAAACCAGGGCTAAATTAGAACTAAAACAAGGCCAAACTGTGTCTAAACCAGGGCTAAATTAGGACTAAAACAAGGCCAAACTGTGTCTAAACCAGGGCTAAATTAGGACTAAAACAAGGGGGAAAAATGTGTCTAAACCAGGGCTAAATTAGGACTAAAACAGGTCTAAACCAGGGCTAAATTAGAACTAAAACAAGGCCAAACTGTGTCTAAACCAGGGCTAAATTAGAACTAAAACACGGCCAAACTGTGTCTAAACCAGGGCTAAATTAGGACTAAAACAAGGCCAAACTGTGTCTAAACCAGGGCTAAATTAGGACTAAAACAGGTCTAAACCAGGGCTAAATTAGGACTAAAACACGGCCAAACTGTGTCTAAACCAGGACTAAGCCAAGACTAAAACAAGTTTAAACCAGGACTAAAACAAGGCCAAACTGTGTCTAAACCAGGGCTAAATTAGGACTAAAACAGGTCTAAACCAGGGCTAAATTAGAACTAAAACAAGGCCAAACTGTGTCTAAACCAGGGCTAAATTAGAACTAAAACACAGCCAAACTGTGTCTAAACCAGGGCTAAATTAGGACTAAAACAAGGCCAAACTGTGTCTAAACCAGGGCTAAATTAGGACTAAAACAGGTCTAAACCAGGGCTAAATTAGGACTAAAACACGGCCAAACTGTGTCTAAACCAGGACTAAGCCAAGACTAAAACAAGTTTAAACCAGGACTAAAACAAGGCCAAACTGTGTCTAAATCAGGGCTAAATTAGGACTAAAACAGCTCTAAACCAGGGCTAAATTAGGACTAAAACAAGGCCAAACTGTGTCTAAATCAGGGCTAAATTAGAACGAAAACATGACCAAACTGTGTCTAAACCAGGGCTAAATTAGGACTAAAACAAGGCCAAACTGTGTCTAAACCAGGGCTAAATCAGGACTAAAACAAGGCCAAACTGTGTCTAAACCAGGACTAAAACACGGCCAAACTGTGTCTAAACCAGTGCATAACCAGGACTAAAAATAAATCATTGACTAAAATAAGGCCAAACTGTGGCTAAACCAGAACTAAAAGAAGGCTAAACCTAAACCAGGACTAAACCAGAACTAAACCAGGACTAAAACCAGGTCAAACTGTGTCTAAAGAAGTACTAAACCAGGCCTAAACCAGGACTAAAACAAGGCTAAACCTTAAGGAAACCAGGCTAAACCAAGGTACATTTTTAATTGAATTGACGTTGATTTTGAGCTGCCAGTAGAAATCTCTGTCAGATGGAGGACCACAGCATTATTGCCGTCAGTTTATTGTGCTGTTGATGTTGCGTTCACTGACATCGTGATATATAACACAGCCCTGGTCCAATCTACACTGCAGAGGAGAAAGTGATCTGAAGACCTTCCTGAAAACCGAGTGAAGGCTCAGATCTGTGGGATTCCTCAGCGGCAGATAACCTCTGGATAAACGGGGTCAATATACGACTGACCGTACAGAGCAGGGGGACGCAGGGGACACAGGGGACAACAGAGGACACAGGGGACAACAGAGGACACTTCCACAGAACAAACACGAGGTCGTCTGTGAGGTTATGTGATGGTTACGCAATATGAAAGCCAAAGGTAAATGGCTTTCACTGAATCAGAGTCAGATATTATAATGATGTGATGGAAATATAATGAAAGTAGATGACAAAAATATTTCTGTGTTATTTTGATTTAACTCTGAATATCAAATAAAACGTGAAGGTGTGAGTGTTTGTGTACACCGGTGTATGAAGGTGTGAGTGTGAATGGGTGAATGGTTCCATAATGTAAAGCCTGTGTGAGTGCCTAAGCAGCTATAAAAGCACTGTACAAAAGTAACCATTTATCATTTTGTTATGTAGGCATGAGAGAGCAAACAGAGCAGAATTAAAGTTGACAATATTTATTTAACAAACACACAGAAGTGGTTGTATTCCCATACGTTCTCTACCAGATCTCATTTCTATAAACCTGAATTAACAAACCCGCACAACCCAGAGTTTACAACCCTTCAAAACACCGCACACTGGTTCACAGCAATGATAGAGATTTATACATTAGAACTATTAAATATGTTTGTAACTGAGTTGGGAAGTGACCAAAACAAACAGAAACAAACAAAAATGAAAAGTACCGAGTTAATCTGCCTTTACAGCTGTGGGCAAGCAGGCCGCAAGGCGAGACTAACTAAAAAACACTGATCTAACTCAAAACTAAAGGACAGCAGGGACAATAATACAACTGTAAAAAACACAAAATACAAAGTTACAAAACACAATATTTAAACATTTTTAATGTTCCTAAAACGTGTATTAAAAATGTACCCATGCGTCGTGAACGCCTCACACACAGTCATTGCTCAGTCACAGATCTTTAAAACCCTGGCGTGGTCCTTCCACAAATTAACAGATTACACTGTAAAACTATAAAAAAACTTACCAATCCTTTGATCACAACCACGCACAGAGTGGGCCCAGCAAACTCCTGGCCTCCCACAGAAACTGGCCCCTCGTGGGCAAACAGCCCTCTTCATATTTATCCTTTTTTGCCGGTGGGGCCGCAGCGACACACGAGGTACCACGCGTTACAGTTTGATCATCTATTTCTTTATTCATTCATTCATTCTTTCATCTTCTTCTTCCCCTTTTTTCCATTAGGGTTCCCGGTGACTGAAGCCTATCCCAGTAACTTTCTCACAGTTCACTCACTAGGGGCAGTTTAGAGTCACCAATTCACCAAACACATGCATGTTTTTGGACGGTGGGAGGAAGCCGAATGGATGTTCTTTTAATTCAGATGTATTCATTAGTATTGTGCAGATTTGACAGTAGTAACTCAGGATCTATAAACTTTGGATTTATTAAATTCCTGTTAATTCCAGATGTAGTAATGCTTTATCACAGCTGGACAGTGGTGAGTTATTGCCCCGCAGGCCTTGAGGTTGACGTGTGGCTTGTGACTAAGAACAACAGAGGAATGGCCCCTGTCGCCTCTGTTTCCTGATGGCCCCTCCCTTGAATAAACACGCGCTACTGCTCTCGGTCTCAGTCCACGTTAGAGGGACTTGTTTGATTCCAATCCACAAACACACTGATGACCTCTGACCTCCTCACGGCCCCGCAGATGTGGATTAGAGCCGCTCTCGGTCAAAAACAACGACGCAACACCAACTGAGGCGGAGAGTTTCAGCTCCAGGTTAGAGCCAAAGACTGAGGATGCAGGAGGTTTTTAGCAGAAAAGAGGCAGTTTTAGGATATTTTTACACCAAGTACCACCTCGGAAAATACTGAGCTTTGAACCATCTTTAATGGACAAAACAGGGACTAAATCAGGATCAAACAAGGACTAAAACCTAAACTAAACCAGGGCTAATGCAGGACTAGGCAAAGGACTAAACCAAGAAGTAAATCAGGACAAAACCAAGACTGATTCAGGACTAATCTTGGTCAAAACCAGGACAACACCAGGACTAACATAGAACTAAATCAGGACAAAACCAAGACTAAACCTTTGACTTATTTTGGATTAAAACCAGGACTAATATAAGACTAAACCAAGACTAATCTATCTAGAACTAAATCAGGACAAAACCAAGACTAAATAAGGACTAATCTTGGTCTAAACCAGGACATAACCAGGACTAACATAGAACTAAACCAGGTCTAAGCTAGGACTAAATCAGGACAAAACCAAGACTAAACCGTGGACTTATCTTGAACTAAAACCAGGACATAACCTGGACAAATGTAGGACTAAACCAGGGCTAATCTACAGTCGGACTAAACCAGGACTAATCTACAGTCGGACTAAACCAGGGCTAATCTACAGTCGGACTAAACCAGGGCTAATCTACAGTCGGACTAAACCAGGGCTAATCTACAGTCGGACTAAACCAGGGCTAATCTACAGTCGGACTAAACCAGGGCTAATCTACAGTCGGACTAAACCAGGACTAATCTACAGTCGGACTAAACCAGGACTAATCTACAGTCGGACTAAACCAGGGCTAATCTACAGCCGGACTAAACCAGGGCTAATCTACAGTCGGACTAAACCAGGGCTAATCTACAGTCGGACTAAACCAGGGCTAATCTACAGTCGGACTAAACCAGGGCTAATCTACAGTCGGACTAAACCAGGGCTAATCTACAGCCGGACTAAACCAGGACTAATCTACAGTCGGAGTAAACCAGGACTAATCTACAGTCGGACTAAACCAGGACTAATCTACAGCCGGACTAAACCAGGACTAATCTACAGCCGGACTAAACCAGGGCTAATCTACAGTCGGACTAAACCAGGACTAATCTACAGTCGGACTAAACCAGGGCTAATCTACAGTCGGACTAAACCAGGGCTAATCTACAGTCGGACTAAACCAGGACTAATCTACAGTCGGACTAAACCAGGACTAATCTACAGCCGGACTAAACCAGGGCTAATCTACAGTCGGACTAAACCAGGGCTAATCTACAGTCGGACTAAACCAGGACTAATCTACAGCCGGACTAAACCAGGACTAATCTACAGCCGGACTAAACCAGGACTAATCTACAGTGGACTAAACCAGGACTAATCTACAGTCGGACTAAACCAGGGCTAATCTACAGTCGGACTAAACCAGGACTAATCTACAGCCGGACTAAACCAGGACTAATCTACAGTCGGACTAAACCAGGGCTAATCTACAGCCGGACTAAACCAGGGCTAATCTACAGTGCTAATTAGCATGCTAGTTAGTGGTTAATTAGCTCTTAATTGGTAATTATAAAACATTTATTAGTCCTTTATTCTGTGTGACCATAATCTACAGCTAATAAACAACTAACATTTTCCCCTTAATAAACTCATAATTACTGCTCATTAGTTGAAAGTAAGGAAGTTGTTGGACATTAATTATGATCTTATTAAGATTTTTAAAGTATTGGCACATTATTAGGGAATAGTACCACAAAAATCTTATTAAGATCATAATTAATGTCCAACAACTTCCTTACTTCCTACTAATGAGCAGTAATTATGAGTTTATTAAGGCAAAAATGTTAGTTAGTTGCTAATTAGTTGTACACTTTGGTTACAGTCTCTGAAATATTACACTGATTGAGATTAGCCACAAAAATGTAAATAAGATGCTAGAATTTCTTTGTTGTAAATGATGAATTAAAAGATATTAATTTTTATACCACTGTATGCACAATATGATAAATAATATAGTGTGTTCTTTTTTTTTTTTTTGTATCTTACTAATTATTCATTAATCTATAACCTGTGCTGTAGATCATGTTTTTAGTGATAAACTTGAATATAACCTCTCTCCGGTCACATTACTCTAAAATGGCCGCCTCCTCTGGTTTACTGTTGCCATGGTGAATCCTCTTTTCTTGGCTCCATTAATTATAGCTCCTCCCCTCTGATAAACTCAGAGTTGTCTGACTGAACCAGAAAACTCTGAGTTGGTCTGGTCTGAGTAGGATAACTCAGAGTTAAGATTTAAACTCTGAGTTGGTTCAGCCTGCTTTGTGAAACAGGGCCTATGTCTCTCTGGCCTGGAAACGCCTTGGGGAGAGGGAAGTGTGGGCTTCTTTGCTTGGACTGCTGCCTCTGCGATAGGGCCGCACAATATGGAGGAAACGTGCGATATTCGATAACTCTGTTGAAAATTGCGATAATATTATTGCGATATTTGAAAATAAAGCCTACTTTTCAAACACAGTAAGTTCAATTCACGACATTTCACAAAAATGTTAAAAAAAATAAACAAAATAATACAAACAAAATAAACTAAACAAAAATATTGTGAAGAAATTATGTATTGCAAATTGTTTTAATCATAAGAAAAACATGTTTTTAAAGGAGCCCTGTCTGCTTAACTTAAGGCCCAGACTGAACATAAACCACTAATCCTGACTGTAGTTAAGGACTCTCAGTGGGGCCCCGCCTCATGTCCGGGGCCCCAGTGTAGCTGCACTGCCTGATGTTATGCCCCGACATAAACCATACATGTGTATTTTGTAATAATGTGGAATATTATGCAGGGCTGCACGATACGGAGAAAAATGCGATATTCGATAACTATGTTGAAAATTGCGATAACGATATTATTGTGATATTTGAAAATAGAGCCTACTTTTTGAACATAGTAAGTTAAATTCACGACATTTCACAAAAATGTAAGTTCCTGTATTTACAAGTCAAAACAGCCACAAAATCTAAACTTAACACAGACTAAACCAGGAATAAAACAAGGCTAAGCTGTGACTAAATTAATTAAATTACCACTAAAACTGGACTTTTTAAACATTTTTATTTAGTCACAACACATGTTCTTTTAAGGCTCTGGTGGAAAATGATTCTTCAGTGTAAATCTCTGTCAGATGGAAGACCACAGCGTTATTGCGATATATTTAGATTATTGCGATATTGCGTTTGCTGATATTGCGATAACGATAATTTTGCGATATATTGTGGAGCCCTACTCTGTGACCTGAGTTTAAACTCCAATTATAATCGGAGTAAGGCAATAATTGGGTGATCACACAAACAATAGTAAAAAAGTTCTTTATTAAGCTTCTCTCCATTCTTTTCAATATAAAATGTTTAGTACACTTTTTCCATATATTATGTACAAAATATACAACAAACACATAAATAGATAAAATATATATACTCCATTAAAGTACTGTGTGGATGAGTTACTGTAAAGTACTATCAGCAGCAGAATGTAAACACTGGTCCTTGGTAGTTTTTGAGTTTTGTCAGTGGCAGCCACACTCCTCCACGATCATGTCCTCGTGGTGGCGCACGGCCAGGTCCTCGTCCTCGTAGTAGAGCATGGACAGGGGGCTGAGGCGGGTGGGCACACAGGACGGGCAGCTCACTCTGTCGGGCTGGTGGTGTCGCAGCAGGCTCTGGAAACACAAAAACACAACGAAAACACTCGAAATCTGTGGTTCTCAAAGTGTGCTACAGTCAGGTACAGTCAGGTACTCGGGTGGTACTCGGGTGGTACTCGGGTGGAACTCGGGTGGTACTCGGGTGGTACTCAGGTGGTATTCGTGTGGTATTCGTGTGGTATTCGTGTGGTACTCGGGTGGAACTCGGGTGGAACTCGGGTGGTACTCAGGTGGTACTCGTATGGTATTCGTGTGGTACTCGTGTGGTACTCGGGTGGTACTCAGGTGGTACTCGTGTGGTACTCGGGTGGTACTCGTGTGGTACTCAGGTGGTATTCGTGTGGTATTCGTGTGGTACTCAGGTGGTACTCAGGTGGTACTCGTGTGGTACTCAGGTGGTATTCGTGTGGTATTCGTGTGGTACTCGTGTGGTACTCGGGTGGTACTCGGGTGGTACTCAGGTGGTACTCAGGTGGTACTCGTGTGGTACTCGGGTGGTACTCGTGTGGTACTCGGGTGGTACTCAGGTGGTATTCGTGTGGTATTCGTGTGGTACTCGTGTGGTATACGTGTGGTACTCGGGTGGTACTCGGGTGGTACTGGTGTGGAACTCGTGTGGTACTCGGGTGGTACTCGGGTGGTACTCGGGTGGTATTCGTGTGGTACTCGTGTGGTATACGTGTGGTACTCGGGTGGTACTCGGGTGGTACTGGTGTGGAACTCGTGTGGTACTCGTGTGGTACTCGGGTGGTACTCGGGTGGTACTCGGGTGGAACTCGGGTGGTACTCGGGTGGTACTCAGGTGGTATTCGTGTGGTATTCGTGTGGTATTCGTGTGGTACTCGGGTGGAACTCGGGTGGAACTCGGGTGGTACTCAGGTGGTACTCGTATGGTATTCGTGTGGTACTCGTGTGGTACTCGGGTGGTACTCAGGTGGTACTCGTGTGGTACTCGGGTGGTACTCGTGTGGTACTCAGGTGGTATTCGTGTGGTATTCGTGTGGTACTCAGGTGGTACTCAGGTGGTACTCGTGTGGTACTCAGGTGGTATTCGTGTGGTATTCGTGTGGTACTCGTGTGGTACTCGGGTGGTACTCGGGTGGTACTCAGGTGGTACTCAGGTGGTACTCGTGTGGTACTCGGGTGGTACTCGTGTGGTACTCGGGTGGTACTCAGGTGGTATTCGTGTGGTATTCGTGTGGTACTCGTGTGGTATACGTGTGGTACTCGGGTGGTACTCGGGTGGTACTCGTGTGGAACTCGTGTGGTACTCGGGTGGTACTCGGGTGGTACTCGGGTGGTACTCGTGTGGAACTCGTGTGGTACTCGGGTGGTACTCGGGTGGTACTCGTGTGGTACTCGGGTGGTACTCGGGTGGTACTCGGGTGGTACTCGTGTGGTACTCGGGTGGTACTCGTGTGGAACTCGTGTGGTACTCGGGTGGTACTCGGATGGTACTCGGGTGGTACTCGGGTGGTACTCGGGTGGTACTCGGGTGGTACTCGGGTGGTACTCGTGTGGTACTCGGGTGGTACTCGTGTGGTACTCGTGTGGTACTCGTGTGGTACTCGGGTGGTACTCGTGTGGTACTCGGGTGGTACTCGTGTGGAACTCGGGTGGTACTCGGGTGGTACTCGTGTGGTACTCAGGTGGTACTCGTGTGGTACTCGGGTGGTACTCGGGCCATATGCAGTGCAGGTTTAGTTTCATTTAAAAACTGCTTTGTACGTGGTTTAGTCCCTGTTTAGACCTGGTTTAGTCCTGGTTTAGTCCTTGTTTAGTCCTGGTTTAGACCTGGTTTAGTCCTTGTTTAGTCCTGGTTTAGACCTGGTTTAGTCCTGGTTTAGACCTGGTTTAGTCCTTGTTTAGACCTGGTTTAGACCTGGTTTAGTCCTTGTTTAGTCCTGGTTTAGTCCTGGTTTAGTCCTGGTTTAGACCTGGTTTAGTCCTTGTTTAGTCCTGGTTTAGACCTGGTTTAGTCCTGGTTTAGACCTGGTTTAGTCCTTGTTTAGACCTGGTTTAGTCCTGGTTAAGTTCTGGTTTAGTCCTGGTTTAGTTCTGGTTTAGTCCTTGTTTAGTCCTTGTTTAGTAGTGGTTAAGTTCTGGTTTAGACCTGGTTTAGTTCTGGTTTAGACCTGGTTTAGACCTGGTTTAGTCATTGTTTAGTCCTGGTTACGTTCTGGTAGTGTGGCCCTGTCCCGTGTGGCCCTGTCCCGTGTGGCCCCGTCCCGTGTGGCCCCGTCCCGTGTGGCCCTGTACCGTGTGGCCCCGTCCCGTGTGGCCCTGTCCCGTGTGGCCCTGTCCCGTGTGGCCCCGTCCCGTGTGGCCCCGTCCCGTGTGGCCCCGTCCCGTGTGGCCCCGTCCCGTACCTGCATGTAGGCGTGGTTGGTGGGGCTGAAGGACTCGTCCAGGGGCGTGGGGCACTCCCCTTCACAGCGGTAGGCGTTGTAGCGTTTGGGGTGGATGATCCAGGCGTCCCAGCCGACGTAGTCGAAGTCCACCCACATGTCCACGCGTCTGCACAGGGGCCGGGGCCCGCTCTCCGCCGGGGCCCCCGTGGGTACGGCCCGGTCAGACTTCCTCAGCCTCTGGGTCACAGCTGCACACATCAGGAAACAGAAGTGGTCACGAAACTGCAGAGGTAATCTGACAGGGTCAAAGGTCACGTTGTTTACAAAACATGAGAACACGTTCATTTGTGTAATAACTGTATTAACACGTTCATTTGTGTAATAACTGTATTAACACGTTCATTTGTATAATAACTGCATTAACACGTTCATTTGTGTAATAACTGTATTAACACATTCATTTGTGTAATAACTGTATTAACACGTTCATTTGTATAACTGTATTAACACGTTCATTTGTGTAATAACTGTATTAACATGTTTCATTTGTGTAATAACTGTATTAACACATTCATTTGTGTAATAACTGTATTAACACGTTCATTTGTATAATAACTGTATTAACACGTTCATTTGTGTAATAACTGTATTAACATGTTTCATTTGTGTAATAACTGTATTAACACATTCATTTGTATAATAACTGTATTAATACGTTCATTTGTATAATAACTGTATTAACACGTTCATTTTTGTAATAACTGTATTAACACGTTCATTTGTATAATAACTGTATTAACATTCATTTGTATAATAACTGTATTAACACGTTCATTTGTGTAATAACTGTATTAACACGTTCATTTGTGTAATAACTGTATTAACACATTCATTTGTATAATAACTGTATTAACACATTCATTTGTATAACTGTATTAACACGTTCATTTTTGTAATAACTGTATTAACACATTAATTTGTGTAATAACTGTATTAACACATGCATTTGTATAATAACTGTATTAACACATTCATTTGTATAACTGTATTAACACGTTCATTTGTATAATAACTGTATTAACACGTTCATTTGTGTAATAACTGTATTAACACGTTCATTTGTATAATAACTGTATTAACATTCATTTGTGTAATAACTGTATTAACACGTTCATTTGTGTAATAACTGTATTAACACGTTCATTTGTGTAATAACTATATTAACACGTTCATTTGTGTAATAACTGTATTAACACGTTCATTTGTGTAATAACTGTATTAACACATTCATTTGTGTAATAACTGTATTAACACATTCATTTGTGTAATAACTGTATTAACACATTCATTTTGTATAATAACTGTATTAACACATTCATTTGTGTAATAACTGTATTAACACGTTCATTTGTGTAATAACTGTATTAACACGTTCATTTGTATAATAACTGTATTAACACGTTCATTTGTGTAATAACTGTATTAACGCGTTCATTTGTGTAATAACTGTATTAACACAATTGTGTAATAACTGTATTAACACATTAATTTGTGTAATAACTGTATTAAGCCGTTCATTTGTGTAATAACTATATTAACACGTTCATTTGTGTAATAACTGTATTAACACGTTCATTTGTGTAATAACTGTATTAACACATTCATTTGTGTAATAACTGTATTAACACATTCATTTGTGTAATAACTGTATTAACACATTCATTTTGTATAATAACTGTATTAACACATTCATTTGTGTAATAACTGTATTAACACGTTCATTTGTGTAATAACTGTATTAACACGTTCATTTGTGTAATAACTGTATTAACGCGTTCATTTGTGTAATAACTGTATTAACACAATTGTGTAATAACTGTATTAACACATTAATTTGTGTAATAACTGTATTAAGCTGTTCATTTGTGTAATAACTGTATTAATTATGACCCCCATGTGTCCACAGATATGAGGTGAACATGTTTAAATCAAATATTAGTTTTACTGATAACAATGGTACACATGACTTATTCACAATAAAATATATTTTACATAATGGCCAAGTTGTTTTTGTTTACATTTTTTATTTTGGTCCTAAAACTGCATCACCAATCAGAAAAAAGATCATTTTTATTTAGACTGCAGTACTGTTTTCAGACCAGCAGGAGCACTGTTGCTTACAGTAACTTTAAAATATTCAAATGTCAGTGCCACTAAAAATGTCATGTTTTTTACTGTTCATTACTAAATATTAAGTAAATATTGTGAAGAAATTATGTATTGCAAATTTTTTTAATCATAAGAAAAACATGTTTTTTTTGTCAGGATTAAACCACTAATCCTGACTGTAGTTAAGGACTCTCAGTGGGGCCCCAGTGTAGCTGCACTGCCCCCAACATAAACCATACATTTGTATTTTGTAATAATGTGGAATATTATGCAGGGCTGCACGATACGGAGAAAAATGCGATATTTGATAACTATATTGAAAATTGAGATAACGATATTATTGCGATATTTGAAAATAGAGCTACTTTTCGAACATAGTAAGTTAAATTCACGACATTTCACAAAAATGTAAGTTCCTGTATTTACAAGTCAAAACAGCCACAAAATCAAAACTTAACACAGACTAAACCAGGAATAAAACAAGGCTAAGCTGTGACTAAATTAATTAAATCACCACTAAAACTGGACTTTTTAAACATTTTTATTTAGTCACAACACATGTTCTTTTAAGGCTCTGGTGGAAAATGATTCTTCAGTGTAAATCTCTGTCAGATGGAAGACCACAGCGTTATTGTGATATATTTAGATTCTTGCGATACGGATATTGCGTTTGCTGATATTGTGATAACGATAATTTTGCGATATATTGTGCAGCCCTAATATTTTGTTATGAAAAAAACATCTCGTAACAATGTGATATCTTGTTTTTGTTTATTAACCTGACTCCTATGATGAACGAATGAACATTTAGATTGAATTAGACTGAATATTTTTTTTTTATCTACTGTATCTATGGTGTTATGGTCTCAGGTGTTCTGTCTGCTGTTTGTTCCTTTTTTTCTCTGCAAGACAAATTCCCCTCGGGGTTTCATTCATTATGACAGAATTATTAAGGACTAAAACCTAACAGACAATATTTATAACTTTTGAAGAAGAAGAAGAAGAAAAAGAAAAACAAGACAAAGAAGAAGGAGAAGAAGAAGAAGAAAAAGAAAAAGAAGAAGAAGAAGAAGAAAAAGAAGAAGAAGAAAAAGAAGAAGAAGAAGAAGAAAAAGAAGAAGAAGAAGAAGGCGAAGAAGAAGAAGAAGAAGAAAAAGAAGGAGAAGAAGAAGAAGAAAAAGAAGAAGAAGAAAAAGAAGGAGAAGAAGAAGAAGAAGAAAAAGGAGAAGAAGAAGAAGAAGAAAAAGAAGAAGAAGAAAAAGAAGAAGAAGAAAAAGAAGAAGAAGAAGAAGGCGAAGAAGAAGAAGAAGAAGAAGAAGAAAAAGAAGGAGAAGAAGAAGAAGAAAAAGAAGAAAAAGAAGAAGAAGAAGAAAAAGAAGAAGAAGAAGAAGAAGAAGAAGAAATGTGTATACGCTTGTCTTACTCTGTTCGAGTCGGTTCCTCTTGCGTCTCCTGCTCTGCCCATCTTTCCGGGAGCGTCCCACGTACTTGGAGTTCTCCACGGTGTGAATGAGGCTGTACGCCGGCTGTCCCGCTTCAGGAGGGTTATGTCTGGAGAAGATCACCATCGTCACCCTGTTCGTGGTCACGTAGGAGACTTTTCTCTGCCTTTTTTCATGACGTCTGAACTGTTCGAGTGTCGGCCCGTCGTCTCCAGAACCACTCCCTTGGTCGAACTCTCCCGAACTTTCCGAACTGAAAACCCCTTCAGCTCGGTGCAGCCAGTATTTTACAAAAGCTGTTATGTTGAAAACCTTCCAGGAAGACTTGGTGCTGGACGGAGATGTGTCAAAGCTTCCTAAAAACACTCGCCGGTCTCGACAGGAGTCAAAGCCGCGGGCGCAGCTGGGATTTCTGGAGTGGTACAGGTCCACAGCAGCCGTCCTGGAACCAGAGAAGGCGGGAAGTCGGATGCGGAGTTCGGCCGACTGGACGCGGTCGCCGACGGATACAGAAGACAGGTCAAAGGTAACGGTCCATCTGTCTCCAACCTGGTGGCAGCCTGGGACAGGAGAGCAGAGAGAAACAAAAATATCAAATGTATTTAATGTTTCCACCTCAAAAACAGATCTGGAGCAGTATTTTGTTGCATTCAAGTTTGTTTGAGTAATCCTGTACGCTGAGACCTGTAGCACCCGAGACCATTTCTTTACTTGGTCTTGGTCTTGAATCTTGTCTCAGAGATTTTATTTACCAAAAGGTCCATTCTTCATAATTTTGGCGTCATTACTTTTCCGTATCAGAAAAACCCGGAACATGATCTGTCTCTGTTTGTTTGTGGAGTTGGATTAGATCTTTTAAAGTTTACTTACCGTATTGTCCGCACTATAAGGCGCACCTTCAATGAATGGCCTATTTTAAAACTGTTTTCATACATAGGGCGCACCGCATTATAAGGCGCATCCACTAGATGGAGCTGCGCTAAAGGGAATGTCAATAAAACAGATAAGTCAGTCAGTCAAACTTTATTAATAGAATACAAACCAGCGTTCTTACAACTCCCTCGTTGAAAACAATGTATTTCCAACTCCATTTGTCACAGTTCAAAGCTACATGAACAGCGTTCGAGCGCTCAGTTTTCTGTCCCCTCAATGTCGCAACTCTTCTACATGAACAGCTGGGACTGGAATTCCCCTTTACCGTTTTACCGCTGTCACTTCGGCGACGCCCCCTGAATACGGTAGCCATAATTAACCAACACTGATCCATATATAAGGCGCATCGGATTATAAGGCGCACTGTCGGTTTTTGAGAAAATTAAAGGCTTTTAGGTGCGCCTATAGTGCGGAAAATACGGTATAAGTGTGTTTATATGCTATGTGTAGTGATTCTGTCATTTTAAAGCATCAGAACTTTCTGTATTTGAGCTATATTTAAGTACACGATACAACTCATTAGTCAAAAGTGTGCTAAATTATGCTGAAATATAAAAGATATCTGTGGTAAAATTTGGTGAGCCAAGCCAAATGAGCCAAAATTCCTGTCGCTAGTGAAACCAGGAAGTGCTCCGTCTAAACCAGGTCTAAACCAGGTCTAAACCAGGTCTAAACCAGGTCTAAACCAGGACTTAACCAGGTCTAAACCAGGACTTAACCAGGACTTAACCAGGTCTAAACCAGGACTTAACCAGGTCTAAACCAGGTCTAAACCAGGACTTAACCAGGTCTAAACCAGGTCTAAACCAGGACTTAACCAGGACTTAACCAGGTCTAAACCAGGACTAAACCAGGTCTAAACCAGGACTTAACCAGGTCTAAACCAGGACTTAACCAGGTCTAAACCAGGACTTAACCAGGTCTAAACCAGGTCTAAACCAGAACTAAACCAGGTCTAAACCAGGACTAAACCAGGTCTAAACCAGGTCTAAACCAGGACTTAACCAGGTCTAAACCAGGTCTAAACCAGGTCATGTTTCTAAAGCCCATGCACAGGAGTTGGCCACTACTTTATCTGACAAAGTATCTGCGTTTTGTAAAAAGTCTTAGTGATATTTCAGTTTAACGGCACCGTGAGTCCTGTGTGGTTAACCAGCGCAGTCTGAGCCGTCGTCATTAGGGCCCCGGTGCTCTCCTGGACAAATGTGAGGGACAGTCCCGTGCGGAGGTGTGGACACAGGATGTGGATTGACCCCCTTCCAGCGTCTGAGAGCTAATATGCACACCCTCTCACATAAAACACAGGGGCCCTTTAAAGTCCAATCAGCATCTGACACTTTGACTGGGCGTAAAGACAGACGGGCCCCTGATATCACCGCGATCGGGGGCCGGAGCAGAGGAGAGTGGACTCAGAACAGGCTGAGATGGGACGATTTAACACTGTTTTTACATGTTCGGGACGTTACAAAAGCCTCAGATACAAATGACAAATGAAAGCTGCACAAAAAAACAAAAAACGTTGCATGATTTTTGAGTTTTGTGGCCAACTCAAAATCTCAAATTTTCAACAAGTTCACCTAATTTGATGTTCATACTGTCTAAAAACATTCACTTTTAAGATTTGCTCTCTATCACAGGGTTTCTGCATGGCTCAAAAAGCTGAAATTAAGACTTTTTTAGACCTTTTTAATACCATTGGTGAAGAAAATTAAGACTTATTTCCTGAGCCCGCAGTGCACAAAAAGTCATAAATGTGGCTGCGTCGTTTAATTGTGACCACTGAACGACAATTAAAAGAATTTAAGTGGAGATTTTAGAATAGGCTGTGAACGCAGGTGGTTACATTAAATGTGATATATTTAAGACCTGTATTTAAAGCCTTAAATTCAGATTTTTGAATTTAAGACTTTTTTTTAGACTTTTTAAGAGCCAGTAGATAATTTTTTTAACTCATCTTGCAGCCAAATATTCATAGATCAGAAAATGTATTAATATTGATAATAATAAAAAAGAAATATACTAAATTTACTAAAAGAATAATCTTACAATTGAAAGTTTTTAGACATATGAATGTGAACAAAAAATATTGAAAACTCAAAAAAACTCAAAAATCTTGAGGGATCCTGTTGAGTTTTTTTTTTCAGTGTGGTATTGACATCATTATGACGTCTTTTGAATACATTTGAAAAACTCACCTTTGGCCATGAGGCTGAGCACAGAGTCGGAGTTTTGCCCTGATGCCTCCAGTCCCGGGTCGGCGAAGGCGGACAGAGACGACAGAGGCCAAGAGTCGGACGTCCTGAAGGCGCGGTACAGCTGCATCATGTACAGAGGGTATCCGCTGCCGGGGCCAGGCGTCCCGTTCCTGGGGCCGCTCCCAAAGCCTGCGACGAGCCCTGAAAACAAACTCAGAAGAACTACAAAAAATGGCTGAGTAGTCCATGTCTGTTGCTGCTGCTGCGGTGTTTCCTCGAGCCGCTCTGAGGCTGAAGTGATGCGGAGAGCAGACTCCAGACAGGTTTTATAGAGCGGACACAGCTGCCCTCTGATGATGACCCCTGACCTCTGACCTCTGAGGCATGTAGGGGGCAGCTCTGTGATGTCAGACAGGAGCAAGGTCATTGTCCCAGACGCTCTGCTCCACTGCAGAGCTCCAGAGACTCGTTACACAGAGAAACTGCATTAAAGCTGCTGTACCTGTAGTCAGCTCCCCCAACAGAGACCAGGACTAAACCAGGTCTAAACCAGGTCTAAACCAGGACTAAACCAGGTCTAAACCAGGTCTAAACCAGGTCTAAACCAGGACCTAACCAGGTCTAAACCAGGACTAAACCAGGTCTAAACCAGGTCTAAACCAGGTCCAAACCAGGTCTAAACCAGGTCTAAACCAGGACTAAACCAGGTCTAAACCAGGTCTAAACCAGGACTAAACCAGGTCTAAACCAGGTCTAAACCAGGACTAAACCAGGTCTAAACCAGGTCTAAACCAGGTCTAAACCAGGACTAAACCAGGTCTAAACCAGGACTAAACCAGGTCTAAACCAGGACTAAACCAGGTCTTAACCAGGTCTAAACCAGGTCTAAACCAGGACTAAACCAGGTCTAAACCAGGTCTAAACCAGGTCTAAACCAGGTCTTAACCAGGTCTAAACCAGGTCTAAACCAGGACTAAACCAGGTCTAAACCAGGTCTAAACCAGGACTAAACCAGGTCTAAACCAGGTCTAAACCAGGTCTAAACCAGGACTAAACCAGGTCTAAACCAGGTCTAAACCAGGACTAAACCAGGTCTAAACCAGGACTAAACCAGGTCTAAACCAGGTCTAAACCAGGACTAAACCAGGTCTAAACCAGGTCTAAACCAGGTCTAAACCAGGACTAAACCAGGTCTAAACCAGGACTAAACCAGGACTAAACCAGGTCTAAACCAGGTCTAAACCAGGTCTAAACAAGGACTAAACCAGGACTAAACCAGGACTAAACCAGGTCTAAACCAGGTCTAAACCAGAACTTAACCAGGTCTAAACCAGGTCTAAACCAGGTCTAAACCAGGACTAAACCAGGTCTAAACCAGGTCTAAACCAGGTCTAAACCAGGTCTAAACCAGGACTAAACCAGGTCTAAACCAGGTCTAAACCAGGTCTAAACCAGGACTAAACCAGGTCTAAACCAGGACTAAACCAGGTCTAAACCAGGTCTAAACCAGGTCTAAACCAGGTCTAAACCAGGTTTAAACCAGGACTTAACCAGGTCTAAACCAGGTCTAAACCAGGTCTAAACCAGGACTACACCAGGTCTAAACCAGGTCTAAACCAGGTCTAAACCAGGACTAAACCAGGTCTAAACCAGGTCTAAACCAGGTCTAAACCAGGACTAAACCAGGACTAAACCAGGTCTAAACCAGGTCTAAACCAGGTCTAAACCAGGACTAAACCAGGTCTAAACCAGGTCTAAACCAGGTCTAAACCAGGTTTAAACCAGGTCTAAACCAGGCCTAAACCAGGTCTAAACCAGGACTAAACCAGGACTTAACCAGGACTACACCAGGTCTAAACCAGGTCTAAACCAGGTCTAAACCAGGACTAAACCAGGTCTAAACCAGGTCTAAACCAGGTCTAAACCAGGTCTAAACCAGGACTTAACCAGGACTACACCAGGTCTAAACCAGGTCTAAACCAGGTCTAAACCAGGTCTAAACCAGGACTTAAGCCAGGTCTAAACCAGGACTAAACCAGGTCTAAACCAGGTCTAAACCAGTACTAAACCAGGTCTAAACCAGGACTAAACCAGGACTACACCAGGTCTAAACCAGGTTTAAACCAGGACTTAACCAGGTCTAAACCAGGACTAAACCAGGACTAAACCAGGTCTAAACCAGGACTTAACCAGGTCTAAACCAGGACTAAACCAGGACTAAACCAGGTCTAAACCAGGACTAAGCCAGGTCTAAACCAGGACTAAACCAGGTCTAAACCAGGTTTAAACCAGGACTTAACCAGGTCTAAACCAGGTCTAAACCAGGACTACACCAGGTCTAAACCAGGTCTAAACCAGGTCTAAACCAGGACTAAACCAGGTCTAAACCAGGTCTAAACCAGGTCTAAACCAGGTCTAAACCAGGACTAAACCAGGACTAAACCAGGTCTAAACCAGGTCTAAACCAGGTCTAAACCAGGACTAAACCAGGTCTAAACCAGGTCTAAACCAGGACTAAACCAGGACTAAACCAGGTCTAAACCAGGTCTAAACCAGGTCCAAACCAGGTCTAAACCAGGTCTAAACCAGGACTAAACCAGGTCTAAACCAGGTCTAAACCAGGACTAAACCAGGTCTAAACCAGGACTAAACCAGGTCTAAACCAGGTCTAAACCAGGTCTAAACCAGGACTAAACCAGGTCTAAACCAGGTCTAAACCAGGACTTAACCAGGACTACACCAGGTCTAAACCAGGTCTAAACCAGGTCTAAACCAGGTCTAAACCAGGACTTAACCAGGTCTAAACCAGGACTAAACCAGGTCTAAACCAGGTCTAAACCAGGTCTAAACCAGTACTAAACCAGGTCTAAACCAGGTCTAAACCAGGACTAAACCAGGACTACACCAGGTCTAAACCAGGTTTAAACCAGGACTTAACCAGGTCTAAACCAGGACTAAACCAGGACTAAACCAGGTCTAAACCAGGACTTAACCAGGTCTAAACCAGGACTAAACCAGGACTAAACCAGGTCTAAACCAGGACTAAGCCAGGTCTAAACCAGGACTAAACCAGGTCTAAACCAGGTTTAAACCAGGACTTAACCAGGTCTAAACCAGGACTAAACCAGGTCTAAACCAAGACTTAACCAGGTCTAAACCAGGACTAAACCAGGACTAAACCAGGTCTAAACCAGGTCTAAACCAGGACCAAACCAGGTCTAAACCAGGACTAAACCAGGTCTAAACCAGGACTTAACCAGGTCTAAACCAGGACTTAACCAGGTCTCAACCAGGACTAAACCAGGTCTAAACCAGGTCTAAACCAGGACCTAACCAGGTCCTAACCAGGTCTAAACCTGGACCAAACCAGGTCTAAACCAGGACCTAACCAGGTCTAAACCAGGACTAAACCAGGTCTAAACCAGGACCTAACCAGGTCTAAACCAGGACTAAACCAGGACTAAACCAGGTCTAAACCAGGACCAAACCAGGACTTAACCAGGTCTAAACCAGGACTAAACCAGGTCTAAACCAGGACTAAACCAGGACTTAACCAGGACTTAACCAGGTCTAAACCAGGTCTAAACCAGGTCTAAACCAGGACTAAACCAGGTCTAAACCAGGTCCTAACCAGGTCTAAACCAGGACTTAACCAGGTCTAAACCAGGACCTAACCAGGTCTAAACCAGGACTAAACCAGGTCTAAACCAGGTCCTAACAAGGTCTAAACCAGGACCAAACCAGGTCTAAACCAGGACCTAACCAGGTCTAAACCAGGACTAAACCAGGTCTAAACCAGGACCTAACCAGGTCTAAACCAGGACCTAACCAGGTCTAAACCAGGACCAAACCAGGACCAAACCAGGACTTAACCAGGTCTAAACCAGGACCTAACCAGGTCTAAACCAGGACCAAACCAGGTCTAAACCAGGACTAAACCAGGACCAAACCAGGTCTAAACCAGGACTAAACCAGGTCTAAACCAGGTCTAAACCAGGTCTAAACCAGGACTTAACCAGGACTTAACCAGGACTTAACCAGGACCAAACCAGGTCTAAACCAGGACTAAACCAGGACTAAACCAGGTCTAAACCAGGACTAAACCAGGTCTAAACCAGGACTAAACCAAGACCTAACCAGGTCTAAACCAGGACCAAACCAGGTCTAAACCAGGACTAAACCAGGACTAAACCAGGTCTAAACCAGGACTAAACCAGGACTAAACCAGGTCTAAACCAGGACCAAACCAGGACTTAACCAGGACTTAACCAGGACCAAACCAGGTCTAAACCAGGACTAAACCAGGTCTAAACCAGGACTAAACCAGGTCTAAACCAGGACTAAACCAGGACTTAACCAGGCCTTAACCAGGTCTAAACCAGGTCTAAACCAGGTCTAAACCAGGTCTAAACCAGGACTAAACCAGGTCTAAACCAGGTCCTAACCAGGTCTAAACCAGGACTTAACCAGGTCTAAACCAGGACCTAACCAGGTCTAAACCAGGACTAAACCAGGTCTAAACCAGGTCCTAACCAGGTCTAAACCAGGACCAAACCAGGTCTAAACCAGGACCTAACCAGGTCTAAACCAGGACCAAACCAGGTCTAAACCAGGACTAAACCAGGTCTAAACCAGGACTAAACCAGGACTTAACCAGGTCTAAACCAGGACTAAACCAGGTCTAAACCAGGACCTAACCAGGTCTAAACCAGGACCAAACCAGGTCTAAACCAGGACTAAACCAGTTCTAAACCAGGTCTAAACCAGGACTAAACCAGGACTTAACCAGGTCTAAACCAGGACTAAACCAGGACTAAACCAGGACTAAACCAGGACTAAACCAGGACCAAACCAGGTTTAAACCAGAACTAAACCGGGACTAGACCGAGACTAGAGCAGGACTAAACCAGGACTAATTTATCAGAGATAAAACCAGGACTTTTTAACCTTTTGTCCCTGCTCGGTCTCCAGTTGGACAGTTATTTTGAGCAGTTTTAGAAGAAAGACGATCAATTTTAATAAAATATCTATTTATTGTTTCGAGGAATGTAACAAACCGTGCCATTTACAAATCTGACAGAGGCGACAGTGAGGTCAGTAATGGTCACATACAGTTCTGTGGACATTTAAACCAGCCATATAAATATGTAAATATAGATGAAAACATAACCTTCCATGGAATAAAAGCAGTAAATGTAAGCAGTGTTGGTCCAGATGAGGATGTAGCTTATCATACCATACACAGTATTTTCACATCTGAGGGTCCTGCAGTCTCCAGCTTCAGGAGAGGTTTCTCTTCTCATAAAGAATTAAAAAACTCCTTTACCTGGATATGGAAAAATGTATTTATAATCAAAACAATTCATACCATGTAATCCAAGATTGAAATACTGCTCAACTAACTAAGGCTGGGAACCTACCTTGGAAATGAACTGCTGTTGGACCTGAGAGTCTGACAGGAACTCCACACTGGCGTCCAGCTGCAGCACAGGGATCCTCCTCAGACGCTCAAAATGAACTCTGAAATCATCACAGAGCTGTCAGACCTGGGCCCTGAGCTATGAAGGTGGATGAGAGTTAGCTGGGCTCCAGGCTGCGACCATATTACAATCATTTTATGGGTCTGTGTGAATATTTGTGTGTGACAACCCCAGAGCAGAATGGATTTGGTAGACTTGGTCTCTGAGGGGCTTAATGCTGCCTTCATGATGCATCGGAATCTTGAAAGTCCCTACTTAAAAAAGCCGACTTCCGAAAAACGTCGGTTCACGAGTTCAGCTTGGAAAACACACGAGGAACTCCGCAATAACAACAAAACCATATTTGCTTTTCCATGTTGTTTTATAGGAAACAAAGAAATACTTTATTAGATCTGTTCTGTGTGTGTTATGTCAGGAGATGTTTCTATTTCCACTTTAGTCATTCAGTGATAAACAAACCATCAAAGATGTTTTTGCAGAGCTGTAGCGCTGATTACATGGAGATCTCTTTGTTAAAAAAGCGATTATTTCCCCGTTAGTAACCACACTGTTTACCTCTCACAGAGGGAGTCTCTGTGACATTAACTCAGGAACTCGGAGTCCAACACTTCCACACCAGTTTTCATGCAAAAATACTGTCCCGAGACGGTGTTCAAGGCCTTTTTTCAAAGTCCAAGGTCAGATTTTTTGTGATTCTGATGTATAGTGAACGCTCCTGGGTTACCTGGGCTACCTGGTGGGGGCGTGGCCTGCCGGGTTAAAAAACCAGGCCTTCTGCGCCGCATGCTCTCCTGCAGCCACCATTTGTTTAGGTTTGTGCGCCTTTAGATTGTTTCACTTTAGCGTCCACACACTACAAATGCTCCAGATTATACAGGATACACTTTCAGTGTTGTTTATACTTTTGTCATCACTTTATTTAAATAAATTATCATTTGAATTGGCATCCATCCCGTCTGTGATTTGTTATTCAAGCCCAAGGCAACTCTTTATTAACTGAATTCTTTATTTACAGGGTAGCTCCAGGTTTTGTTTTGTGAAATTTAAGACCTTTTAAAGACTTTTTAATGTCACTTAGAGAAATTTAATACCAGCATCGTCAACAACAGAACAATAATCTGCATGAATTTTACACTAATGAATTATCCGCACTACTCTGAAACTAAAGGGTTTTATTTTAAAAGTCTAACACAAATAAAAGAACTCCAGTACTGCAATAAAAAAATCTTGAAAAATGAATAATGCATTTCAATGATAATATTTATTCAAGAAATATATTTTGTTGTTGTGGTGACACTTTTCTAATATTAACGTCATGTTTTGACTAATTTTAAGACATAGATGAACACAATTTAATACCTACTCATAATATTTAATACTTTGAAGGCCTTGAATTTGACACAATCAAATGTTTATTTAATGCTTTTAAGACCTTGAGGCTACCCTGATTTGAAAGCCTCAGTCTGTTATGGATATGACGTTTGTTTGCATCCAGTTCAATTCAGTTTTTGTTTGTTTGTTTCAAAAGGCATGGACCGAGTCTCCTCACAGAAGTCTGCTCCTCTCTCCTCTGAGGTGCGAGCGTGACCTTGCAGATACGCACTTTAAGACATCTGCCTAGTCCACTTTGCATTCACTCTGGCTTTTATAAAAACAGACTAAGCCTCTGAGACACTCCCTACTGGCTTTCATATTTACTTTATACATGTTCTCTAAAACTATGTCATGTCATTTCTCCAGTTCTGTTTAAAGTACAGATATCACAGGTCTACAGCAAAATGCTTCCAGAACAAAAGTAGTGAAAGTTTTCTTGGATTAGGTCACTAATAAAGAAAAAGTAAGTCAGAAGTGCAGATTGGCTGTAGTTTCCAAGAAACAGTATTGGGTCAAAATAGGAAATTTATGCAAAATAAGGCAAAAACGGTAGTTTATCAGAAGGTACAGTGTCTACAAGCAACCAGTTCTATCTGAAAGCTGCACATTCAATACATTCATTTTAATATGGATAGAGTTTTGACATAAAATGTTTTGTTTTTATTTGCAGAAATCTCTCTCTTGGAAGTGGACAAAATGCATGCATGTAGAGAAATTAAATCAGGGATCTCCAACCTTTTTGGGTTTGAGGGCTACCCAAAAGATGAGAATTTGTACTGAGGGCTACTTGTGCAAAATAATCCTCTATATTAAATTCTTGACATGCCTTTCAAATGACACTAGGATTGTATGATTGTTTGCTTTGCATTAATGATAATGTTTATAAAAATAATCTTGTAATTAAACATAAAAACAAGTAAAAAAAAAAAAAAAATTATGACTAAAACACTGTAGTAGTCACTGTTTATAAATATCTCTCGTGGGCCCCTCACAAGCTCCAGAAGGGCTCCCTGGTGCTCGCGGGCACCTCGTTGGTGACTCCTGAATTAAATACTTTCAAAATATCTATTGTTTTTATGCAAAAATGCCTAAATCTATTGTATAAACAGATGCAATTTTGATGTGAAACAATATCATTAAATATCTTGAATACATTAGCTAACCAGCACAGTTATCAATTGATTTTCAGTTCATCTTATCAAAATAAATGAGATTTAGCCACTTTTATCTCAGGAAGCAGATCGAGCCCAAACATTTACAGACCAGTGTTATGTGAAAGCTCACTGAGAACTTACTCCGTGCTCTTCTCCACGAGCCACTTCTCGTGCTGAGCGTGTAGTTTGTCCAGATAATCCTGCTGAACGCCCTGCTCCTCCGGCCTCCCTCGAATCCTCAGCCGCTCCATACACGTCTGACCCACACAAACACAAACACAAACTCTCATCGTTATCCGTCTCAAACAAACCACTTCTGCAGCAGACTCTGAGCGTCCAGACCTGTGGGGGGGCCCGGAGGTAGATGATGCCCTCTAGCTCCACCCGCTGGCCGAACTCCTCCACCAGCAGCGAGTGCCACTCCTGGTAGATGGCCCATTCTGTGGCGTTGATGCAGCCCAGCTCAAAGGAGTTCAGGGCAAAGATGTACCTGGGACAGATAATAATGAATAAAAAGTACCAAGTGTTTCAGCTGAATATTAATGTTGGGGGGAAAAAAACACTGAGGTGGAAAAGCAACTAAATACTTTACTAATTAACAGTGGGGGAAGAAGAGCTCAATTTCTTTACCTGAGTAAAAGTACAGATAAATGTGCAACAAGTTACTCAAGTAAAAGTATCACCTTAAAATGTCTATTTAAGTAAAAGTTAGGGCTGCACGATATGGAGGAAACATGCGATATTCAATAACTATGTTGAAAATTGCGATAACGATATTATTGCGATATTTGAAAATAGAGCCTACTTTTCGAACATAGTAAGTTAAATTCACTACATTTGACAAAAATGTAAGTTCCTGTATTTACAAGTCAAAACAGTAACAAAATCAAAACTTAACACAGACTAAACCAGGAATAAAACAAGGCTAAGCTGTGACTAAATTAATTAAATTACCGCTAAAACTGGACTTTTTAAACAATTTTATTTAGTCACAACACATGTTCTTTTAAGGCTCTGGTGGAAAATGATTCTTCAGTGTAAATCTCTGTCAGATGGAAGACCACAGCGTTATTGTGATATATTTAGATTCTTGCGATACAAATATTGCATTTGCTGATTTAGCAATAATGATAATTTTGCGTTATATTGTGCAGCCCTAGTAAACGTATAAAATAACTCACTTTTAAATAAGGGTGCTCCGATCGATCGGCCGCCGATCATGATCGGCCGATCATGGCTAAAAATAGAGTGATCGGTGATCGGTAAAATGGGCCGATCAGAAGGGCCGATCAAATTACAATAAACACGCGAGGCTCTCACATTTACTGTCCTGCAACTCCGGTTTGATTAAACAGCAGTAGCGTTATTCTAGCAGTGTTTTTAAGTTAAGCCCTGGTTATAACTAACACAAACCTGCCCTGGAGGCGCTGCTTTGTGTCCCCGCTGTGTCCCCGCTGTGTCCCCGCCTGCTTTAGGAGCGCACAGGACAGAACCGAGGCGCAGCAGTGCGTGTATTTGTAAACACCAACGTAAATAGAGCTACAGCTAACCCGCTAACAGTTAAGTTAAAAGGATTAAGAAAGTTCAGAGTCTGCCTGTGTCTTGTTGCGCGGAGAAAACTGTGCGTTTTGTGGCTTAAACTGCACCAAATGGCTGCTAATGGAAAGAGAAAGTAAAAAGGCAGCCCATGTGTCCGTGTGTCTGAGAGGAGCACCTTTCATCGTTGTCTTCTCTGCTCTCTTTGCACGTTTTCTTCATTCAGACGTTGTCAAAACTGGCAGCAGGAGCTGTCTGCTCTTTAGTCCACTGTGTTTCAACCTGGTTTGGCTGCGCGTTACGCGGACACAGGCGCTGCACCCGCAGACTCGCATTAAAGGAACCAATTAAGAACAGCTGATTTTTACATCAGCGGAGCATTCAAACAAAGCCACAGACACTGGGCACACATTAAAGACCAATAATGCAACAAAACCGCTTCTAAAACAAAAATAAGTAGAATTTTGTTGTTCTTTTATATTTACAAAGGCTACAGTATTTTTCAAATGGAACTAATAATAGCCTGCATACAATACATTACTACATTGAAGACCACGTGATCGGTATCGGCCATGATCGGTATCGGCCGATCACAGCAGAGGCTGATCGGTGATCGGCCTCAAAAACCCTGATCGGAGCACCCTTACTTTTAAATGTACTTGCAAGTAAAAAAGTAAAAGTATTTCTCTCATGAATGAGTTAAATGTGAGGGATTTTGCTGATTCCAGATGAAATGAACAAACTGCTGCAGTAGAAGAGACTGAACCTGTCTCTGAGCTCTGAGGTCTTTATTATTCTGATGTTTCTAAAGCAGTACTACTTTACTGCATCTGTTATATTTAAGTACTGTGTGTCTACAATGAGGCCACGACAAAAACACAGGATTTTAAACCAAAACTCAAAATACTTTGTACTTCAAACCAACTCAGAAATGTAGTGGAGTAAAAAGTACATGATACTTGCTTTAAAATGTAGTGAAGTAAAAGTACCTCTTGAAAAATTTACTCAAGTAAAGTACAGATACATGAAAAATATACTTAAGTACTTTTACTTCATTACATTCCACCACTGGTAATTAAATACATTTTTGGAAGAAAAGGGTACTTTCTGAGTACATTTTGTAGAACATACTTTTAATTTAGTACATTTTGTATAAGAAAGTCATTTCCTTATGAAGAAGGGGTAGGAGTACACAAGCTCACAATTCAACCTAATTCTTCTGAACACTATGAAATTTTGTTTTGATGCATTGTTGAATTGATTATGAATGAGTTTTTGCTCAAATAAATAAAATATTTTTTTTATAATTGATTGATTTATTTCGAAGCAAGTGAAACAAAGTACAATAGAAAAAAAATTATTTGTACACTGATGTAATCTTCACAATTGTTCACATCGAGGTAGAAAGAAAAAATAAAATAGATATTTAAATCATTTGTATGCATAAACTATATGCATATTATGTACATATATAGATACTATATATATATATATATATTTGTGTGTATATATAAATATACAATTTATTTAACATACATATGCAATATTTGCTCGAAAGGGATTGGGAAGAAGGAAAACTTATTGACTCCCACCCCTAATTTATTCTTTTATATCAAACTATATGGTTGCAGTAATAATTCAATCATTATAGAGTTATATATAATGATAATATAATAATAATAATACATAATAATGAAGTAGATGTAGAACAAAAGTTCATTATATTTTGATGTTAAACTCGAGCTGTTTGACAAATTGTGAACAGGACACAGCCAATCAGAGCTCACTGACCACGACGGCCCGATGCCGATTCAAGTGTGTAATCGGCCAGAACTACGTCCAACTGTCCCACACCAAACAGACTCACGTCACCGACCACGTCAAACCATCCGACCAATGGCCGATGCTCGCCCCGGTGTGTCCCGGCCTTTAAAGAGTGCGGTACCTGTCGCTGTAGATGGACCTCTCATACACCTGCACCGGCCCGCCCTCAGACCTGAGCAGACGGGACGGAGGGGGCTGCAGCTGCGTCCTCATCCGGCTCATACACGAGTGGGTCTGGAAGGTGTAGGACCAGCGCTGGGGGTCCTCGTACATCATCTGCAGGAGGTTACTGACTCCGCTCTCTGACCCCTGCACACACACATGGTTAGTAAGGTATTTGTTAACAGGAACAGCTAAATGTGGGCACAGTGTACTCACCCCGGGGCCCCCATTCTGGATGTTCTGCCACTTACTGACCGGCTCCGCCACCACCTCCCAGTCTGCACTCACTGACTTCAACAGGCGGGCGAACGTCGACTTCCCGACAGCTGAGGAGGAGGCGGACATCACCGGATGAGTTTTATTACATTTATTACAACAAATGGTTTTTTATTACTCACAGAAATACATTGTAGGCTACTTTTCAAAATGACTCCACTGATATTTTAGTAGGAGTGCGAAATTGGCATCTCATGATTTGATTCAAAAGTAATGCACGATTCATGGATTCATCAGACGCCTTTCTGGTTCATGTGAGCATTAATTCATTTTAATTGTATATTTAATATCTGGAATTTTAAACACTTTCTACTAAAAACCAAAACTAGAGAATTAATAATGGATGATTGTTGTTAATGCTGTTAGTATTTGCCAGAACTAACTCTTTGAAACCCAGAAGCATAAGATTTGTATTGGACACTAGGCTACTTTAATAATTTATCTTTTCAAAATTACGATTATTAGTGTTTCTGAATTGATACAAAATCTATACTTACAATTTAATGCTCTGTACAGATATTACATTTACATTTAGCCTGTGTTTTACAGAGGATGTGTATATTTTTTCTTATGTATTCTTAATATTTAAAATGTAAAAAGAAGATTTTTCATGGGGTTCTTTTGCTTAACATTTTAGAGCTAGTATTTGTGCTTTTACCTCACTACATTTTTAGTTGGTATGAAGTACACAGTATTTTGAGTTTTGGTTTAAAATGCTGTGGCCTAAATATGCAGTATATAAAGATAAAAGATGCAGTAAAGTAGTACTCATAAGAAATATCAAAATAATAAATTCATTCATTTCAACAATAAAATCTGTACAATTCTAACATCATGATGCCTCACGTTTAACACATTTCTTTTCTTTTTCTGAAACAATTACATTTGAAAGATTGTACTTTAATACTTTCACTAAAAATGTTCACGTGCTTCTTTTACTTAGGTAATTTTTTGCTCCTTTATCTGAACTTTTACTTCCTCCATCACTGTCTTTCAAAAGCACTTTTTATTACATTGTGAAATGGCTTTGTTAGGGTGACCAGATGTCCCTATTTAACCGGGACAGTCCCAGTTTTAGGCTCCTTGTCCCAGTTTTTAACAAACTATGTTCCAATTATATTTTAACAAAAAGAAAAGCATAGGGCACTTAAAATCACATTGATCTTAAGACTTTTGTCACTAAATTTATCCATCCATCCATCCATCTTCTTCCTCTTTATCCGGGGCCGGGTCGCGGAGGCAGCAGTCTAAGCAGGGACACCCAGACATCCCTCTCCCCGGACACTTCCTCCAGCTCCTCAGAAGGAACCCCAAGGCGTTCCCAGGCCGAGAGACATAGAGGGGAGGGGGCCCCGGGGAAGACTAAATTTATTTATAGTGCCATTATTTTTATTAATAAATTGCCATTAAATATAAAAACTTAGGCCCTACTGTGATGTATATCGCAGAAAATCAGAAGATTCTATAGATTTTTATCTCTTGGTGATTTCAAATGGACCAGGATTAGAGAAAAAAAGTTTTGGTTCTAAAAATCTGGTCACTCGTGGCTTTTTTGCTTTATTTGCAACAATAATTTACACCCATGTAGTTTTTTACTGCTGTGGTACTTCTATTCAGGTTCTACTCCTAAATACCAACAATATAATTAATTTTCAATCAAAGTAATGGCTTTCCGTGGTTTACCGATGTTCCCCTCGATAGACACCCTCTTGATGCGGGCTGTCCCCTCCTCTCGCGCGGATGTCCCACTCAGACTCCTCGGGGCTAACTTCTGAGCCATGGTCCTGGGGCTGCGGGGCTCTGTTTCCCTGCTGTTTCTGGCCGTCCCGCGCAGTGTCGGAGCCGCATTACATCCAGACCTGACAAACGGCAGCAAACACGACGCGGATTTTAATTTTAGGAGGTGATTTCTGAGCATCACTGCCACACGCGCTCCGCAAAGAGCCCGGGACCGGAGCAGGGCTAATGCTAACGTGCTAACACCGGGTTTAGGCTCATGTTAGCGGGCTCACCTCACTCTGGGAACCTGCAGAAATAATCATTCTTTTAAACTTAATCAGGCTTAGAAAATAATTTAATCCTAATCTACACAACTTCACTGAAACTTATGCAAACACCTGTGCGCGAGGAAAGGTTTACAAAACAGCGGAGCGGAGAAACACTTCCGGTGCAGCAGGAAGTAGAATTTCACAATAAAAGCTCTTTGTTTATCTTTTTATTCAGTGTTTCTCACACTTTTCACACCACTTCAGGATCATCTTTAATGGACTTAACGAAGCCTAAATCTGGACTAATCCAAAATGATACTTTAGGAATTAACACTACGCTAAAACAGGGCTAAATTAGGACTAAAACATGACTGCACTAGGTCTCAGAACCAGGACAGAACTAGGATGAAACAAGGACTAGATTAACCAGGACTACTGTATACCAGGACTAAACCTAAACCATGACTATACCAGGACTAAAACAGGACTAAACCTAAACCAAGACTAAATAAGGACTAACATAGGACTGCAGTAGGTCTCTTAACCAGGACAAAACCAGGATGAAACAAGAACCAAATTTATCAGGACTATACCAAGTCTAAACAAGGACTGAACAAAAACTAAACCAAGTAAACCATGACTAAACCCGGACAAAAACAGGACTAAACCAGGATCGATCGAGGAATAAATCAGGAATAGCAGTGGTCTAAACTTGTAACCAAAGCAGGATTAAAACTCTTTTTAAAATAAATCAGGACTTGAACTATAAAAGACTCCTGAGTACCACCAGCAGGACCCGTACCACAGTTTGAGAACCACTGGATTAGATCACCACAGATTTTAAACCTGTGCACAAAATCAAATTATTGAGCATATAGTTGTTAAAATATGTTGCTTTTAATATCACGTGAGTTAAAATAATGTGTTTATTACTTCAGTATAAATAAACTAATAATTAATTTGTAATTTATTAAAAGGACAGTTATAAATGAATTACAGTAGATATTTGTGTTTGATGAACTATTTTAAGGAGCTAATAATAAATAATACATATATAGACACTGTTAAATAAATAGTAAAGAAGCATGTCATATTTTTAGTTAAAAAGTAGTTTTATTTTCATTAATCAAAATACAATTATATACATTTTGAATTTCACACTTTCACTTTAAACAGGGTTTATAAAAATAACATTTACAATTGATAACAAGTGCGCAGATGTGTAATTCAGTTGTACATAGCGCACTAACTAATCTGATTGGAATTATTTATTGACGTTTATATGAATAATAAAAGCTTGCAGTAGTATTGTTCTTTTGTGTTCAGTAGCTCGTGTTCTTGATGACGATCTTCTGAGCCGTCTCGATCTTGTAATCCTTGATGCCTGGAGAGAAACAAACAACAGAGACTGGTTTCAGAAGGGAGCTGAGGTTTAAAGATGAAACTATAATTAGTGGTTCTCAAACTGTGGGACATGTCTCACTGGTGGTCTTTTGTCTTTGCAGTTCAAGTCCTGGTTTAGTTTCATTTAGAGCCAGTTTTGATACTGTTTTAGTCCTGTTTTAGTTGGAGCTAGAACTGGTTTAGTCCTAGTTAAGCCCTGGTTTAGTACCTGGTTTAGTCCTGGTTTAGTCCTGGTTTAGTCCTGGTTTAGTCCTGGTTTAGTCCTGGTTTAGTCCTGGTTTAGTCCTGGTTTAGTCCTGGTGTAGCTGTAATTTAGACCTGGTTTAGTCCTGGTTTAGTCCTGGTTTAGTCCTGGTGTAGCTGTAATTTAGTCCTGGTTTAGTCCTGGTTTAGTCCTGGTTTAGTCCTGGTTTAGTCCTGGTGTAGCTGTAATTTAGTCCTGGTTTAGTCCTGGTTTAGTCCTGGTTTAGCCCTGGTTTAGCCCTGGTGTAGCTGTAATTTAGACCTGGTTTAGTCCTGGTTTAGTCCTGGTTTAGCTGTAATTTAGTCCTGGTTTAGTCCTGGTTTAGTCCTGGTTTAGTCCTGGTTTAGTCCTGGTTTAGTCCTGGTTTAGTCCTGGTTTAGTCCTGGTGTAGCTGTAATTTAGACCTGGTTTAGTCCTGGTTTAGTCCTGGATTAGTCCTGGTTTAGTCCTGGTTTAGTCCTGGTTTAGTCCTGGTTTAGTCCTGGTTTAGTCCTGGTTTAGCCCTGGTTTAGCCCTGGTTTAGCCCTGGTTTAGCCCTGGTTTAGCCCTGGTGTAGCTGTAATTTAGACCTGGTTTAGTCCTGGTTTAGTCCTGGTTTAGCTGTAATTTAGTCCTGGTTTAGTCCTGGTTTAGTCCTGGTTTAGTCCTGGTTTAGTCCTGGTTTAGTCCTGGTTTAGTCCTGGTGTAGCTGTAATTTAGACCTGGTTTAGTCCTGGTTTAGTCCTGGATTAGTCCTGGTTTAGTCCTGGTTTAGTCCTGGTTTAGTCCTGGTTTAGTCCTGGTTTAGTCCTGGTGTAGCTGTAATTTAGTCCTGGTTTAGTCCTGGTTTAGTCCTGGTTTAGTCCTGGTTTAGTCCTGGTGTAGCTGTAATTTAGACCTGGTTTAGTCCTGGATTAGTCCTGGATTAGTCCTGGATTAGTCCTGGATTAGTCCTGGATTAGTCCTGGTGTAGCTGTAATTTAGACCTGGTTTAGTCCTGGTTTAGTCCTGGATTAGTCCTGGTTTAGTCCTGGTGTAGCTGTAATTTAGACCTGGTTTAGTCCTGGTTTAGTCCTGGTTTAGTCCTGGTTTAGTCCTGGTTTAGTCCTGGTGTAGCTGTAATTTAGACCTGGTTTAGTCCTGGTTTAGTCCTGGTTTAGTCCTGGTTTAGTCCTGGTGTAGCTGTAATTTAGACCTGGTTTAGTCCTGGATTAGTCCTGGTGTAGCTGTAATTTAGACCTGGTTTAGTCCTGGTTTAGACCTGGTTCAGACCTGGAGTAGTTCTGGTTTTGTCCTGGTACAGACTTGGTTTAGACCTGGTATAGTTGTAATTTAGACCTGGTTTAATCCTAGTTTAGAACTGGTTTAGTCCTGGTTTAGAGATGGTTTAGTCTTCATTTTGGCTCATTTTAGTCCATTAAAGCTGGTACTTTGAAAGCCAAATATTTTCTGAGGTGGAAAACAGCCTGAGAATCACTGCATGTGTATACTGTTTATATTGTATATTGTGTATATTGTGTATATTGTGTATATTGTGTATATTGTGTATATTGTGTATATTGTAGTGTTCAGTGCTGACCTTGGCTGAGCGCGGCGCCCTCTGCTGACAGGTGCCAGTACCTGCGGTCGCTCTGCCGGGCCTGTTCTCCGTTCACCACGCTCAGGAAGGGCCCCCACAGACTCATCTCCTTCTCAAACCTGACAACAACAGAGACACAGCTGAAAAACTACTACTTATTATTTATTACAAATACACCATTTACTTTCTGAAACAAATGGTATTACTAGTAATAGTTTTTTTCTGCCAATAACTAGAACTTAATGTCTAAAACTTACTAATTATCATACTTTTCACTGGAGAAACAACAAACATTAAAGATGCAGTAGGCAAATTTCCACTGTCAGTTAAAGATCCCATATTACGCTTTTTCAGGCTTTTTGGAATATTTTGGACATCTTTAGATTAGTATTAATAATGTATATGTGAAAAACCTTTTCTTTTGGTAAGCTGTTACTTAAATTAGGTGTCTGTTGCCCCCTGCTGGCAACAGTGGGGAATGGACAGAGTATAACATGGATAATTAGCACAGCTATTAGCAACATGAGGCTAACAGATAGATAAATGAGCTGACTGCTTCATAGTGACGGAGGTTTAAGGCTGAAATGATCAGAATGAGTCTGGTGACGGTGTATGGGCTTTTAGAAATGCGCAGGGGCACTTCCTGGTTTCACGTGTCTATGTAGAGCTGTGAGACCGAGCGTTTTCAGCTCTGGAGAAGGGCAGCACCTCAGCATACAGGATTATTCAAACAAAAACACAACTCCAGGTCTGTTTTTGAGGAGGAAACATTATAACATGATTGAAAGCTCAAAAAAGTAAATTTAGCAGAATAGGGGACCTTTAATATAAGAATGTGAGTAAACCGAACATGCTGTTATATTATTTTAGTGGTGTACTTTGTAGCTAAAAATACAAGGGCTGATAGTGATTTGTACACTTACGAAGCATTCATGTTGTCCTCGTAAACTCTGCCGTCACTACAAAGCAGTCAGCTCATTTTTCTATCTGTTGCTAATAGCCGTGCTAAATAGCCATTTTATGCTCCAATCCATTCCCACCTGTTGCCAGCAGGGGGCAACAGGCACCTAATCCAAACGTTCTCTGCAAAGTCACAGCAACAGCTCCTCAAAAACCATAAGACGTTTTCCATACATGTACATTATTTCAAGTACCGTATTTTCCGCACTATAAGGCACATCGGATTATAAGGCGCACCTTCAATTAATGGCCTATTTTAAAACTGTTTTCATATATTGGGCGCACCGCATTATAAGGCGCATCCACTAGATGGTGCTGCGCTAAAGGGAATGTCAATAAAACAGTCAGATAAGTCAGTCAGTCAAACTTTATTAATAGAATACAAACCAGCGTTCTTACAACTCCCTCATTGAAAACTAGGGATGCACAGATACCACTTTTTTTCAAACAGTACTTCCATTTGAGTACGTACCGATACGAGTACGAGTACTTCCATTTGAGTACGTACCGATACGAGTACTTATATCGGGGTAACTTTATAGTTTATACAGTCACACTGCTGTATGTCATTCATCCCATACCGTGTCGCTTTTTGCCGTCTATCCCCGCTCTGCGATGCTAAGTTATTTTTACAACAGAGTGGTTTGAACACAGCTAACCATGGCTAAAATTTGCTGAATATGGACATGTTATACCTCATTTTAAAGCTTAGATTCTCCTCTGTTCAGTCGCTAAAATAATTTTAAAAACAGATTGAGCATCTGCGCATCACCTGCGGAGATTCGCCATTACATACAGGAGCTAACACAATTAGCAACGGTACTTCTTATGTTTTATCAGACAACAACTGCTTCAGACTCCGCGCTTATATCATTTTCGGGACAACTAGGACAACAAAAGGACAACTGCTTAAGTTTTAGGACTCGCGTATGATTTGGGATAAGTCTGGTTGAGCAGAATGTAGAGCCAGCTTTGCTTTTAAAGCCTGTCACTTCGGCGACGCCCCCTGAATACGGTAGCCATAATTAACCAACATTGATCCATATATGAGGCGCATCGGATTATAAGGCGCACTGTCGGTTTTTGAGAAAATTAAAGGCTTTTAGGTGCGCCTTACTAGTGCGGAAAATACGGTAATAAAACGAATCTGGGACCTTTACCATTCAGCTTTTTAGCAGAGAGGAGGCCATTTGGATCAGCATCTGAGGTCCACATAAACGCTAAAAATAAATCCCTGTTAATAAAATAAAACCCAAACCCTTGAGTCAATTCTAAAGCAGTATTTGACGGTGAGAGTACTTGTACACATAAAACACACGATGCCGAGTGATGTTAAAGTTGAACTCACGTGAAGCCGGAGCCGGTCGTGCTCAGCTGCTCCAGGGCCTCCAGCAGAGAGCTCCCCTGTGGGACGTCCAGGTTGTACACCGTCTCCGTCTCCTCGGAGTTCACCACCGCCACGGACACAGACACTTTGGGCCGCTCCGGTAGCTCCGGTAGCTCCACCGCGGGCCCCAGGGGCTCCAGGGGCTCCAGGGGCTCCAGGACCAGGCTGTCTGCTCGGGATGGACACAGACACAAAAAACAGGGGTCGATCGATGAGTTTGAAGCCCAGTGTGTAGCCTTGGTTTAGTCTTATTATTACATCCTTGTTTAGTTTTAAATTTAGAACTGATTTAACCCTAGCTGGTGCCTGAATAGTGGACATCAAATTAAAGCCTGGTATTAATTAAAAGGGGCTGTATTATGCTTTTATTTATCTTTTTAAAGCAATCTTGGTCGCCTCTAGAAAAGCACTGCAAATTTTACAAACTTAAAAAACATTATGTCACAAAAAAAAAAGTTTCTGAAATGAAGAGACCAACAGAGACCACGGGAGAGTTACATTCTAAAAGAAAAAGCGCTCTACTTCCTTAAACTTTTTGTCTGATGCCATTTTACCGTATTTTCCAGACTATAAGTCGCAATTTTTTTCATAGTCTGGCTAGGGGTGCGACGTATATTAAAATATTTCACATGTTCGTTATTTTCACACTGATGATGGATGGAGAGCACAGCTTCACGCCACCGAGAGGATGCGTCATGCAACTTTCCAGCAAGTCATCGGATGAATTGACAAGGCATGGACTTCAGTGACAAACGAAACCATCCTGTCGAGATTCAGAAAGAGCGGAATAATTGGAAATGGAACTGATGCTGAGTCTGACGACAGCCACGCAGAGGAGGAAGCGGCGCTTCGTCTACCTCCGGAGTTGGCGGAGTTGTTCAGAAGCGACACCGAGGATGAAAAATTTAAAGGATTTAGCGATTAGGAGTGAGATGGTGAGTTTGGTGAACTTGTTATATTATGTTCTTTATGCTATAGTTATGTGAATAACTGTTAATATATTACGTTAACATACGAGACACCTATTCAGTTCGTTGTTTATGCTTCATGTAGCTGAATAACCATCAATGTGTTACGTTAGCATAGCGCACAGCTATTCAGCCTGTTGTTCTCTATTCTATTATTACTATAACTTGCCTTTCAACATGAAATGTCTGTTCTTGGTGTTGGATTTTGTAAAATAAATTTCCCCCAAAAAATGCGACTTATAGTCCAGTGCGACTTATATACGTTTTTTCTTCTTCATTATGCATTTTTTGGCTAGTGCGACTTATAGTCAGGAAAATACTGTACTTCAAAATGAAAAATGCAGGGGTTTGTGGAACCAGGTGTTCTGAGGCCTCAGAAAACTCACCGCCAGAGAACACAGGATTACTCAAACAGGCGTGAATGAAACAAAGCACAACTCTAGGTCTGTTTTTGATGAAGGAACAACATTATAACATGGGAGAAAGCTCTAAAAAGTCTAATTTGCATAACACAGCCTCTTTAATAATTTCTAAATCAATTAAATTCTTATTCTGCTGAAGAGTTAAGATATTGGGCAACACATTTAATTCTGTAGGTCATATCAGCATATTTGATGGTCCGATAATGCCAAAAACTCAGACAGATTAAGGGGCCAGTATTACTCTATAGCTCAGGTGCTATTTTTAAAACAAAAACAATCAGAAAATCCACAAATACTGAACCTGATCAATGTTTGTGAGCATCATTCTCAGTATGTAAATCTTATGGCTAAACAACCTGTCTACTGACAATAATCAACAAACAATCTTTCACCTCAATTATTATCATCACTATTATCATTTCCACAGGAGATGTTGAACTTTGTGACGGTTTTTGTTTCATGTCAATACGCCCAGTAATTGCTGAGATTAAAAAACAACATATTGAGGGATGTACCGTCTTCTCCGAGGCACTGCTTGCTCCGGACTGCGAGGTAGGATCTCTGCTGCAGCGCGGGCAGGATCTGAGACACCGCCATGGGGTTGTGGTACAGGTTGTTCCGGGCGTCGGTCCTCATGGCCTCCATCGCTGCAGCGTACTCCGACACCGGATGGCCCATCGCCAGTAAGGCCTGGGAACAAGGAGCAATGTTTAGTTAGTTGGTTTAATTAGAGAAGTAGATTATGTAATAAAATGGTTAAATAATATAACTCAGGGTTCCTGTGGGTATCAGCGAGTCTAATTAATGCTTTTTAATGCCATTTTAAAGCTATTTTTAACATTTTTATAAACATAATATAATCGTGGTGGCTTAAATTGTCAAAATGTATTTAAAAGTATTGTATTTACCAAAAATTCTTCCAAAACTTTTGACTAAATTTCCAAGAGCCGACTGACTGAAATGACTTATAAATAGTATTCAAATTGTTCAGTGTGGTGCATTAGAAACTTCATAACTTAATTTCATTTAATTTGTTAAAATTGCAACAACAACAAAAAAAACATTTGAGGCTCTTCCCTCAGAAAAATATTACTCCACTAATTTTCCTGACTACACCCCAGTAATTAAAAGATAATGATGCTTGGTAAGTTGGTTCAGAACGCATTTTTAAAAGTAAATTAAGATATAAAGTAATCATCTAGGCAGGTTTGACTAGGAGTGATTGAATGTTACTCAGACTGTTTAAATTTCCAAAACTTTACACCAAAATATAAAATTCCAACACTTTTCCAGGACTTGGACATTGCAATTTAAAATTTCATGACTTTTCCAGGTTTTCCCTGACTGTACAAACCCTGAAAATACGGTTCATAAAGCACCAATAATGCTGAAAGTTAGACAAACAACAACTAAACAACAAAAACCGCTACATTGCACTGCCATAGAATACATAATTATGTCCAGAACATAATATTTAAAATTTTAAATAACAGAACTTGATGTAAACAATATTCAAGTGCTATAGAAATTGCATACGTTTGTGTTTGAGATTTACTGCAAGTGCCTTCATTATTTTTTAGTTCTAATTATGAGACATCTTTTAGTGCGTTTGTCTTTGGAGAACCTCCTCAGAGTGTTTTTTTTGTATTTGTATTTTGTAATTTTATGAGCCATGAGGGCACTGTATTTTTTTTAGTCTCCGCTCTTACCTTACCTTGTACGTTAGCATCGCCATGAACTATGTGCAACACCGTCAAACATCCAGGGTTCGGGTAGTTCTGTTTCTTCTTCTTTGATTTTATAGGCCCTTTTCACGATGACTTCAGACAACTTCCGTTTTGAGACGATGGGATGTATCTTCATTTCCGGTGCTGCTGCTCGCCAGTAAGGAATTTACTCGGAGTCTTAAAAATTGGCCAAATATAAGGCTACATGATGTACAGAAACTCGAAAAGGGATATACATTTTTCATTGAGGGTTACTTATTTGATTATGAAGGTAAGTGTTTTGTCTTGTAGCTAAAGCTAGTAGTTGTTAATGCTGTAGCGTTAGCATTAGGTCTAACGGGGTGTGCGATAAAACAATATTAGATTATGTTACGATCTAAATGAATGACAATCTGCTTGTCTGAAAGGCTCACTGCATAGTACTGCAATGAACTTCTAATTAGACCTCAAAAGTCTATTATTTTGTCACAGACTGATCACTACAGCAGAGTCAGTGTTCGAGCACAGAGCTTTACTAAATGAAAATATACTGTAGTACTATCCAGTGGTATTTCCTGATAAGCAGATTGTCAAATATTCAGATAAACTCAGATCATGACATGATCTAACACTGTTTTATAGCGCAGCTCTATCACTTAGCCATGTTGCTAACGCTATCTAGCTACATAACAAAGCACTCACTTCATAATCCAAGTATCCTTGGTTGAAGAATTAATATCCTTTCGCAAGTTTTGAACATTTTGTGGGTAAATATTCATTTGAAAATCGCTGTATATTGTGTAAACTTGTAAACGGCTATTTTAAAAAAGTCTGGGTGAATTTCTTTTGGGAGAAGCGCGGCACCGGAACTGAAGATACATCCCATCGTCTCAAAACGGAAGTTGCCTGACGTCACGTGAAAAGGGTCTATTGGCAAGCTACAAAAAAAACGTGAAAGGTGCATGCCGCCACCTACTGTATCGGAGTACGCAACGTCATGCCTTTGTAAAAAATGCTACAGTCTGTTAATTAAGCCGGTGTTACACAGAAAATAAAATAGCGCCCTGTAGACCCGTTTCTGATCCCTCCCCCTTGCTAAGAGTCCTACAATGCTCCAGTCCCTTCCTGCTTCTGTCACTTTCCCCTTCATCCGATCCCTCTCCACACTAAACCTCCACACTCCAACAACACATGTTCCACTGTCTAACTCACATCACATACTTCACATTTACCAGAGTCTGTCTTATTCATTCTAAAAAGAGTAGAGTTTAAACCAGTGTGACCTAATCTTAACTGTGTGAATACTGTAGCTTCTTTCTGGCTTTTATTTGGGGAAAGCTTTGCTGTAATTCTGTTTCGCCCGTCTATCACAAAATTATTAATGTCCGCGATTTTACTTCAAAACTATTTTAAACTTTTAATGTTTGCTGGGATCAAATGTTATGCTTTTTATTGCCATTTAAGGTCTTGATTTTTTTCTATTTACCGTATTTTCCGCACTATAAGGCGCACCTAAAAGCCTTTAATTTTCTCAAAAACCGACAGTGCGCCTTATAATCAGATGCGCCTTATATATGGATCAGTGTTGGTTAATTATGGCTACCGTATTCAGGGGGCGTCGCCGAAGTGACAGCGGTAAAAACGGTAAATGGGAATTCCAGTCCCAGCTGTTCATGTGTGCCATAGGCGTGTTTATGGATCCTGCCGCAAAAGAACAAGGAGGCGTGGCCTTTGCTCCATCTCAGTAGAAGAGTTGCGACATTGAGGGGACAGAAAACTGAGCGCTCGAACGCTGTTCATGTAGCTTTGAACTGTGACAAATGGAGTTGGAAATACATTGTTTTCAACGAGGGAGTTGTAAGAACGCTGGTTTGTATTCTATTAATAAAGTTTGACTGACTGACTTATCTGACTGTTTTATTGACATTCCCTTTAGCGCAGCGCCATCTAGTGGATGTGCCTTATAATGTGGTGCGCCCTATATATGAAAACAGTTTTAAAATAGGCCATTAATTGAAGGTGCACCTTATAATCCGATGCGCCTTATAGTGCGGAAAATACGGTAATGACTTTTAATGCTTTTTAATGCCCCGCAGGAACCCTGTAAGTAATAAAAGACGCTTACTTGAACTGCGACGCCAGTGCTGAACTTGTTTCCGATGTGTCCGTCCGGTGTGCGCGCTGCTAACAGCTTGTGATGGACCTTCATCAGGGCCATATTCAGTTCATGACCATGTGCCCCGGAGTCTTTGACACACTTGAGGGCCATCCCGGCCATGGCATAGGTGTCTGAGGGACACAGAGAGGAGCGCGTTAATAACTAAAGTCGCTCTGTTCTGTGTAGCGTGACAGTGCTGCGGTGACTCACCCACGCTCTTGGCTCCGACCCCGTGTTTGAGGTGCTCCTGGTTCACGGCCTTGATGAGCTTGTGGACCACATGGTGCTCCACCCGGACCCCGCCCACACACAGCGCCAGCACGCCCAGGGAGTACTGGTAGTAGTTGGTGGAAGGCCGATGGTGCTGGCTGACTGTGGAAACAAAAAGGAAAAAATATATTTATTTTTTTTAACAAAGCACAATGTAGAGATGAAATGTTAAAGGTCCCCTCTTCTGCTAAATTGATTTTTTTTTTTTTAGCTTTTAGCCATGTTACAATGTTGTTTCTACCTCAAAAACAGACAAGGAGAAGTATTTTGTTTCTACATAGACACCTGAAACCAGAAAGTGCTCCTAAAGCCCATACACCGTCACTGGACTCCTTCTGATCATTTCAGCCTTAAACCTCCGTCACTACGAAGCAGTCAGCTCATTTATCTATCTGTTAGCCTCATGTCACAAACAGCCATGTGCTAATTAGCCATTTTATGCTCTGTCCAGTCCCCACCGTTGCCAGCAGTGGGCGACAGACACCTAATCCAAGCATTATCTGCAAATTCAAAGCTCCCCAAAAAAAGAAGTCGTTCTCCATACATTTACATTATTTTAAGTATTAAGACGTTAAATACTAATGCAAAGGTGTCCAAAACTATTTCAAAACGCCTGAAAAAGCAGAATATGTTACCTTTAAAGAATGTAAAATGTCACAGTATAATGGCAAAAACATTCAGAGTCAATTTGTTCGCACCAAACTAGGTTTTTAATAATTTTATTCAAGTTCAACAATGATCAGGTAAATTAAATAAGCTAATTTAGTAGGTATACATATCTCATAAAATAGTGACTGAGTTGTAACAGAAAACTTTTGAAACTGCAGAGGGAAGCACACAGGTCTATACGTGTCACTGTGGGGCTTATCACTGACATAAAAACTATGGTAAATGAATAAACAATTGTGAAAACATGACGAAGGCCTTTAGTGACAGCAGCTGTGACAGGAGGAGTGGTGCAATCCCACTTTACGACGGCGTTAAGCGAACGTCTTACCGCTGATCTCGTCCTTCTCCCTCTGCATGGCGGCCTTCAGGTGGTTCAGCAGAGTGTCCGTGCGCTCTTTCACTGTGAAGGTGACCATGCTGAGGTCAGAGCAGGACGACTTCAGCGCCAACAGGTACAGCGCCATGAGGCCGGGGGCGGACGGGCTCTGAGACAGGACGCTGAGGCAGAAAAGATTAGATTCATGAATTATTAAACAGCATAATATACTGCATTTGTGGTGAACATGCTACGTTTTCAATCCATGAATTATCCTTAACCACCACAAAAGGAAAGATATGGATAGACAAGAAGTTTTAAGCAAACAACAACTAACTGAGGTTCAGGTAGATTAAGGTAGACTTTATTGTCCCTTTAGGGAAATTTCTTCTCTGCATTTGACCCATCCTTCAAAGCTGCTGGGGCAACCTGTCAAGAGCAGTACAGCGCCCGGACCCTTCTCCTGATTGTGAGCCAGGATCCTGGTCAGGAATAGGGATGGGAATTGATAAGATTTTATCAAAGTCGATGCCATTGTCGATTCTGCTTATCGATCCGATTCTTTATCGATTCCCTTATCGATTCCTGATATATCTGGGAATAAATATCAACTAGATTTGTGGCCATACAGTTTATTATGAAGCAGAAATAGAAGCTTATTTTTATTTTCATGTATGTGGGCCTATTTTAAACTGGGCTCACTAAACAGAAGTAATATGTATTGAATGTACAGCAGTAAATTACTGGAAATGTATACTTTTTAAATAAATTTCAATTCAATTCAATTCAGATTTATTTGTATAGCCCAGTATCACAACAAAAGTCGCCTCAAAGAGCTTCACAACAGTTGATCAAACATAAACACACAATCAGACAACACAAACAATAACTACACTAAACAGACCCAGGACACTCCTGTCCTTAGACCCTCCTTCTCGGTAAGGAAAAACTCCTAAAAAAACCCAGCTGTGGGAAAAAAGAAGAAACCTCATGGAGCCCAACTGAAGGAGAGATCCTCTCCCAGGACGGACAGGCAATGTGTCTAGGACTGTTAGATAAACAGGATTGTGGCTTTAATGTTGATTTAGGGGCAGCAGAAGCAGCTTTGCACCTGTCTGTCTGAATAAACCACTCATTAAACTAAAGAGTCTCTGTGTTACTGTGACAGTGCAAAGCAGGGAGGGGCCACATCAGCGTCAGACAGGTGAGGGTCAGACAGGTGAGGGTCAGACAGGTGAGGGTCAGACAGGTGAGAGTCAGAGAGGTGAGGGTCAGACAGGTGAGGGTCAGACAGGTGAGGGTCAGACAGGTGAGGGTCAGACAGGTGAGGGTCAGACAGGTGAGGGTCAGACAGGTGAGCGTCAGACAGGTGAGCGTCAGACAGGTGAGGGTCAGGCAGGTGAGGGTCAGACAGGTGAGGGTCAGACAGGTGAGAGTCAGACAGGTGAGGGTCAGACAGGTGAGCGCCAGACAGGTGAGGGTCAGACAGGTGAGGGTCAGACAGGTGAGAGTCAGACAGGTGAGGGTCAGACAGGTGAGAGTCAGACAGGTGAGGGTCAGACAGGTGAGGGTCAGACAGGTGAGGGTCAGACAGGTGAGAGTCAGACAGGTGAGGGTCAGACAGGTGAGGGTCAGACAGGTGAGGGTCAGACAGGTGAGGGTCAGACAGGTGAGAGTCAGACAGGTGAGGGTCAGACAGGTGAGGGTCAGACAGGTGAGGGATACTGTATTTCTTATGCAGGGGAATGAGCTCCTGCTGTCACAGTGCGCGGACATTTAGCTCCTACCTCCGCGGCTCTCTGGCTTCACTCTGCTGTGTCCACGCAGTGGGACGCGAGCGCGCCAGGCTCTGTGCGTCTCCACCTCCGCGCTGCCGTGTCCCGTGAGCGCATGTACATTAATTAGAGAGAGGAGAACGACATGCACTGCAAGATGAGCGCCATAGGCTTTGTAGGCTACTCATCGAAGACGACTTTTGCAGCAAAGTGAAAGTAAAAAGGTTAGAGGCGCTGTCCGACAGCGGGGCGGGTCTCGGAGTAAAACCTGCTCACACAAACGCAGCTGCCCAAAGCGGCATCGATAAGAGGGATCGTTAACGGCGGAGGCAAACAATTCCGATGGATTGTAGAACCGGGTTTTGATGCTCATCCCTAGTCAGGAGTACCCAGCTGGAGGATTAGACTGTTGTGCATGTTTTAGGTTGATGTGGGAAAACACAAGCTAATATTAATGCATAGAAAAATGGAGAGAGACGCTGCAGGAAGGGCATCAGGAGTACAAGAACCATGGCCTGCTGTATTGTTATTTGAGCAGTTGGAGCCCGACCTTGAAATATGTGGCTTAATAAAAAAGATTAGACAAGAAGGTCATCTGGTCAAGCTTTGTTTTACGAAGACATTTTGCCCTTACTCTGAAGAACTTAATCATTTCTCAGGAAAGCTCCTGTTAGAGTAGAGATTTATATACAGTAGTTCCCTCACAGAGGGAGGGGTTAAACCTGAAGAGACTCAGGCCAGTAAACAACAATCAGCAGCTGAATGTCCTGGACTGGAGTCTAAGGCGGGGTCCTGAATGTCCTGGACTGGAGTCTAATGCGGGATCCTGAATGTCCTGGACTGGAGTCTAAGGCAGGATCCTGAATGTCCTGGACTGGGGTCTAAAGCAGGATCCTGAATGTCCTGGACTGGAGTCTAATGCGGGTTCCTGAATGTCCTGGACTGGAGTCTAAGGCGGGATCCTGAATGTCCTGGACTGGAGTCTAAGGCGGGGTCCGTAATGTCCTGGACTGGAGTCTAATGCGGGATCCTGAATGTCCTGGACTGGAGTCTAATGCGGGATCCTGAATGTCCTGGACTGGAGTCTAAGGCGGGATCCTGAATGTCCTGGACTGGAGTCTAATGCGGGATCCTGAATGTCCTGGACTGGAGTCTAATGCGGGATCCTGAATGTCCTGGACTGGAGTCTAAGGCGGGATCCTGAATGTCCTGGACTGGAGTCTAAGGTGGGATCCTGAATGTCCTGGACTGGAGTCTAAGGCGGGATCCTGAATGTCCTGGACTGGAGTCTAAGGCGGGATCCTGAATGTCCTGGACTGGAGTCTAAGGTGGGATCCTGAATGTCCTGGACTGGAGTCTAAGGCGGGATCCTGAATGTCCTGGACTGGAGTCTAAGGCGGGATCCTGAATGTTCTGGACTGGAGTCTAAGGCGGGATCCTGAATGTCCTGGACTGGAGTCTAAGGCGGGATCCTGAATGTCCTGGACTGGAGTCTAAGGCAGGGTCGTTACCTGTGAGCCATTAGCTTAAGGTGCATCTTAAGTTGATGGTGTATTGGTAAAGTGAAACTGTTTGTGTTGTTGTTAGCTTAATATTCAAATCAATTGTTTATACACAATGTGACCTTTTTTCATGCTAACGCTAATTTGTGTATCGAAATAATTTGCAGTCTGCTTAACCACACCACAAAATACTGCTTTAAACTCTAAAAAGGTCTATAGTTAAATGTAATAGTTGACCTCTGGATGTGGTTGGGCAGGTGGCTGGTGAGGCGGAGGAGGTGTGCGCTCTCCTGGGCCAGGTTGTGGTGGTGGGACAGTCGGAGGGCAATGTGCACGCTGGGGTTGGCCACTCCCTCCTCTCCCTCTATAGACCGGAGGAGAGCCTTGTTGAGGGTCAGGAGCAGTTCGTTGTGTCCATCTGTATCTGAAAGGACAAATAAAACACAAAGTTAAATACAATGTTTAATATTTTAATGTTTCATGGAAGACGTTTTTTTCATAGGCTACAGTTTGTTTCTATTATATAATTGTTAAAGAGTAACTCACCCCTACACCATTTTTTTTTAGCTGATCAGCTGTACAAACAGGGCTTTAGTGATACATCTCACTATTTATAGTCTTATGTTTGACTGTTTTGTAAAAAAAGGTCTAAATTCACATTTTGTAGTGAAAACCGTCAGAGTGCTGCCCTCCTAGGGTCAAACAGTGGGATTTCTGCTCAATAGTTCCAGATAGGCAACTGTGACGTAGTATTTGACCACTTTACCGCACCTGTGCCGAGTATCTCCTCCCACGCCCCGTGCACTCCACGCCCTCGCTGTCTCTCTCCCCCGCGCGCTCGTCCCAGTCCCGCTGTTGCCAGGTGTGGGTCTTTTTCCTAAACACGCCACTCAGCCCCGCATTTACCGTTCAGTCTCCTCCGCCCCCCTCCCCTTTCACGGCTGCGCTTCTACTGTCCCGTGTGTCAGCGCACAATAAGGCATAATGAGCCTGATCAATGACAGTATATACCTACAAATTAGCAGTGTTGGGAGTAACGCATTACAAAGTAACGAGATTACAATTGTCAGTAACGCAGGGGGTAACGCATTACTTTTGAGCCCCCCAGTAAGTAATATTACAGTTACTAACAAAATACCCAATTAGTTACTTGCGTTACAGTCACTACAGTCACTTTCATTTACCTGCAGTTTACCGCAAGGACACGGAATGAAAATGCATTAAACGAATAGCGCTGATACGTTTTCTACTTTATTTTCATCCGTTCCCTTCTCTGCTCCTCTTTATGCGCGCAGCGGCCACTCGTCCTGTCCGCGCGCGTCGGGGCGCATGCAGCTGCTGCTGTCAGCGGGGACAGCGGGGAAAGAAGAGACCTGCACCGCTTTGGCGCTAACAACAAGTGCGTTTTAGCTTCAGTGTAGTGAAATAAAACTGTGTCCACAGGACGTGAACGCTGCACAGGAGCAGAGGCAGGTGAACCTAAAGGGCAGTATTTGCTGTGTCAGGCTGCCCTGCTGCTGAAATGAATGCAGCTAAAAAAAACTTGAACGCCTGTATAAAATAACAGTGCTGGTCAGAGCAATGGTGAGGCTATAGGCTTCTTCTATTTTGAATTGGGTTCATTTGGGCCTTCCTGTTAGGAAATAATCCAAAAGGAAAGTAACTAAGTTATTTTCACGAGTCAGTAACCAAGTAAAGTAATATATTACTTTTCAAAAGAGTAACTAGTAATCTGTAACTAGTTACTTTTTTGAGTAACTAACCCAACACTGCAAATGAGTGACACTGGGGAGAGATTTGACTCCACAGATGTGTTTTAAACTTGCCACGCTTTAAGTCACTTTTTGTTTGATGACAATCGATTTCTTACTCGTGGAGATACGATCAAAAACAGCTCTCAGCTGAAATAATACCAGTAAATAAAGACGCGATCTGACGCACACGTTACTGCGGCGGCGCACGACGCCTTTCTCACAATATTTCAACTGTGTTATTATAAAAGGAACATAAAACATCAGTCCAGACGTCCTGCATTTTTTTCCCCCATTTCTGGGACTTGGCGCCCCCTGCTGTGGAGGAGGTCCATGAGGTCTCTGACAGCTGTCAGTCACAGGACCAGGCCTTGCTCCTCCCTCAGTTCTCCTCCTCTGTCTCTGCCAGGTCTCTGCCCACTTTTTGAGCAGTTTTCAATCTCTGGCAGTGGGCGGAGTCAGGCCTGGGCCAGGGGTGAGTTACTCTTTAAGTATCTTTTATATTATTTGGCGATTTTTAGGCTTTATTGATAAGACAGAGTAGGAAATCAGGGTGAGACATTTGGCAAACTTTCGGAGTTCAGACTCAAACCCACAGTGGTGGACTATAACAAAGTTAAAGTACTTAGTTACTTTACTTAAATAAATATATTTGTACTTTACTTGAGTACATTTTACAAAGGGTACTTTTACTTTTAATTTTCTACATTTTAGAGCAAGTATCTGTACTTTTTATTCCACTACATATCTGAGCTGGTTTGAAGTACAAAGTATTTTGAGTTTAGTTTAAATTCATGCGTTTTTGTCATGGCCTCACTGTAGATACACAGTACTTAAATATAACAGATGCAGTGAAGTAGTTGCCTGTAAAATCCAGACTGATATGTCTCTGTGTTATTCTACAGAGAAATATCAGTCTGGTCTCCACGCCGTCCGCAGTGGTTTACTCAACTCCAAACCGTACCGTGCATTTTGATTGCTTTATTTAAGTCACGTGTTCTTCGCGAGCAGCATCACTCGTACGCGTCTCCTCGCCGACAACAATCGAGATGGCGCACAGAGGAGCCGAGAGTTTGTTTCATTCAGCGGTATGGTACGGTAATGTTGCATTAGGCTCGTTCGAGATGAACTGCGGCTCGCCTGGATTGTGAACGAGAGTGCACGGCCGCAACAGGAGGAGGGGAAATACACCTGGACTGAAGTCGGACAGTTTGTGGCTCAGATCACGCACCATCACGCCCAAAATCCACTTCTTGCTTGAGTTGGATATGATTTTGAAAATAAATGCATTAAACTGATTTGTAAGAACTTTTCTGTCCCGTGCTTGACCCCAGTCTGTGCAGTAATGAGGCGCTCCTCAGGAACACACAACATGAGGCACATTCAGCAGTGGTTCTCAGCTTTTATGTCTAAGTTTACACTTTATAAATGTTAAACAGCCTCCTATAACAGCAGATATTGTGCACAATCTTTTTAATAATATTCTACTTCACACTGAGCAGCAGGGCACAAAGTTTATCCAGGTCAAAACTGTAACTTTAGACTGTATTAAAAAAAAAAAAAAGAGGCAGGGGAGGAGGAGAGGAGGGCAGTGAAGTGTCGTGTGTTACGTTTCTGATCAGCACTAAACTCAGATCCAATCACCTGTCCGTTCACCGCTGACAGGTGGATGTTTTCCCATCATGCACTGAGCCAAGCAGCCTCCGCAGTTGCTCCTGATGAACTGCGGCGGCTCAGACGGCTGGTCTCGTTCGGATCTCACGAGCTTTCGGTGACCGTCGCACTCGTGACATCAGAACAAGTCGGAAACAAGTCGGACACAAATCTAACCAGTGAAGGCAGAAAAATCATTATAAGGCCAAAGCTAAGGTTAATTTTAATAGTAGCATAGTATATTGCATGTTTGCCCTAGTTTAGCTTCTGTGTTTATCAATAAAGTACTTAGATTAGGCCTCTGCTTACTCATACATGACTGGAATTATTCTGTCATGTTTTACAATGTTTTATGATGATGCATGTACGTACAGCTGTATGCGATTAGATTTAGGTTGTTTTTGTATCCCCGCTAGTTAATCATCCCGATAGGGGCGTGTTCTTACTTTATGTACCAGGTCTTGTTTTGCCATCTGTAGGATATCTATACTTCACTCTGTATGCTAACACTAGGCTTTAGATAAATTGCCCCTTTGCCACTCGCTGAACTTGTCTCTGTAAGATTAAAGCCAAGTCAAGGTCCATGCAACTCCGCTGAGGCCAAACAAGGGCCAGCTTGACTCCCAAACAAAATTTTCACTTATCAAGTGAAATGTCCGGGATCCTCCTGTACTCAGGAGATACCATAAATGGACTAAAACTTATTGTGGCCTAAACATGATACACGTGGAGGTGGACCTAGGATTGGCTTAGTCAAACTGAATCCTTTAAAACCTGTGTGTACCCCGGAGTCGAGAGCAGTTCGGTGGCATGCCAAGATGGGAAGGTTCTCCCCGGAGAGAGCTGCGACCGGTGGCGGCGCTACACCAACAAATTGTTCCCTTCTCTCGTGAGATTGTACTCTGTCCTTTTGATCTACCACTATACTGTATTTTTGTATCAATTTTGAATCCTGGCAACTTATATTTTTGATCCTGTTGGTTTTAATAAACCTGGGAGACATTTAATCTGCAAAACCTTCCCAGTCCTCGGTGTCATTTATTGACAGAGAGCACGCAACAGGTACCTTCTGTGAACGAGGTCTAATAACATCAAAAAATCCTGTACAACACCGGCCTGCACTGTGCACAGACCGACACCGATGGAAACTGCGCAGGTCTAGCTCATCTCGAACGAGCCTAATAACTCCCTCGTTCCTCCCTCGTGGCTTCATTACTCCGTTTGTTTACTTTCTCACTTTCTTGTCGCTTTGTTAATGTCACGTCCGCCATTTTCTGATTGGCTAACTCCGCTGTCCGTTAACTCAGGTTTGCTCCGCCCTAGAAATCGAATTGATTCTAAGGCAAGTAAAGTAGTACTGCTTTATAAACATCAGAATAATAAAGACCTCAGAGCTCAGCGACAGATTCAGTCTCTTCTACTGCAGCAGTTTGTTCATTTCATCTGGAATCAACAAAATCCCTCACATTTAACTCATTCATGAGAGAAATACTTTTACTTTTTTACTCACAAGTACATTTAAAAGTGAATACTTTTATTCTTTTACTTAAGTAGAATTTTTAAGGTGATACTTTTACTTAAGGAAAGAAACTGAGTACTTCTTCCACCTCTGCAAACCCACGACGCTGAGGCAGGCTGTAGTTGCCCTGCATATGCGCCACAGCTCTACCACACTGAGCTATGCCATAATTAAATATCTTTTTGACAAGATTGTGAAGTAAAAAAGATCATTCATTTTTATAATTTATTTTTTATATTTCTGTTCTCTGCGACAAGTTGGCCCCTGTCCAGGCTGTACCCCGCCTACGGCCCAAAGTTACTGGGACAGGCTCCAGTCACCCCCGACCCCTAACGGGAATAAGCGGTAGAAAATGAATGAATGAATATTTCTGTTCCACCTTTTTTTTTTTACCAGTAACTAGAGTCTCAGTAAAGTTACTTTGCAAAATGAAAGCAGCAGTGTTTTCTAGGCTCTAAACTGTAACAGCCTCTGTCTTTATCTAAATGGCGGTGTAGACTCCGTTTGTAAGTTAGATGTGTAGAATATCAAAGCTTTTATTTTTTAAGTACGTCCCACCTTGTCCCACTAAATCACACAACTTGCCCCACTTTAGTACTTTTTGAGGTGGTCACCCAAGAGGACGCTGTGATGACAGATTTAGTAAGACTTAATCGTATTTAATAATATATACTTTTTTTTTTTACATATACAAATTTTTTATATTTTTATTTATTCTGTAGTCTTTTATTCATATATTTTATTGCTTTAAACTACTCTATACTTATTTTAGTTAACACTTGCATAGTTGTGGTTTGTGTTTGTTTGGCTCATTTGTTGTAAACAATATTGTGATTCGGGGAGGCATGGTGTGGAGTGTTATAGGGCAGGGTTTGTTTTTGTTGTTGTTGTCTCGAGTACCCTCTCACTTATACGTGTTAATGATTCTTTAAAATTGTAATAAAGAACTTACTGTTTTTTTTTATTAGTACAAAGACATTTTGTAATTTTTGTTTGTTTCTCACATGCAAAATTAAATAAGTTATAATTTGTCTGCCTTTTAAATAAATAAATAAAAAAACATTAAATAAATGAAAATAGAATAAAAATACAGCAATAGAAAAGCTTACTACATATTTTAATGTTTAACATTAACTTGAATAAAAATAAATAGTAATCTGAAACTAATTTAAGAAAAACAAAAACAAAGAAACATTAAACTAATTCCACTAACTCCCTTTTGAAACAAGCTATTATACAAGCTATGTAACAAAATATAATATTCTAATAATAATATTAAGCAGTTTCACTTTATTTTTTAGCTATGGGACACTTGAGCTCGTCTTTTATAGGTTTCAGTAGTTCTGTATGAAAAGTGTGAAAAATCACAAATATTTCTCATCTTGAAAAAAAAATTGTGAATTAATTTCATGCACCCCCTGCAAAGTGCTCAAGTACACCTAGGGGTCCCCGTACCCCTGGTTGGGAAACACTGTACGAAAAGTGGGACCAGCGCTGGGACAAGGAGGGACGGACTGAGAAATTAAAGCTTTGATACTAAGTCTAAAGCTCTAAACCTCATGATACAAATTACTTCAGTTTAGGGCCTGTTACATATTTGGTGTGCTGTTTTCATTCCAAAAAACGCACACATTTTGCAAAGTAAAGTCTGTGTTTTCCCAAGGGCAGCAATACACCAACTATATACAGTATTCCAACCCAACAGGACAGACGCCACCCACACATATTTATTCTACAATTTACACAAGGAATACTCATCCTACCTTGTTGTTCTATAACTTTCTTCTTAAAGTTACACTGTGTAACTTTTCTCCTAAATATGTGGGGCATACTGACTTGTTTTTGTGATTTTTTGAGCGATTATAAGGCCTGAGGCGCGATCTGTTGCTCCGAGCGGGGCTTCTGTACTGAGAAACCGCCCTCGCAACTTGGCCGGGAGCGCTCCGCTGTTCAGGAAGAGTCACGTGACAGGGAACGACTTGAGGCGCAGGTATAACCAGGAAGCTACTTTTAGCGTTGTTATTTTCGCCAGTTCGTCAGGGCCGAAGGACACAAGAAGATGAAGACAATGTCGGACGAGGCAAGAAAAAGAAAATGTGAAAGGGACCGCACCAGATCACAGACAAGAGTCAACATCGGACAGACTTTTGCTCGCTGGCGTCAGATGAGAGACAGAGAAGGCTGCAAATCGGATCACGTTTTTGCTTCTTTATTGTTGGGCAGGTAAATTAGCCTCTTTATTTTTTCTTTAGAACATGCTTTTTCATACAGTTATTAGTTGTTTTTACTGCGACCATTGCGCGATATTTGTTGATAAGCTAACGCTAGCGCTAACTCTATAGAAGATCCAGTCCAAACTTCCAAAGGTAGCAGCAGGTCAACTAAAGTTGAAACAATGATGGAAATAGACGCACGCTCGCACAGTTTCAGAAGGAGGAGGGGCCCTAGCGTTTACGTTTTGCGACGGTGCAGTGGCACCTGTGGCCTCTAGAGGCGCAAGACCGGGAATCTTACACAGTGTAACTTTAACTAAACTGACAAAATCTCATTTTTTATAAGATTCACTAAGCACAAAATGAAAAAGTGGGACATTATCTTGATAAGTGGGACGGAGGAAACCTAAATGGCTGTGCAGTACAACGAAAAGTGGGACAGGCTGTCAGTCCACTGTGTTACTGTGAGTTCTCTCAGGCTTCCTCCCACCGTCCAAACACATGCATGTGTCAGGGTGAACTGGTGACTCTAAATGTCCCCTAGTGAATGAATGTGAGAGTGAATGGTTGTCTGTGTGTGTCTCTGTGTCAGCCCTGAGACTCCCTGGCCACTGCAGAGGGTGTACCAAAGTTACTGAGACAGGCTCCAATACCCGCGACCCCATAATTCATGAATATTAACATTCATTTTAACTGTTTGTGCCTGAATAATGTGAACTAAACTATTATGTCGATGGAAACAAAACAAAACTTGTGCAGCGTCAGCAGCTACGATAAGAGGAAACCAGTCCACTGCAGACTGAGACCAAAAACTATTCTGTGAACTTAACACAGTGTTATGTCACATTTTAACATGTCATTTACTAGAAACTGCTCTGAGCAACAGCTGATTACAAAATCATTAAGTTTTCCAAGTACTGGGAGAGGAATTGCTCAAGCACAGAATTCCCTGGTTGTTAATGTGTAATTAAAACAAAGTAGAGTAACAAAGAAACTGCAACAATCATTAAAAATATTCAGTTTCATATTAATTTGGCGGGTTAAGACAATGTGAGCCTGGTAGATAATGGTATGAATAAATATATATTTTACTATTTCATTACATCCCATATCTGGCCAGAATATGTTGCATCAAATTATACTTTAAATATAAAAGTATTTAGTTGAAAAAGTATTTAGGCTAGTGAATCTTCAAGCTGTATATGTATTTTTAAATAATAATAATAATAATAATTAAAAAAAAGCTACTTACTGCACGTTTCTCCAGAGGCAAAAGCAACCAGCGCCGTGAACATGAGCAGAGAAAGCATTCTGAGCGCGTCCTTCACCTAACAACACAAAAAACACACAAGGGACAGCCCATGTAACATTTTTGTGAAAAGAATACTAAAGTCAGACGAAGTATGAAGCTGCACATCAAGTCAAGGCTGTGGAGAGTTAGCAGTTCTACTTAGTTAGCAGTAATTCTTACAAACAAAAGCTGCGTTACCTGCTCCTGAGAAGTGCAGAGCTGAGTGAGGAGACAGAAAAGCACAGCCTATGGTCTTTTAATGTCACATGACAAAACTCCAAACTGTCGCTTTAAACGGCATGTGGTTCTGTCAACAGGAAGCGGCTGTAGTCTTCTCATTGGCTTCAAACATTTCTTAAAGAAAATAAACTCGTCTTGTTTAAAATTAAACTGATCTGTTTTATTACCGATAGGGATATGTGCTATTTTGTCGCAGCTAAAATTGCGAAAATGTCTTATTAACATATTGAAATGCCGGGTCTTTGAGTAACACGAACTACATTTCCCATAATGCAACGCGCCAACGTACGCTACGCACTTTCCAGAACCTTGACGACTGTTCCAGCGCGACTGAAAGAGCCAGTTAAGGCCGTAATAAACTAATGTTACGCACAGAGACACACGGCTGACTTTTTACGGCACAGGGAGCGCTCGTTTATTAAAGGTCTGCCCGTTGAATGCATCTGTCCCAGCGGGGGATGAGGATTTTAATAAAAGCCTGGTGCTCTCGTGCGCAGATGTCAGAGTCTAATAATATGTAAGCTAACGACAACAACAGCGCGGACGGACTTAGCTGCGAGCATAAACAGCAACAGCAAGACTGAACACCGAGAGGCGGGACAGCTGCTGCACAGGTTTGGAGATAAATGTCCTTAAAATGAATTGTGCTGCTTTTTTATGTTAGTTTTTGGCGAAATGAAACGTGCTGCTAACATGATAACGCTAATGAGAGTCGAGCTAGCTTAATTGTATTTGTTGACATTGCTGACTGTCAACAAAACGATGCAGACTTTATCAGAACTACGCAGCTGGGACTTCTTCCCTGTTGCTTTTGCACTATTATATGTTTATTTTCTGTATAACATGTGCAGTATTTTTGTACACCCTTTCTTTATAATATATGTAACGTTATACCAGTGACTCTCAAACTTTTAAACTGCAATAACCACCTCAGAAGATATTTACCTAATGAACTAAGCAGTAAACTAGGACTAAACTAGGACTATCCCAGGACTAAACAGTGGTCTAAACTTCAAATTTAAGGTCCAAGCAGAGTAGAGTGTAATAAAACTGTCTCTAAATTAAAATAAATCTGGACTTGACCTGCACAAGACTCCTGAGTCCCACCAGAAGAAGAACCACTGATCTGTACCTGAGTGTGACACAACTTTGAATAATAATAATGATGATTACAAATATAAATCAGTCGTATAAAAAGTGTAAAGAGTGTTTTTTGTAAGCAATTCATAATTTTAAGCGTAACTCTTTTATTTCTACATGTTTTAAGTCCTCCGTTGTGACTTTTTCTGTCCTACCGCAGGACATTCACTACAATTTGGCCATTTTGAGTTCTTGTCATAAAACATTTCACATATCTGTGGCGCTAACGTAACACTCACACCCTTCTTTAAAAAAAAAAAAACAAGCTCTTCCTTTTTCCTCTCTCTTTTTTCTCACTTGCAGTGATTACCGGCCTCTGATAGGTCACTGATTAGTCCTAAAACTGATTTAATACATTTTTTGTGCCATTACAAAAAATGGCACAAACTCAGGTTCTTCCTCTTAAAGCTCTAAAAGAGCTGGGCTACTGTCACTGTTATCTAATGGGAATTATAAGGGAATTATTTCCCACAATGCACTGAGAAAATGGTGGATATGGTGGTGATGATTTAACATTTCTGGATTGGAACAGCAGCAGAGTGAAAATAAGTGATTTTATTGTGAGTCAATGTGACCAGAAAGGGCTTTAAGAGAAGAGAGGGAGTTTTTTCCCCAGACAGTAGAAATTTTTTTTTTTTTTCAGTTGTGACACTGAAATTCTAAAATTAATTTATTAATGAACATCTTTGTCAAATATCATCACCTTAGCACAAGAAATACCAAAATGAGAGCAAAAATACATTTGAAAAACCATAAAAAGAGGCAGGAGGCCTGAAGGTTAACATAGATATAATATAATATAGAAGCTTTTTAACATTCAGAATTTTATTTTGTGAAAAATACAGCTGCCACACCAAACAGGCACATGTTGACAGTTTTTGATAAAATGAGGATTTTACTAAAATTCTAAATAAAACACCAGTTTCTTTTGACCTTGAGCTCCCAGCCTTAACTCCAGAGTCTGTCTGCTCTGTAAATGACTGATGGGGCGCTGTAGGTTTTCTTGCAGCTGCCTGTTTAAAAATCTGATCTTTTATGTCACACTGCAGGACATCTTTCTGATTACAGCAAAGTTATTTTAATTTTTATTGTAGGATTCTGGTGCAGTTAAACTGTTGTTTCAGTAAATTACATATATCTGCACAATGTTTGCAAATTTATCTCTCCCTAAAAGCAGCATGAGAGTATCCCCTCAAGGTAAAAAATTGTCACGATGTTGGTGTTAAATCAAGCCCTTAAAAGTATTAAATCATTTGAGCAGGTATTAACTGGCCCGAATCTCAATGAAAAACCCCAGGGGCAAGGAATATTTAAATATTTCAAAGCATTTACTCATAACTATCACATCTGAGCCATTTTTGTAAATCTGTGCAGCCCAACTGTGTCTCACTTCAGCTCTTCTCTTCTGCTCCATTTCCAGTGCCCACGATGCATCACTCTGTCCCGGTCAGTCAGATGGGCTTCCTGCCCTCCATGTACTCTTTCTGTGTCCCCACCAGTCTCCCGGAGTTCGACCTGGGACCTCAGACCGCCCCCCCACATCTGCAGAAGGGGGACTTTTCTAACAAGTACGTACATTTCAATGCCTTTAAAGTATTAAATATTATGAGTAGGTATTAAATTTAGTTCATCTAGGTCCTAAAATTTGCCAAAGCATTATGTTAACATTACGAAAAAGTACAGTAACCACAGTAACAAAATGTATTTATTGAAGAAATGTTATCATTGAAATTAGGGCTGCACAATATATCGCAAAATTATCGTTAACGCAATATCCGTATCGCAAGAATCTAAATATATCGCAATAACGCTGTGGTCTTCCATCTGACAGAGATTTACACTGAAGAATCATTTTCCACCAGAGCCTTAAAAGAACATGTGTTGTGACTAAATAAAAATGTTTAAAAAGTCCAGTTTTAGTGGTAATTTAATTAATTTAGTCACAGCTTAGCCTTGTTTTATTCCTGGTTTAGTCTGTGTTAAGTTTTGATTTTGTTTTGTTTTGACTTGTAAATACAGGAACTTACATTTTTGTGAAATGTAGTGAATTTAACTTACTATGTTCGAAAAGTAGGCTCTATTTTCAAATATCGCAATAATATCGTTATCGCAATTTTCAACATAGTTATTGAATATCGCATGTTTTCTCCATATCGTGCAGCCCTGCAACAGGGTAACTCCTGGTTTTTGTCTTGTGAAATTTAAGACCTTTTTAAGACTTTTTAATCCCACTTAGAGGGAATTTTAATGCCAGCATCGTCAATAACAGAACAATAATCTGTATGAATTTTACACTCAGTAGTTATCCAAACTACTCTCTGAAACTCAAGGGTTTTGTTTTAAAAGTCTGACACAGATGAACGAACTCCAGAGTTGCATAAAAAAAAATCATAAAAAATGAATCATGCATTTCAATCAGGGCTGCACGACAAAATCAAAACTTAACACAGACTAAACCAGGAATAAAACAAGGCTAAGCTGTGACTAAATTAATTAAATTACCACTAAAACTGGACTTTTTAAACATTTTTATTTAGTCACAACACATGTTCTTTTAAGGCTCTGGTGGAAAATGATTCTTCAGTGTAAATCTCTGTCAGATGGAAGACCACAGCGTTATTGTGATATATTTAGATTCTTGCGATATTGCGTTTGCTGATATTGCGATAACGATATTTTTGCGATATATTGTGCAGCCCTACCTTGTTGTGTCAAAGTCATTTTTTGTGCTGTAACAAAGCGTTTTAGGTCTGGAAGTCGAACTAGATCACCTTAAAATGAGACTTTTCCCTCTTCAGGCTACTTTGGGCCTGAAGTTAGTAGCAATAACGAGGCTTTCACCCACACTGTGTCTGTTACAAACTCCTTTAATTCATCTATTTTTTTTTTATGTGTGCCCAAATAGTGACCTTTCCTGGGGTTTACTGTCTTCTTCTCCTCCCTCCAGCAACTGGGAGATGAGGTGCCTCCGAAAGCACAGGCGGAGAGTGGATGACGAGTAAGTGAGAGACATTCAAACCCCCAAAGACTTAAGACTTTGCTTTAAAACTCCTTCAGTAAACATGTTTTTTGTTTTCCAGAGTGTGCAGTGCCAAACGCAGACGGCTCATGGAGACAGAAGTGGAGCTCTCGGACAGCTGCTGCCCTAATCCGTCTGCGGACTGGCTCGGGGCGGACAGCTGCTCCTCTGTGACCCCTCCACTGTCTGCCTGTCCAGCTGCCCCGCTTCAACCCTGTGCCGCTCCCCCTCAGGCCGGCCCTGCCCCGCAGACGCCCCCCGCCCCGCCACGGCCGGACACAGACGGCTCCTGTATGGAGGTCGAGGCGGCGCAGAGGAGGCTCCGGGAGATCGAAGACAGGTACGGCCAGAGGACATGAAGTAACACAGACTGACACTCTGACACCGTTTGGGACAGGTTTGGACATTTCTTTAACTTTTTTTACATTTTTTTATGTTGTTTTAATGTTAATGTTTTTACTCTTTTTTTCGTTGCATACACTTTTTGAGCTCTCTCCCATGTTATAATGTTGTTCCCTCATCAAAAACATACCAGTATCTGTGTTTTCTTTCATTCACGTCTGTTTAAGTCATCCTGTATTCTCTGGCTGGAGTTTCTGAGGCCTCAGAATGCCCGGTCCCACGAGCCCCCGCCCACTCCAGGAAGCACTGACCAATCAGCAACAAGCCCTCTAAATCCAGTCTGCTCTCATTTATTTATTCAAAAACAGTATCCAGCTCTGTTTCCACTGATTCCTCTCAGACATTTTTACTTTTGTAGTAAAATGGCATCATACAAAAAGATTAAAGAAAGGTTTTTTCTGTTTCTGTTATAAAAGAGCACAACAGAGCTGCCCTCTGCTGCCCTCTTCATTAGTTTGTTTATGGCAGAAGTAAAGTAATTATTGGAAACACTTTCTATTAGTCAGATAATGTTTAAATATTTGAATCTTTGCAGGGTTCCTGAGGGGCATTAAAAAGCTTTAAAAGACATTCAATTGATTTTGCAAAAATTAAAAAACATTAAATTTGATTCCCAACAGGCATTAAAAAATGTAAATACTTTTTAAGTAAAATCTCTGACATTATTAGTTTTATTTGTGAATATAAATATGTATATATAAATAATATATTACTATTATTACTTGTAGCCTACAGAGTGATAGAGTTTACTTCCAGTGGGACCAAATATACAAACATCTGATGTTTGACTTTCAGCATTATTGGTGCTTTATGAACTGTATTTTACAAAACTTGCAAATAAATTTTGGGAAATTAAGCTGCCACAGTTGTATGTTTGTGGCATTAAAAATGTTGAAAATGGCATTAAGAAGCATTAGATTAGACTCGCTGATAGCTGCAGGAACCCTGCTTAGAAAGTCAAAGTATTAGGGCCAGGAACAGTTTTTAACTGTAATGGTACAAGTTTTGTATCATTTTAAATAATGTCCCAAATAATGGGTTAACAAACATTTTCAGTTCGTATTGAAAACATTTAAAGGCTTGTCCATGTGAGTAATTGGGTCCAGGGTAAACACCGCCTCAGGCCCACAGCAGCTGGGACTGGCTCCAGCCCCGTGTGACCTCTGATGAAAATAAGATGAAGAAATGAAGAAAAGAAAAGAATATAAAAGTTTGTGATTAGGATTATGAAAGTTTTGGAAAAGTTTGGAATTTATTTTCGCATTATTTAAAATGATTGTGTTACAGTCAGGTTTTGTTTTTTTCTTTTTTTTCTTTAAATTTCTAGAGTTAACATAGCGAGCCCAGTATTGGAGTATGGAACTAATGCTTGTCTCTATATTGTATAAAGAAATACTGAAATACTTACACTGAGAAGTTATGGAGAAGTCTTGATAAATCTTTGGTGGAGGAAGAGCTTTTTTTTGTTACATAGCCAAAGTGTGACAGACTCAGACTCAGACCAGACTCAGACTCAGACCAGACTCAGACTCAGACTCAGACTCAGACTCAGAGCAGACCAGACCAGACTCAGACCAGACTCAGACCAGACTCAGACTCAGACCAGACTCAGACCAGACCAGACTCAGACCAGACTCAGACCAGACTCAGACTCAGACCAGACCAGGCCTTGGGGTCCGTGGTGCTCAGGCCTGGCACAGATGAGCGAGTGAAGGAAATGAGCGCAGCTGTTGTTGTTGTGTTTCAGGATCACTCTGGAGGACGACGACGAGGACGAGGACCTGGACGTGGAGCCGTCTCCGCGGAGGCCGGTGCTGGTTCTGTCGGACAGTCTGAAGGAGGGTCTCCAGAGGGGCCTCAGCGACATCCTGCCCCACACCGTCGCTCAGTCCGTGTACGTAGATACTCTCAAACTTTACTGAAATACACACAGCAACAAGGACTGTGCTGGAGAAAGTGTTTTCAGGAACTCTTCTTTCTTTACTGTGTGGGACACTGGCGTAGTATAAACAGTGACTAAATTGTTGAGGGGACCACATTTGGAGCGCTCCTGTAATGGGACGGTCAAAGGCGAGTCTTGATGTCGGTTTTTGTATGAAAAAGGAGAAGGGCGCTGGAAAATATCATTGATTACAGCACTGAAAGGCTTACTATAGACGTTGTTGTTCACAGTTTTATTATAGCACTATGAGTAAGTGAGCAGTCAGTTTTATAAATATCTAGCTCCAGTCACATGACTTGACCTAAGTCAGATTTAAGTCACAATTTTTAGGACTTGAGACTTGCTTGACAGATATTCCTAAAAGACTTGACTTTGACTTAGGGCTGCACGATATGGAGAAAACGTGCGATATTTGATAACTATGTTGAAAATTGCGATAATGATATTATTGCGATATTTGAAAAAAGAGCCTACTTTTCTAACATAGTAAGTTAAATTCACTACATTTCACAAAAATGTAAGTTCCTGTATTTACAAGTCAAAACAGCCACAAAATCAAAACTTAACACAGACTAAACCAGGAATAAACATTTAAATTTTCCCTCAAGTGTAAATGCTCCATCACAGGCTTAAAATGTCTACTGTTATCTGATCGCAACCACAGCATCTGTCAAAAAAAATCACAATTACATATTTTTTCACAATCCTTCAGCCCTAGTCTTAAATATGTTCACTCAGATCTTAAATATGTCACCTACAGTTTATGTACCGTATTTTCCGCACTATAAGGCGCATCGGATTATAAGGCGCACCTTCAATTAATGGCCTATTTTAAAACTGTTTTCATATATTGGGCGCACCGCATTATAAGGCGCATCCACTAGATGGCGCTGCGCTAAAGGGAATGTCAATAAAACAGTCAGATAAGTCAGTCAGTCAAACTTTATTAATAGAATACAAACCAGCGTTCTTACAACTCCCTCGTTGAAAACTAGGGATGCACCGATACCACTTTTTTTCAAACCGATACGAGTACGAGTACTTCCATTTGAGTACGTACCGATACGAGTACTTATATAGGGGTAACTTTATAGTTTATACAGTCACAATACTGTATGTCATTCATCCCATACCGTGTCGTCTTTTTGCCGTCTATCCCCGCTCTGCGATGCTAAGTTATTTTTACAACAGAGTGGTTTGAACTCAGCTAACCATGGCTAAAATTTGCTGAATATGGACATGTTATACCTCATTTTAAAGCTTAGATTCTCCTCTATTCAGTCGCTAAAATAATTTTAAAGACAGATTGAGCATCTGCGCATCACCTGCGGAGATTTGCCATTACATACAGCAGCTAACACAATTAGCAACGGTACTTCTTATGTTTTATCAGACAACAACTGCTTCAGACTCCGCGCTTATATCATTTTCGAGACAACTAGGACAACAAAAGGACAACTGCTTAAGTTTTAGGACTCACGTATGATTTGGGATAAGTCTGGTTGAGCAGAATGTAGAGCCAGCTTTGCTTTTAAAACCTGTCACTTCGGCGACGCCCCCTGAATACGGTAGCCATAATTAACCAACATTGATCCATATATAAGGCGCATCGGATTATAAGGCGCACTGTCGGTTTTTGAGAAAATTAAAGGCTTTTAGGTGCGCCTTATAGTGCGGAAAATATGGTAACTCCCTGGTTTCACAGCTAAAATGCCCACTTAAATTCTCAAAGGCGTGTTACTGTCGCTGGTACGAGAGCTCAGCTTTTTTCTTACCAAGAACAAAATGCTTTGCGGCACTCGCTGTCGTCACAATTAAACGTTTAGCGCTTTTTGTGCACATTTTCTACAACAGTGGTATTAAAAAAGTCTTAAATTCAACTTGCCATGCAGAAACTCTTTGTTTGTGTTGAATCAGATTTTCAAAAAGCTTGCCTGAACCTGCGACTGACTGATTTCTGAACTCCTGCTGTGTGTCTCGTCCTCCCAGGAGCCACTCGTGTATGGAGCTGGTGCTGTGGCGGCCCCCAGACGACCCGTTCTGTCGCAGGTTAAAGGGCTCCCTTCAGAAGCAGCGTAAGCAGCAGCAGCAGCAGCAGGGCGTGTCCCAGCAGCCGCCCGCGCCCCGCCCCTCGCCGACCCCTCACGGCGCGGACCCCCCCGGCTCCCAGGGCGAGGAGGACATGGAGATGTGACGAGCCGCGCGAACAGTTTAAAACTTTGCAGACTGTCGAGTTCGTGAGAGTTTTGACCCGGAGCGAGGCCTGCGGGAGAAGGTTTTGTTGAAAGTGACGGCGATGTTTTTGTTTTCTGACTGGTGCAGAAGCCGTGTACTCTTCTCTGATGCCTGTAAATCGCTTTCCTTTCTCTCTAGTTCTGCTGCAGAGATATTAATACGTAACTATAACCAGACAATCCACACACGTTTAAGTCCATCTCCTTCACAGTTTTCCCGTTCCTCGTCTGAATCGCTGGACTGTGCCTAATCTTTATTGAGCTGATTGTTTTTCGCAAATATTAAGCCAACTCTGGATAGCATTCCTGATATTCTGTCAAAGCGGCTTTGCGTATTTCACTGCGCTACTGCTTACGGCTTGCCAAGTATGCCCTTCTTGTTTGTCGAATGTGTTGATTTTGTAATTTCATACGAGCAGTTGTAAAATTACTGCAGCCATTACTTGTTTCAGAATAAACATTTAGGCATTGTTAACTCTGCCTGTCACTTTCTTTCCCAGGCTAGAGGTTTTATCTCAATTCTTCTCAGACTCAAACACAATATTTCGATAAATGTATGATGCCAATTTTTATTTGTAAGAAAGAGTTTGGAGCATAGACTTTGAGGGCCACATGGGGTTTAAAAATTTGCCAGGTGGGCCAGGTCAGTAACAGATTGGGATTTATTGAAATGTATAGAAATATAATAAACAAAAAACAAAAAACATGTTTGACTGTCATTACCTTTTTAGTGTTTGTGATGCTTTTTTGCCAGTGCATCAAAGTTTAGTGTCACTTTAGTGGTGGCTTCGCAACAAAAGTTAAAAAGTCATCTGGATTGGATTTTTTTTTTTTCCCTTTTTTTTCCCTTTATTTTTCTTTTTCTTTTCTTTTTTTTCTTTTTTAATTTTTTTCTTTTCTTTTTTCTTTCTTTTTTTTCTTTTTTTCTCTTTTTTTTCTTTTTTCTTCTTTTTTCTTTTTTTTTTTCTTTTTTCTTTTTTTCTTTCTTTTTTCTTTTCTTTTCTTTTAGTGGTGGCTGGTCATTAGCATAATTAGCATGCTTTTGACCGGACCTCAGGGAAAAAATATCAGTGTCCTTTCGTTAGTAAAAACTATAACTATAATACTATGCGTTAGTAAAGGTCATTGGTGTTTGGAGAGCGCCCTCTGTTGGAATCACGACTAATCAACACAGGGGTCGAAAACAGTTAAGGATGAAATGAAAGGGAAATTAGCGCCATCTTGTAAGTAACTGGTCACTGCAGGGTTTGTCCAAATGAGCAACAAATTTAGCTTAGAAATCTAGACGCACCCTAGTGGCAGAAAATATGTTTTGCCTAGCGGGTTGGTCTAGTAACACACCATAGGGGCCAATCTTGAATTAGATTTGGGTTTTTCTTTGAAAGTGGAGCAGAAAGAAGCTCTCAACTCATTCGTCTTAAAGAAGGATGTATTTGCTGTTTTGCCGACCGGCTATGGTAAAAGTCTAATGTACCAGCTGGCTCCGCTGGTAGATAAAAAAGCTCACCTTGTCTGTTGCTCTGATTGGTCAGAGCGCTGGTCTGTTACGTGCTGAAGCAGTTTGAATGAGATCCGTTGATTCCACCTCTAGGCTTGAGCTCTGTCTATGGACCGTCCCCAGACTCTACATTTAATGTTAGAGTCTGGCTTGTCAGGCTACAACAAATTGGCAGTCTTTTAATGTTACAAAAATTTTAGTAAATGCTTTGCGGGCCGTATTAAAAAGCACAAAGGGCCGGATGTGGCCCACGGGCCTTAGTTTGCCTACCTCTGGCCTAGACCATTTATTCATTTCACAATAATGGTGCATTTCCAGTCACTGCCCAGTCATTTCATTTGTATTTCGGGTTAAATTAAGGCATGCACTAAAAAAAGGAAAAGTCAGGGCATCCAACATTTGTGTTCTAACATGGTATGCAATGAAAACGTTGAGTTAAGATATGGATTTATTGTGGTTGTTAGTGGTAGAAGACAGTGGTGTTGGCTGAGAAGAGGAAGCTGTGGAGAGTGAGGTGCTTCTCCTGCTGAGGAGGTGATCTGGGAGGAGGAGGGCTTTGGCTTGGACATAAATAACAGCTACATGACGAGAGACAGGACACTGGTCTTCAGCTGCGTCCCTGAGGTGGCAAAGACAAATCCTAAGAGGAAGCACTGTGTCCAGAGGAGGAAGAGGAGGGGAGTTGTTGGAGAGGAGGACGGAGCAGGACAGTGTCTGCCGAAATGTGCTCCAGCTCTGACGAATGAAGGTCGCTGAAGCTATGTCATGTTCTTATAATAAATAAAACTTTAACTTTACCAGAGGGCGTTTGGATAAAGACATACATATGAGTAATGTCTTACTGTAACTACTGCACTTACTGCTGCTATACACTCAGTGTTATAACCTGATAATTACATTCTGACTACAGAACGCTCACACGAGTCAGCTGCCTCTCGTGGTTCTGTTGTTACACCTTAACTTTGTATTGCACCTTAATAATATAGCATGCTGAATGAAATAAAAGAAAAAAGAAAATATAAAAATGTATATATAATAACAAAAAAATTAAAAAATAATAAAAATAAAATAAAAAAAATTACATGAATAAAATCAATAAAAAATAAGATAACATAAAATGAAGTAAAATAATTAAAAAACAAATAAAATCAATAAAAAACAAAGTAAAATTAAAAAATAATAAAAGATAAATAAATTCAATAAAAAAAATAAAATAACATAAAATGAAGTAAAATAATAAAAAATAAAAATAAAATGAATAAAAAATATAAAATTAAGTAAAATGTAAATAAATAAATAAAATCAATAAAAAATAAAATAACATAAAATTAAGTAAAATAACTTAAAAAATCTATAAAAATAACAAATAAAAATCAATAAAAAATAAAATAAAGTAAAATAAAAAATAATAAAATAAAAAATAAATAAAATGAATAAAAACTAAAATAACATAAAAGTAAGTAAAATTATAAAAAAAATCTGTAAAAATAAAGTAAAATAATAATAATATTAATAATAAAATAAAAAATAACAAATAAAATCAATAAAAAATATCAATAAAAATTAAGTAAATAAAAAAAATCTATAAAAAATTACATAAATGAAATCAATAAAAAATAACATAACATAAAGTAAAATAAAAATAATAATAATAAAATAAAAGTGACACCGCGGGCTCTACAGTGCGCCACACCTGACATACATTTCCTCTCCAGAGCCTCAGCCTCTGCCTGGGATCTGTTTCATGTTCTCAGTTTGTTGTAAATGGAGCCATAAAGCTTCCTATAACTCAGAGGAATGTGAACTGACTGACATAACCTCGCACTGTCCCACTGTGTCACCGTGACCCGGGACATGTCACCGTCAATGATTCATCCTTAACGAGCCCGGCGTTCATTTAGGATCCATAACGAAATGATATATTATGGTTTAGTTTAATGTTCACACCGTCATTTAGCAGTAACTATAAACCAAAACTGAATTACTGCATTCTGCAAAGACGACCTGGGTCACCGTTAGGTAAATCATGATAACACCGTACACGTTTCATTCATTTTTATTAAAATGAATGACTTTTAAAACAGAGGTGTGCAGTAATGAGTCACATTTACTCCAGAAACTTAAAATAATAAACTGGACTCTGCCATTGTAAGTGATGCAGTGGTTGAAAAAGTAGTAGTAGTAGTAGTATTAGTAGTAGTAATAGCAGCAGCAGTAGTAGTAGTAAAGAAGTTGTTGTAGTAGTAGTAGTACAGCAGTAGTAGTAGCAGTAGTAGTACAGCAGTAGTAGGAGCAGTAGTAGTACAGCAGTAGTAGTAGTAGTACAGCAGTAGTAGTAGCAGTAGTAGTACAGCAGTAGTAGTAGTAGTACAGCAGTAGTAGTAGTAGTACAGCAGTAGTAGGAGCAGTAGTAGTACAGCAGTAGTAGTACAGCAGTAGTAGTAGCAGTAGTAGTACAGCAGTAGTAGGAGTAGTAGTAGTACAGCAGTAGTAGTAGTAGTACAGCAGTAGTAGTAGCAGTAGTAGTACAGCAGTAGTAGGAGCAGTAGTAGTACAGCAGTAGCAGTAGTACTACAGCAGTAGTAGTACAGCAGTAGTAGTACAGCAGTAGTAGTAGCAGTAGTAGTACAGCAGTAGTAGTAGTACTACAGCAGTAGTAGTACAGCAGTAGTAGTACAGCAGTAGTAGTACAGCAGTAGTAGTAGCAGTAGTAGTACAGCAGTAGTAGTAGTACTACAGCAGTAGTAGTACAGCAGTAGTAGTACAGCAGTAGTAGTACAGCAGTAGTAGGAGCAGTAGTAGTACAGCAGTAGCAGTAGTACTACAGCAGTAGTAGTACAGCAGTAGTAGTACAGCAGTAGTAGTAGCAGTAGTAGTAGCAGTAGTAGTACAGCAGTAGTAGTAGTACTACAGCAGTAGTAGTACAGCAGTAGTAGTACAGCAGTAGTAGTGTAGCAGTAGTAGTACAGCAGTAGTAGTACAGCAGTAGTAGTACAGCAGTAGTAGTACAGCAGTAGTAGTAGCAGTAGTAGTACAGCAGTAGTAGTACAGCAGTAGTAGTACAGCAGTAGTAGTACAGCAGTAGTAGTACAGCAGTAGTAGTAGCAGTAGTAGTACAGCAGTAGTAGTACAGCAGTAGTACAGTAGTAGTAGTACAGCAGTAGTAGTACAGCAGTAGTAGTACAGCAGTAGTAGTACAGCAGTAGTACAGTAGTAGTAGTACAGCAGTAGTAGTACAGCAGTAGTACTACAGCAGTAGTAGCAGTAGTAGTACAGCAGTAGTAGTACAGCAGTAGTAGTACAGCAGTAGTACTACAGCAGTAGTAGCAGTAGTAGTACAGCAGTAGTAGTACAGCAGTAGTAGTAGTAGTACAGCAGTAGTACAGTAGTAGTACAGCAGTAGTAGTACAGCAGTAGTAGTAGTAGTACAGCAGTAGTACAGTAGTAGTACAGCAGTAGTAGTACAGCAGTAGTACTACAGCAGTAGTAGTACAGCAGTAGTAGTACAGCAGTAGTAGTACAGCAGTAGTAGTAGCAGTAGTAGTACAGCAGTAGTAGTACAGCAGTAGTACTACAGCAGTAGTAGCAGTAGTAGTACAGCAGTAGTAGTACAGCAGTAGTAGTACAGCAGTAGTAGTACAGCAGTAGTACTACAGCAGTAGTAGCAGTAGTAGTACAGCAGTAGTAGTACAGCAGTAGTAGTACAGCAGTAGTAGTACAGCAGTAGTAGTACAGCAGTAGTAGTCTGGGACGTCCTGGGCCTCTGCAGTTTCAGGAGTTTTGGTTTTGATAAAGAAGTGCTCAGGCCCAGGCCGTCTTTGTTCCTTTGTTCCTTGTGAGCAGATAATGTCAGGTTCTACTGACGCACATCTGAAACTGTCAGTGCTTAACGTCAGAACTTTATGCAACAAATCATTTTAATCACTCATTTTATCTCCTCCTGGATTAGATGTTTTTAACAGAGACATGGTTAGACAGCAATGTAAAGAGTAAAGCAGTTCTTACTGAATCCACTCCACCTAACTTCACTTTTTATCAGAAACACAGGAAAACAAAAAGTGTGGCGGTGTCTATGCTTTATTTAAAGATGATATAGTTACCCACAGGCTGTCATTTGGGCTGTTCCCATCATTTGAGTGTGTATCTTTCAAAATGGAGCCATCTCCATCCATAATCTTTATAATCATATACAAGCCACCCCAACACTGTCAGAGTTTTATTGATGATTTTACTCAGCTGCTTTCAGTTGTGTGCACGGACTTTGACTGTAGAGTTATTACAGGTGATTTGAATGTACATGTGGATAACGTCTGTGACAGAAATGCTCAAGAACTTTGTGCTGTCCTTGAAACCTTTGGCCTTACTCAGCAGTGAGCCACACTCGGGACCTGCTCATTACTAAAGGTGTTCATATTTCAACTGTTACTGTGGCTGACGTTGCTTTGTCTGATCATTGTTGTCTTCTTTAACCTGCTGTTCCTGCAGTTGTCCAGAGGAGACACATAAACACAGAGATGATTAGGTTTGATGATTATGAATTGTGCTATACAAATAAACTTTTGAATTAACAGTGTACTTACTTTGGTACAGTTTTTTTGCTCTTTGCTTTTAAAATAACAGCAGTGAAAGATCTTAAAGGTTCCTATTCTGCTAAATTGATTTTTTGAGCTTTTAACCATGTTGTAATGTTGTTTCCACCTCAAAAACAGACCTGCAGTAGTATTCTGTTTGAGTAATCCTGTATGCTGAGGCACTGTCCTTCTCCAGAGCTCAAAACGCTCGGTCTCACAGCTCTACGTAGACACATGAAACCAGGAAGTGCTCCTAAAGCCCATACACCGTCACCAAACTCATTCTAATCATTTCAGCCTTAAACCTCCGTCACTACAAAGCTCATTTATCTATCTGTTAGCCTCTTGTTGCTAAAAGCCATGCTAATTGGCCATAGTCCATTCCCCATCGTTGCCAGCAGGGGGCGACAGACACGTAATCCAAGCGTTATCTGCAAAGGGAAGTAGCAGCTTCCCAAAAAGATGTTTTACATACATAAACATTATTTTAACTCATAAAATGTGAAATACTAATCAGGGTTCAAACACTTTTTTACCAAGGATTTTCCAAGACTTTTACAAAACTTTTGACTAAATTTCCAAAACCTGAAAAAGGACTTACACTTGCTTTCATAGTATTCAAAATGTCCAACGTGGTACATTAGAAATTGCTGCAATTTAATTTGTTAAATTTCAAAATTATTGAGTTGAAGAAAGAAAAACACATAATTTCACAAATTTTACTGATTTAAGCCTAAACACCGGTGATTAAAAGATAATTATGCTATATTAGATATAAACTAATCATCTAAGCTGTTTTAAACCATTACCAAAACCAAAAGAGCCAAGGACCAGCAAAAAAAAGTATTTAGTTCAAATATTCTAACAAAAAAATAGACATAAGTCACTTTTTCCTGCAGTGGGAACATTTACTGTGTTCTAGCTGGGCAGGGTTAACCAGGAGTGACTGTTCACATTTCCAAAACTTTACACCAAAATATAAAATTCCAAAACTTTTCCACGTTTCCCATGACTGTACAAACTCTGACTAATGCAATGGTGTTAAAACTATTTCAAAAAGCCTGAAAAAGCAGAAGATGGGACCTTTAAAGGCACAGTAACAGGATTAATGCTCTATATTTGTCACTTTTCTATATCCTGTAATAAAAAAAACGCAAGAGCAGTCAGTGGGAGTCAAATAGAAAATGTTATTAAAATGATTATAAAATTCATCAGAACAACATTAGAAGTAGTGCTGCTGGTGAATATCTACAGGCCGTCTGCAGAGCGGTGCAGTGGCGCAGCAGCAGTAGAAGAAGAAGAAGAAGATGTGGTGCTGGGGCTGTGGGTGAAGCTGTGGTTTTCCCTCCGCAGCTGTCTGACTCTGCTCTGGAGGTACCGCAGGAGTCTGAGAGAGGCGGGACTGTCCAGGCCAACGGAGCGGCCGACAGAGAGAGGAGAGGCCTGGAGGGAGCACAGAACGGTAAAAACATGACTATTAACATTAGTCCAAGTCTACAGCTGCAGTCAGAAATGTTCAGCATCAAACATCACTGAGCTAGAAGAATGGGCAAAGATATTAGGCTTTCTGAAATAGTTTGGGATGAGGGGTGAGGCTGCAACCACTAACTGATTATAATCACTTATTTAGTAATCTTTTAATCGATATTTGGGGTATTTATAGTCTCAGGCTGTGCTCAGAGAGGTTTTATAACCAAGTCAGAGCAGTAAAGCTACGGAAATGATGAAAGAAAGTGTACATTTAGGTTTTTTGATGGAAAATATGTCAAATTTTGTGAAAGACTATGTACCGTATTTTCCGGACTATAAGTTGCACTTTTTTCATAGTCTGCTAGGGGTGTGACGTATACTCAGGTGTGACTTATATATTAAAATATTTCAGGTGTTGGTTAGAGGGCGCTCTAGGCTTGTGTACCAGCATCTGCTGCACCTGTACCACTGACAATTTAAAATGTAAACATTACCGCTAACAACTTAGGCTATAAAGACAACTGAGAAAGAGCGGAATAATTGGAAATGGAACTGATGCTGAGTCTGACGACAGCCACGCAGAGGAGGAAGCGGTGCTTCGTCTACCTCCGGAGTTGGCGGAGTTGTTCAGAAGCGACACCGAGGATGAAGAATTTAAAGGATTTAGTGATTAGGAGTGAGATGGTGAGTTTGGTGAACTTGTTATATTATGTTCTTTATGCTATAGTTATGTGAATAACTGTTAATATATTACGTTAACATACGAGACACCTATTCAGTTCGTTGTTTATGCTTCATGTAGCTGAATAACCATCAATGTGTTACGTTAGCATAGCGCACACCTATTCAGCCTGTTGTCCTCTATTCTATTATTACTATAACTTGCCTCTCAAGATGAAATGTCTGTTCTTGGTGTCGGATTTTGTAAAATAAATTTCCCCCAAAAAATGCGACTTATAGCCCAGTGTGACTTGTATAGGATTTTTTCTTCTTCATTATGCATTTTTTGGCTGGTGCGACTTATACTCCGGAGCGACTTGTAGTCTGGAAAATACGGTAACTGTTTTTGTGGTACTATTACATATTCTTAGCAGGAACTATAAAACACAGGTTTTTAACCAATTGTCACCATTAGGCTGCCAGGTCATCACACATTTAATTGAGCTTTATTATCTATCAATTATTAATCAATTAATCGTAAAAATTATCAACAGATTATCAAAATAATCATTAGTTGCCGCCCTAGTTTTGGACTCCTTAGCATTAGTACTTCACATTTTATAACTTAAAATAAAATATATGCATTTTTTCTTTTGGGGAGCTGTTACTTTGACTTTGCAGAGAACGCTTGGATTAGGTGTATGTCGCCCCCTGCTGGCAACAGAATGAACAGAACAGAATAAAATGGCTATTTAGCAACATGATGCTAACAGATAGATAAATGAGCAGACTGCTTTGTAGTGACGGAGGTTTAAGGCTGAAATTATCCGCTGACGGTGTATGGGCTTTAGAAACGCACAGGAGCACTTCCTGGTTTCACTGTGTCTACGTAGAGCTGTGAGACCGAACGTTTTCAGCTCTGGAGAAGGGCAGTGCCTCAGCATACAGGTTTACTCAAACAGAATACTACTGCAGGTCTGTTTTTGAGGTTGAAACAACATTATAACATGGTTAAAAGCACAAAAAAGTTGTTTTTTTTGTCATTTATGCTCATTATCTTGTATTCACATCATTATAATGTGGTGAGGGAGTTAAACATTTCTGATTGCAACTCTAAAATGTGACTTTGGTCAAATACTTTCCTCTGGAGCCATCTCTTCTTTAGATACTTCAGGATCTCTCTGCTGTTCATGTGGAGTCTTCAGTATGTTTCTGGAGAAAGAGAAGAGCTGTTAATAATGTTATGTCTGTTTCCTGTTGTTCCTTGTTATTAGTGTAGTGTCTAGTTTGCAGCAGGACGAGGAGGAGTTACATGGTGCTGTTTCTAAAACAGGCAGAGGTTAGTATCACGTCTGTTACTGATCCAGCCACAAAACATTTACCTGTCCTTCAGCAGTTTAGCTTTGCACCTGTGGGACAGCAGAGAGCAAAACTGTAACAGCTTTTACTCAGCAGCAGGAGCTTTACTGAACAGGGACACAACAGAGGGGAATAAACCAGGACTAAAACGTTTATAAACCAGGGCTAGACAAGAACTAAACCAGGTCTAAACCAGGACTAAACCAGGACTAAACCAGTTCTAAACTAAGCCAGGACTAAACCAGGACTAAACCAGGGCTAAACCAGATCTAAACTAAACCAGAACTAAACCAGGACTAAACCAGTTCTAAACTAAGCCAGGACTAAACCAGGACTAAACCAGGGCTAAACCAGATCTAAACTAAACCAGAACTAAACCAGGACTAAACCAGTTCTAAACTAAGCCAGGACTAAACCAGGACTAAACCAGCTCTAAACTAAACCAGAACTAAGCCAGGACTAAACCAGGACTAAACCAGATCTAAACTAAACCAGAACTAAACCAGAACTAAACCAGGACTAAACCAGTTCTAAACTAAGCCAGGACTAAACCACGACTAAACCAGGGCTAAACCACGTCTAAACTAAGCCAGGACTAATCCTGGACTAAACCAGGATTAAACCAGGACTAAACCAGGGCTAAACTAAACCAGAACTAAACCAGGACTAAACCAGGACTAAACCAGGGCTAAACCACGTCTAAACTAAGCCAGGACTAATCCTGGACTAAAGCAGGATTAAACCAGGACTAAACCAGGGCTAAACCAGGACTAAACCAGGATTAAACCAGTTCTAAACTAAGCCAGGACTAAACCAGAACTAAACCAGGACTAAACCAGTTCTAAACTAAGCCAGGACTAAACCACAACTAAACCAGGGCTAAACCACGTCTAAACTAAGCCAGGACTAATCCTGGACTAAACCAGGATTAAACCAGGACTAAACCAGGGCTAAACTAAACCAGGACTAAACCAGGATTAAACCAGTTCTAAACTAAGCCAGGACTAAACCAGGGCTAAACCAGGACTAAACCAGGATTAAACCAGTTCTAAATTAAGCCAGGACTAAACCAGAACTAAACCAGGACTAAACCAGTTCTAAACTAAGCCAGGACTAAACCACAACTAAACCAGGGCTAAACCACGTCTAAACTAAGCCAGGACTAATCCTGGACTAAACCAGGATTAAACCAGGACTAAACCAGGGCTAAACTAAACCAGAACTAAACCAGGACTAAACCAGGGCTAAACCACGTCTAAACTAAGCCAGGACTAATCCTGGACTAAACCAGGATTAAACCAGGACTAAACCAGGGCTAAACTAAACCAGGACTAAACCAGGATTAAACCAGTTCTAAACTAAGCCAGGACTAAACCAGGGCTAAACCAGGACTAAACCAGGATTAAACCAGTTCTAAATTAAGCCAGGACTAAACCAGAACTAAACCAGGACTAAACCAGTTCTAAACTAAGCCAGGACTAAACCACAACTAAACCAGGGCTAAACCACGTCTAAACTAAGCCAGGACTAATCCTGGACTAAACCAGGATTAAACCAGGACTAAACCAGGGCTAAACTAAACCAGAACTAAACCAGGACTAAACCAGGGCTAAACCACGTCTAAACTAAGCCAGGACTAATCCTGGACTAAAGCAGGATTAAACCAGGACTAAACCAGGGCTAAACCAGGACTAAACCAGGATTAAACCAGTTCTAAACTAAGCCAGGACTAAACCAGGGCTAAACCAGGACTAAACCAGGATTAAACCAGTTCTAAACTAAGCCAGGACTAAACAAGGACTAAGCAGTGGTTTACACTCCAACAAGAGCAGCACGGTACAGAAACAAAACTAAACTTGAACTGCGAAAGACTCCTGCGTACCACCAGTCGTACCTGACCCACAGTTTGAGAACCAGTGGGTCCTTGATTAAACACCCAGTGCTTGTCCCGTCGTGTGAGCTGTGCGCTGCTCGTACCTCTCCAGCTCGGCGGTCAGCTCCTCCTCAAACTTCCAGGCCATCCTCTGCGCCGTGTGCTCCTTCCAGCGGGCCATGCTCCTCTGGACCTGCCTGAGCTCCGAGTCCTTGGCCCTCAGCTGCCTCCGGAGACGGGACGCCACGCCCTCCGCCGCCCCCTCGCCGACGTCCAGACCGCTCAGCTCCTCGACGTGCTCCTGTACGGTCACACGCAGCTCTGTAGGCCCGCTCTGACTCACCCCTCCCACACTCAGACAGAAGGAAAGTGTGTACCTGGATCAGACGCTCCTTCAGAGAGTCCAGGACCTGGTCCCGCTCCAGACGCAGCTGCTGTCTCTGGACGCTCAGCTCTCGCTCCTGGACACACACAGAGTCGTTTGAAAGTTTTTGGAACCAATAAAATGAAGACAGCCCAGCTGGTGTAGCGATGGCGTACTGGGAAGTGGGTTTTCAATTCAATTCAATTCAATTCAGTTTTATTTGTATGTCCCAGTATCACAACAAACGTCGCCTCAAAGGCTTCACAAACAGTTGATCAAACATAAACACACAATCAGACAACACAAACAATAACTACACTAAACAGACCCAGGACACTCCTGTCCTTAGACCCTCCTTCTCGGTAAGGAAAAACTCCTAAAAAAAAAACAGCTGTGGGAAAGAAAAGACATTAACTCTCCTACACCCCTAACTTTTTAGTCTCACCTTTCGCCCTAAGCACAAAAAAATGCACCAATAAAGACTGCCATTGAAAAATTAGCTAATGGTCAATAATTCTCTTTTTTTTTTGATTGACTTCAGTCCTCATTATACACAACAAAATTTAATTTTGTTTATGAAATTTTAATTTATACAAACACTAATGGGGCCATTCCCCAATTTGTCCCTCTGTCTACCATATATGGGGGAAATGGCGCCACCTAGTAAAAAACAATAAAATCTAAAATTCCAATCCCTCACTATCATGAATCCATGAAATACTTGATAAAAATGTGAAATTATATTGCAGTGACAGTGTTTTATAAAAAAGGTGTTTTAATGGGAGTCAATGGCGCAAAAAATGTTTTTAGACACCTTTTTAAGAGGATTTTTCAAAAAAAAAAATAAAAACTGAAATCTGAAAATGCATCCAAAAATACACAGCTGAGGCAAAATCTATGCCATTTGAATCAACACAGCAAAAGTTATCCACAAAAAACAGGGGCAAAACATCAAAAAATGTCTTAGGGCTGCAGGAGGGTTAAAGTAGTATGTCATGAGAAAGAACAAAAAAAAGTTTTGGTGATGTAGCTTAAACTAGATTTTCAATTCAGTGTTGTTGTCAAGTCCAGTTTCTTTTAATTAAGACAACTAGCCAAAATGAAACCGATTTTGTCAATAAAGAATTCTGAAACGGTCACTCGCGCCTTTGTGAAGACTCGGCCTGACTGGAGAGAGGCAGACTGCTCTCGCTCTGATCTGCAGCTCGCGCAAAGCTCTGCCGCCTGACTTTTAACTACTACTCATAAATTTGGAAGTATCACATTGATTTCTGGTTGCCAATACATTTTAGGACTTGACTTTAGAACATGTGACTGATTTTTAGATTCTTTTATCTACTTTTATCTACGTTTGAACTGAAATTTTATTTATTTTATTGTTTGATTAAATTGCTTTTCTTGTTTAACATGAGTATTGTATTTTATTTAATTTATCATCATATTTTTTCCTGTTGTGGTTTTATTGTCTATAGTGTGTTTTACTTATTTGTTATTTGTTTTTGGCTGACTGCAATAGTTTTTAAAGGTGCTATGAGTAGTATATTTTTTTATATTTCATAAAAATTACACAGGTGTCCCATGATATGGTGTAAACATGTTTAAATCAAATATTAGTTTTACTGAAAACAATGGTACAGCTGAGTTATTAATGATTAAAAATATATTTTACATAATAGCCAAGTTGTTTTTGGCCCTGTCCCAATAGCCGCACTACACAATACACACTTTGTTGAAGTGCGCATTTTCTGAAAGTGCATGAAGTGTGTGAGTGCACGAGGGTGCAGGGGGAGTTAAAAAGGAGAATTGGAACAGTCTTGGACGCTCGCGCTATGAAAGTCACCAGGTAAAAACATTTGATAGAATAAACAGCGCTGTCTTTTAGCGGTGTGTTTGCTAAACTGCTGCTGGATTTATCTGAAAGTTAAAAACAGTTGATAAGAGAATCATTTTGCCACAGAAAGATCAGATGTGTTTAACATTTTAACAGAGTTGTTATCTGGACAATAGGCACTTTCATTTAAAACATCCATAAGCTGATCAGTTGATGAAGTGCGGTTCCAAACGTTGGAACGCGCCCCTCAGCGTGAACGCACATTTGCGCAAGTGCGAGTATTGGGACAGGGCCTCTGTTTACATTTTTTGTTTTGGTTCTAAAACTGCATCACTGATCGTCCAATCAGAAAAGAGAACATTGTTTTAATTTAGACTGCAGTACCGTTTTAAACCAGTAGAGCGCTGCTGCTCACAGTACCTTTAAAGTGCTTTAAAGTGGTCTAATTCTAGCCCAGTGTTACTTTCAGGTGATCCAAATTTCAGACGACCAAAAGTTTTGTGACCAAATGTATTTTTATTTTAATACAGTTTTGGTTACTGAGTCTTAAATCTTCCCTGACCCACAATTTGGGAACCCCTCAGTGATTGTGAGCTACTTCTTTAACACTGCCACACTGTCGGCTTCTCCGACCACTGCCAGTCACACCGTCACACTCACACACTCACACATCAGTGCCGCAGACACTGGTGGCAAGGTGGGTGAAGTGTCTTGCTCAAGGACTAGGGCTGCACGATATGGAGAAAACATGCGATATTCGATAACTATGTTGAAAATTGCGATAACGATATTATTGCGATATTTGAAAATAGAGCCTACTTTTTGAACATAGTAAGTTAAATTCACTACATTTCACAAAAATGTAAGTTCCTGTATTTACAAGTCAAAACAGCCACAAAATCAAAACTTAACACAGACTAAACCAGGAATAAAACAAGGCTAAGCTGTGACTAAATTAATTAAATTACCACTAAAACTGGACTTTTTAAACATTTTTATTTAGTCACAACACATGTTCTTTTAAGGCTCTGGTGGAAAATGATTCTTCAGTGTAAATCTCTGTCAGATGGAAGACCACAGCGTTATTGCGATATATTTAGATTCTTACGATACGGATATTGCGTTTGCTGATATTGCGATAACGATAATTTTGCGATATATTGTGCAGCCCTACCAAGGAAACAACAACGTATGCAATGCTGGTAGCGGGGATTGATCCACCAACCTTCCTGTTAGTGGACGAATGTCTCTACCTACCGAGGTACTGCAATATATCATTATTAACTAAAAATTGAATTATCTTGCGGGAAAAAAAAATCTTTCCACTTGCCTACGTGTGGATTAGTATATATGTATATGTATATGTATGCAGTGACTTTCCGTCCGCACCTTGTCTCTGCGCAGCTGCTCGGTGGTTTGTTTTTGTGACTGCAGTTCCTCGTGTAGACGCCCCGTGAAGCTCTTCACCTGCTCCAGTGCTGACCTCAGAGCCGTGAGCGCCTCCTCCGCTGTCGGGCTGCGCAGAATCAAAACACACAGGTCCTGCCTTTAAGGACCCTCGGGAAGCTCGACGCACCCTGCTGCCCATGTCAGAAATACCTGGAGTCCATCTGCTCGGAGCTGGGTTTCATCTGGACCAACGCCTGCAGCTGTCCCGCCTGGGTCTGCAGCTCCTGGGCCCAGCGCCTGGTCCTGAGCTCGGCCTCGGCTGCAGACTGACTGTGGGCCCTCTCCCGCTCCTCCAGAGTCCTCCTCAGTCCGTCGGCCTCGGTCTCTGCTCGCTCCAGCTCCGCCGCCGCCCTCTGCCTCTCCCGCAGACGCACAGAGGCACAGACGCTACTCTGAGAGGGTGAACATGCCTTAAAACCGTAAAAAAATGACTTAAAAATAGGGCTGCACGATACGGAGGAAACGTGATATTCAATAACAATGTTGAAAATTGCGATAACGATATTATCGCGATATTTGAAAATAGAGCCTACTTTTTGAACATATTAAGTTAAATTCATAGTAAGAACAAAGTTTAATACCTAACCATAAGATTTAATATATTTAAGGCCTTGATTTTGACCACATCAAATTTAATTCTTTTTAAAAAGTAGTGTCATGTCGCCTGGTAATCACATGGTCCCATTATATTCTATGGGAAAAATACAATAATTGTTTTTGTCTGCCTACAATAGGAAAAAGGTTGAATCTAATAAAATACAGTAAAAATGTCAAATTTCACTCTTTTTTGTCAAAATGAAATGCTGATATTACAGAATGCACAATTGTATACTGTAATGGCAGTGAGATTAAAAAACTGTGTTTTTAATGAAAGTCAATGGGACATTTTTGTCTGGTCAGGTCACAAGTGGGAGGCTGACGCTACACAAAAACTAAAAATGCATCAAAGCCAATATTTTGAATAATCTTCAACCTACCCAAGACACATTTGAAAAAAAAATTGCCATGACCCCCACATCTGTTTTGTGGGGAAAAAATGTTTTGTGTTTTTTCATATTACTTTTCAGTTACTTTAGGTTTTGAAATTGTCATTTAAAGGGTTAAAATCCTCAAATTTTTTTTTTTATATTTGATGGTTTTGAGTGATTGCGAAGTTGTTTAAAAGATCTATGCATAAAAACTGACTTCCAAACTATGTCAAGAGAGAGCCTTTATTACAAAAATGTGTTCCATTAGCAGTAACACAGACAAAATGATGGCCAATCAAAGAGAGAAAAATGTCCATAGTGATGCCTGAGGGTTAATACTTTTAAGATCTTGGGGCTGCCCTGAATACAGCCCCTTCAAGTTATTTTGAAGTAACAGTACTCTTACTAGAGTACTTTGGCTTCTCTCCCCACATCTGATTGGTTATCGAACAAAAGCCAAGCCAGCATAATACTGACCATTATTAAAACTTTTGAACTTCTTTGTATGTGTTTAAGGCATTGTTATTGATCCATGACCAGGTTTTTTTGTCTGTTTTGTCTTTGGTTATGAAGTATTGTTCTTACTCTCTGCAGCTGCGTCACTTTACTGTGCAGAGCCTGGACCTTGCTCTTCTCCTGCTGTATCCTGGCGTTCGTGTGCTCCTCTCTCTGTCTGTGCTGCTGCTCCAGTCTGCTCTGAACGCGCTCGGCCTCCTCTCGCTCGGCCTCACACCTCCTCCGCTCCTCCTGCACCTGCGACCACGGATACTGCCTCTCACACAACTGCAGCAGTCACACAGACAGAGCTACGACGTCCTGGGATACCTTTTTCAACACCTCCATCTCCAGCTCCTCTTTAAACTTCTTTGCGTCCTCTTCTTTGAGCTGCCGCCGTAGACAAAACACCAGGTTATGTTTGGCTTTGTTGGATGTATTGTGAGGATTTGAACACATCTCTTTAACTCTCCTACACCACTAACTTTTAATCTCACCTTTCGCCCTAAGCACAAAAAAACCAATAAAGACTACCATTGAAAAATGATCTAATGGTCAATAATTCCATTTTTTTTTCATGTTTACAATGATTAACTTCAGTCCTCATCATACATTGCAAAATTTCATTCTGTTTATGAAATGTAACCCTTTAAATTCCAGTTTATGTGGTGCATACACATCCAGCACAAACAGAGGCCTCTGCTCAGTCTGGGCACTTCTTCTACTTTGCCCTGACATCTCTGTAAGAACTACATTTTGGATTTGTGCTCACGCAAACACAAACAAACACATTTCTCAACAAACACTTTCACACCAATTTATGACAACCTTAAAACTCACCCAAATTATTTTAGTTCAAAAAATGTTTTTTATTTTCCTTGTAGGCTTGATCATTTATACAAACACTAATGTGGCCATCTCCAAATTTGTACCTCAAATATTGGAGAAATGGCGCCACCTAGTAAAAAACAATAAAAAATAAAATTATATTGCAGTGACAGTGTTTTATAAAAATGTTGTTTCAATGGGAGTCAATGGCGCAAAAAAATGTCTTAGGGGTAAAGGTGGGACTATTTTTTTAGACACCTTTTTAAGAGGATTTTCCCCCCAAAAAATATCCTATTCAAGACTAAAACAGGCCTAAACCTGGCCTAAACCAAGTCTAAACCAGGTCTAAACCAAGACTAAATCAGGTCTAAACCAGGTCTAAACCAGGCCTAAACCAAGACTAAATCAGGTCTAAACCAGGTCTAAACCAGGCCTAAATCAAGACTAAACCATGTCTAAACTGGGACTAAATCAGATCTAAACCAGGACTAAACCTTAACTAAACTAGGTCTAAATCACGTCTAAACCAGGTCTAAACCAAGGCTAACTCAGGCCTAAAGCGGGTCTAAACCAAGACTAAAACAGACCTAAACCAAGTCTAAACCAGGTCTAAACCAAGACTCAAATATGGGAGAAATGGCGCCACCTAGTAAAAAACATTAAAAATAAAATTCCAATCCCTCGCTATCATGAATCCATGAAATACTTGATAAAAATGTGAAATTATATTGCAGTGACAGTGTTTTATAAAAATGTTTTAATGGGAGTCAATGGCGCAAAAAAATGTCTTAGGGGTAAAGGTGGGACTATTTTTTTTTAGACACCTATTTAAGAGGATTTCCCCCCCAAAAAAATATCCTGAAATCTGAAAATTCATCCAAAACTACACACCTGAGGCAAAATCTATGCCATTTGAATCAACAGAGTACAAGTTATCCACAAAAACAGGTGCAGAACATCACAAAATGTCTTAGGGCTGTAGGAGGGTTAAAGGGGAACCACGTAACTTTGTTTGTTTCTTTGTTGTTTTGGTTGCATTTTTCTCTGCGGACCTCCCCGTACATGTCGGAGTAAAGCACTGCCCGCGGTGACCCCTGGCTCGGGTTAACTCTCGTTTTCTCCTCTGCCTTTTAGCCGTGATAAATGTCAAACAAATTAAGCCATGTTGTGATCATATGGCTAACCAGGATGTGACAATTTCTCACGAGATTCTTTTTTTTTACCAAGATACACCAAGGAGAGGAGCAGGGGGGCTTTATTCACTCCTTCACAGTATATCCAGGAATCCCAAGGTTAATTTCAGTACCTTTTCAAGACTTTTTGAAGACCTTGCCAAAATATTTTAAGACGTCATTGCCACACCAAGAAAAGAGTTGGAAACAGTTGTACTTTGCGATCACATCACGTAACTTTTGCGTCTCTAGCAAGATGTAGGTAACATTACATGTACGCAGGCCGATCTGGCAGTAAACACGCCAGAACATCGTCGCTTTTAATAGTCATGGGGAGGAAAATTAATCCATTAATAGGGCCGAGTACCGTTTTTGATACCAGTGCCTGAACTTTACTTTTCCCCTGATGCCCATGGTCAGATAATTCATCTTCTACAATCATAAAACACAATAATATTCAATAAAAGGACAATTTTTAGAGCAAATTTCTTGGCTATAAGTTAAAACCAGTATTTATGTATGATCCTCCCAGCTATGAACACTTGACTTGATCGAATCACAAGATCTTGCTCCCAGGAACTTCTCCTTGTCCCAACTTTTAAAAACAGTTCTGGGCAAATGTCTTTTTTTCCACCAGAGTGTGGAATGTAGTTCCTCACTACGTTAGGACAATGACCTCTCTCCCACAGTTCAAAAAAGCGCCCAGGCAGTTTCTGGTGGACAGCTGCTGTTGTGACCACAGGCCTCTCTGTGTGTGGATGGGATTTAGGAGCGAAGTTTCTGATGCTTTGTTGTCTTTTGTGTCTCCTGTTGTGATTGTAGGTTTTCCCTTTGTGTACTGCAGAACAGGAACCTGCTCAATTCATTCAGTCATGCTCAATTAATTGTAACATAACTGTTGCTTTTAATACTTTCCTGTTAATAAATGAAATGAATGACTTTATTCTGTTATTTATTTAAGGTCCCATTAAGTATTGAAACTTGGTATTGAATAAAAAATATTTTTTCGATACAGTAGTTATCGTAACATTTCTTTTGATACCACAAAGGTAATGTTTAAAGATATTAGGGAGGATTTTTTTCGACTGCTGAGAAACCAGCGACTGTTTGTCCTTTTTTGAATAATGCGCATGCGTCAGGCCCCGCCCTTCACTGTTCCTTTCCAAGGAACTCCTCCACAGCGACGTGCACGAGCGTTGGAACACGAGTGTTTGTTTACAGCCGGCATCAGCAGAGATTCACCTAAACCTAGACCTGCATTGTTTGTTTGCGCGACCTTTGACCTAGTTCCCCACACAGACCCAGTCACATGCACAGTCCCTAAATGTGAGCACAAATATACACTCCTGCTATTGGTAGCATTAGCAAACTGACGTTGCTGTGCAGTTGAAAAGGTTCAACAGATAAAGAAAAAAGGCCTTTTTTTCAAACGATAAGATAAACGTTACCTGTCCAGCAGAAACTTGGCGACCAATGCATCGTCTGAAGCCCTTTCTGTTCCTACAGCGCACGCCGTCTTTGAAGGAATCGCCAATAACTACACGGGTTTTATTCTGCTCTTCTACAGTTTTTCTCCTCCTCCTCTGGTTCACTTCAAAAACAGTTTTCCTTTTGTGACCGCCCGGTTCACGGTTTTCCTCAGCAATTGTGCTCTTCGAAGTCAGGCTGTCCCCGCTACGATGTTAACGCTGCTAACGCTGCTAACGCGGCGCTAATGCCGGGCTACATAAACATAGTGTATACCCATGCGCAAGCACAAGAACGCGCACTATCGCCGAAACTAGGAAGATGAACGAATAAATGGTGAGTCCCTGGAACAATGGTTAACGTACTCATGACGAAAACGATTGGTTGAAGTTTTTTAAGTCCCACAGAGTCCACAGTTTATTAATATTATTATTATATTTTCTAATACACCAATTTATAAGCCTTATACAGGGCAATGAAGGTAGTTTTAATAAATATTGCAAAAAATGAATTTATAAAGATCCTCCCTAATACCTTTAACGGTACCTAACCCTAAACATGACAGACAACTTTCTTCTCAAACCTCAAAATGTCTAAAAATCGCTGTTATCAAAGGGCTGATGATGTCGTTCTCCCACCACTCTGCGAGGGCGTTAGAGTGACAGTGTCTTTGAGCGAGGGAACTGTCGCCTGTGATTGGACGGTTACTTGGCGCGATGTAAACACATTACCGTAATGATTGTAACACATTTAAAAAGCCCAGTTTCTCTGCTTTAACAGACAGTGACATTTTTTATTATAGCGCGGTTGGTTGTGGAGTTACGGAGTTACATGAAACTGCATTTAAGACTTTTTATTACTTTTTAAGGGTCTTAATTTAGCCAAAATTTTTATTTATTTACCCCTCACACTGTCTCTGAAACTATTATTTTAAGGTGAAGAGGTGGTTGTTTGTTCTCCTTTAATGAAGAAAGAACTGAAAGAAGCCTGGGCTGCTTGTTGTCATAGCTTTTCCTCTCTCTTCCTAACAAACCCTGCTGCCTTGTGCCCCCAGCGTTTACCTTCTGGACTTCTCTGTCATGAAGCAGATCCAGGTCCTTCTTCTGTTGCTCCAGTGCTGTTTCCTGACACAGAGAAAGCCTCGGTGAGTCACGTCGCTGTTAAATCTCTCTCAGTTTGAACCCTTTCCCCCTCGCACCAGAGCGGCGTGGGCCTGCTCCCTGGCCTCCCTCAGAGCTGTGTAGTGCAGAGTCTTCAGCCGCTGCAGCCTCGCCTCTAACTCGTCTCTGTCGCTCTGCACCGCGTCCTGCAGCTTCTGCAGCTCCAGCAGCTGCAGCTCCTTCTGGGACAGGATCTTCTCCAGAGTCTCCACTGTGAGCCGACAGCCCTGGAGCGCCCCCTGCAGGTCGGACACTTGCAATTCTAACACCTAAGAGAAGAGACAAGTGATAAGACTGTGTACTTTTCTTTTGCCAAAAATATATCACAACTGTTACTTTTACAGTGAAAACGCACAAGTTTAACAAAACTTGTCTTTGTATTAATTTCCAATCAGAATATTCAACCTCCATAGATTTTAAGGATTTATCAATTCAAGATTTTCAGAAGGCAAAAAGATCCTGGGACGTCTTGGAGTGGCCTTCTCCAGATTTAAATCCATTGAAAATCTTTGCAGCACAGAGGCCATTAAACATTTGCTTGGAAAATCCAGAATGATATGTGTCTGTATTATTGTACAGAGAACTATCAGTCTGGTCACCACGCCGTCCGCCGTGGTTGGATTCAGATCCCAACCGTACCGTGCATTTTGATTCGTTTATTTAAGTCACATGTTCTTCGCGAGCAGCGTCCTCAACAACAATAATCAAGATGGCGACCGTGGAACAGAGAGTTTGTTTCCTTCAGCGGTAAATTCCGTTTTAAATGACCAAAAACATATCGAGTCATTAAAACCACAGCAGCTTACAGCACTGGAAGCCTTTATTTAAAAAAAAATGTTTTGGCGTTGCTCACTTTCTTGTCGCTTTGTTAACGTCACGTCCATTTTCTGATTGGCTAACTCCGCTGCCAGTTTACTCAGGTTTGCTCCGCCCTAGAAATCGAATTGATTCCATGGCGACCGGACTCGTCCTCTGGTACAGCGGTGAGGCTGGACTTCCCAGGCAAATCAAACATCACTGAGCTAGAGGCTTCTGCAGGAGAAGATTGGGCAGAGATTCCCGTCGAGAGGAGTAAGAAACTTGTAAGCGATTACCCAAAATCTTTGTTAGGAGTTATGGGGCGGCAGAGGCTCAGTCGGTGCAGAAGTTGGCCCACTAACCCTAAGGCTGGCGGTTTGATTCCCCCCTTAAGTGTCCTTGTCCACTCAACCCACGTTGCCTGTATAAATGTCAGTGTGACTGTGTTTGGTGGTGGTTGGAGGGTCCATAGACAGAGATTAGCAGCCACGCTTCTGTCAGTCTGTCCCAGGGCAGCTGTGGCTACAGAAGCAGCTCACCACCACAGAGTGTGACTGAAGAGTGATTAATAATGGACCTAATTGTAAAGCGACTTTGAGAAGCTTGAGAATCGCAATATAAATCTAATCCATTATTATTTTTATTATTATTTTTATTATTATTATTATTATTATTATTATTATTATTATTATTATTAAAAGTGAAAGGATGCTCCAGAAAGTTCTGAAGCTAAGAACTGAATAATAATGGCCTGTGTTAAAAGACACATTTTTCACTTCATCAGGTCTAAACCAGGTCTAAACCAAGACTAAATTAGGTCTAAACCAGGTCTAAACCAAGGCTAACTCAGGCCTAAAGCGGGTCTAAACCAAGACTAAAACAGGCCTAAACCAGGCCTAAACCAAGTCTAAACCAGGTCTAAACCAAGACTAAAACAGGCCTAAACCAGGCCTAAACCAAGTCTAAACCAGGTATAAACCAAGACTAAATCAGACCTAAACCAAGTCTAAACCAGGTCTAAACCAAGACTAAATCAGACCTAAACCAAGTCTAAACCAGGTCTAAACCAAGACTAAAACAGGCCTAAACCAGGCCTAAACCAAGTCTAAACCAGGTATAAACCAAGACTAAATCAGACCTAAACCAAGTCTAAACCAGGTCTAAACCAAGACTAAATCAGGTCTAAACCAGGTCTAAACCAGGCCTAAACCAAGACTAAACCATGTCTAAACTGGGACTAAGTCAGGTCTAAACCAAGACTAAATTAGGCCTAAACCAGGTCTAAACCAAGACTAAATCAGATCTAAACCAGGACTAAACCTTAACAAAACTAGGTCTAAATCACGTCTAAACCAAGGCTAACTCAGGCCTAAAGCGGGTCTAAACCAAGACTAAAACAGGTCTAAACCAAGACCAAATCAGGTCTAAACCAGGTCTAAACCAGGCCTAAACCAAGACTAAAACAGGCCTAAACCAGGCCTAAACCAAGTCTAAACCAGGTCTAAACCAAGACTAAATCAGACCTAAACCAAGTCTAAACCAGGTCTAAACCAAGACTAAATCAGGTCTAAACCAAGACCAAATCAGGTCTAAACCAGGTCTAAACCAGGCCTAAACCAAGACTAAACCATGTCTAAACTGGGACTAAGTCAGGTCTAAACCAAGACTAAATTAGGCCTAAACCAAGACTAAATTAGGCCTAAACCAGGTCTAAACCAAGGCTAACTCAGGCCTAAAGCGGGTCTAAACCAAGACTAAATCAGGTCTAAACCAAGACCAAATCAGGTCTAAACCAGGTCGAAACCAGGCCTAAACCAAGACTAAATCAGGCCTAAACCAGGTCTAAACCAAGACTAGGACCTCAAAGTTGCATCAAAATAACTCAAATATGGATCAATACATTTGTCTTTTATTCTCATCATCTTTCATTCACATCGTTATAATGCCTTTTGAGGCGAGGGGGTCAAACTTTTCTGATTGCAACACTATAAAAGATACTATTTTTCATCTCTGACCTTCTTTTTTACAGAACCAAAGTTATATGTTTGGTGATTTTACTGCAGACTGTAAAGGCTGCAGGGCGCTGCTCACCTCAGTCCTCTGTGTGGTCTGCCTGTGTTTGTCCTCCAGACTCACACACTTGTTCCTCAGGGCGCTCTCTGTGTCGGTGGCCTTCTGCAGCTCCTCGTGAGCCTCTTCCAACCTCTGCTCCAACAAACACACAAACAAACAAACACACACAAGCACAAACACGTTCAGATATTTAAACTATACACAAGAACAGGCCACATACTCCAGCTTCCTCCCACCGTCCACAGACCTGCAGGTGACTCTGAATGCCCCCTGGTGGATGAATGTGAGAGTGAATGTTTGTCCTGAGACTGAGTGACCTCTGCTCAGGGTGGACCCCGCCTAAGGCCCATAGTCACTGGGACAGGCCCCCATGGTCGTACGCACCACAGAGGTCAGAGTATTTTTTCTGATGTGTGGACTGTGGTAAGTAAAGATAAACTGGAAATAAACCAGAACCAAAGCAGGTTTTAGCCTGAACTAAAGCAGGTCTAAACAAGGATTAAACCAGGAGCAAATCAGGACTAAACCAGGTCTAAACCAAGTCAAAACCATGTCTAAACCAGGACTGAATCAGGCCTAAACTAGGACTAAACCAGATCTAAACCGAGTCTAAATCATGTCTAAATCTGGACTAAACCAGTACTAAATCAAGCCTAAACCAGATCTACAGCAGGACTCAACCTTGTCTAAACCAAGTCTAAACTGGAACTAAATCAAAGTCTAAACCAGATGTAAACCAACACTAAACCTTGTCTAAACCAGGTCTAAACCAGGCCTAAACAAGGTCTTAACTGGGACTAAATCAGGTCTAAACTAGGACTAAACCAGATCTAAACCTAGTCTAAACCATGTCTAAATCTGGAATAAATCAGGCCTAAACCAGGACTAAATCAGGCCTAAACCAGATCTAAACCAAGACTAAACCTTGTCTAAACCAGGTCTAAACTAGGACTAAACCAGGTCTAAACTGGGACTAAATCAGGTCTAAACCAGGACTAAACCAGATCTAAACCAAGTGTAAACCATGTCTAAAATAGGACTAAACCAGATCTAAACCAAGTTTAAACCAGGCTTAAACCAGGGTTAAACCTGGTCTAAACCAGGTCTAAACTTGTCCTCTTTCTTTAACACGATGGACCTCAGTATTTCTAAAATCCCGTGTCCAGCCCTGCTCTCGGGTCAGGTCTTACTTCCTGCACAGACTCCAGCTTCTCTCGCGCCCGTCGCTGCTCTGCAAACAGCTCAGATTTGGCGCTGGCCAGCTGCCGCTCCATCTCGTCCCTCTCCAGAACGGACACCATCACCACGTCGGTCTGCGGGACGGAGCAGAGCGGCCTTCACACAAACACAGCTCACAAACTAAAACAACTGTGTTAGGACCAGGTCTTACCCTCTGCTCAGAGACTCTCAGAGATCTTCTGGGTTCTCTGCAGACTTCGGAGCACCTCGAGTGGAGACCAAACTCCTTTTGCTTCTGCAGCGTTTCTAACTCACGACTACACCGAACAAAGTCATAAACGTGTGTGTACATTTTTGGACTAAACTGATATTAGAATGCTTTTTTTTTGTCTATACCTGACAGAATCCTTCTCAGCTTTGTTCTGCCTGAGAACAGACTCCAGAGTTTTTCTCTCCAGCTCCATCCGTCCCATCTCTGCCCTCAGCCGCTCCAGCTCTCCCACAGCCTCCTGGAAGATCAACAACAGTCAGTGTGAATAAATGTTATTATTACGGAGTTGGTTTGTGTGGTTGTTAGCAACATAACTCAGAATATTACACAGCAACAAATGTAGCTACACAGAGGTTTTTCTCTGTCAGTAGTATGTTCACAGGTTTGATGGATCTTTAATACTTACTGAGCTAGATCTGGGTCTTTCGGGGTTTTCTCAGGTGAGTGACCTATGGCTTGGCGGAGTGCTTCTAGTTACCTTATGTTATTACGTAATTAGGTAAAAGACACCAGGTCTGGAACGATACGCTTTTGTCACGATACTTTGCAATTTTAGACTCCTTTGCATCAGGTTTTCACATTTTATAACAAAATAATGTGTATGTGTGGAAAACCTCTTCTTTTGAGGAGCTGCTACTTGGATTAGGTGTCTGTCGCCCCCTGCTGGCAACTGCGGGGACTGGACAGAGCATAAAATGGCTCTTTATCACAGCTGTTAGCGACAGATGCTAACAGATAGATAAATGAGCTGACTGCTTCGTAGTGACGGAGGTTTAAGGCTGAAATGATCAGAACGAGTTCGGTGACGGTGTCTGGGCTTTAGAAACGCACAGGAGCACTTCCTGGTTTCACTGTGTCTACGTAGAGCTGTGAGACCGAACGTTTTCAGCTCTGGAGAAGGATAGTGCCTCAGCATACAGGATTACTCAAACAGAATACTACTCCAGGTCTGTTTTTGAGGAGAAAACATTATAACATGGTAAAAAAAAAAAAAAAAAAAACTAAAAAAATAAACGTTAATTTAGCAGAATAGATGACCTTTAATAATTTTGACACAGAAGTAATTTAGGAAAAAAAAGTGTGGCTTTATACTCTGTAAAAAATTTTTTATTTGTTTATATTTGCTGCTTATAGAGATTATAGTCACTATAATGATATCTGTATGGGTTTATTTAATTTTCCATGTCAGAAAACTAATAAAAACTAATAAAAAAGACTTAGATGGTCCAGATTACACATTCATCAGCTCTTGAGAAGGGCAGCGCCTCAGCATACAGCATTACTCAAACAAAATACTACTCCAGGTCTGTTTTTGAGGAGGAAACATTATAACATGGTTAAAAGATCAAAAAGGCTGATTTAGCAGAATATGGGACCTTTAAAGTTCCAGTACCTAATATATTTTTCATCTAGTTGAGAAAAATGGTTTAGACCCCATATAGTATATTGCAAAAGCAATCATTTTTTTTTTTAAAAATCTTGCTTTATAATCTCATCTGTTGGTTATTATAAGCAATTTTGAGAAATGAACACTCAATAGAGATAGGAGAAACTCCAACGCAGGGACGGTGGAGGCCTTGGCCAATCACAAGCCTCCTGACGCCCATGGACTTCAGAGAGAACCCCATTGGCTGTTGCTCTACAGTGTCTTTGCCATGGTCTGCGCGTGCACAATTCGTAAACAGAGACAGCATGGCGGCTGAAGTACCAGAGGGCAAAGTGGCGATTCCTGCATTAGCGGTTACAGCATACACTGCTAAAGCTCCTAAACAAAGGAAAACAGAAGGAGTAAAGACACCAGAAAAGCGCAAATGGGACGATAAAAGAAATAAAACACGAATAAATATTGGAACTGCATTCCAAAGATGGAGAGAACTAACGTTACGCGACTGCATTGCAAACTAAGTTTCTATTCACTATATTTTTATTAGCATTGTGGTCAGTTTCTCTTGTTTTGTTACATTTTAAACGAATTGCAAACAGATATAAGCCTTACGTTGCCAGGGCTTAGCTTATGTTGCTAATGCTAATATAGTTAGCGCTGTAGTCTCCGGACCTTATCGCTCTTGAGACCCATCATTTCAGAGCTCCACACGCTCAGCTTTATCATAGCTACGTGTCCTCACCTACTAACACCAATTTCCCAGTACTGTCATGATTTGTGTTGGGACAGGATTAGCAGTCTGTATACAGTGAGCATGAAATGCACATGTTGCCATTTTTATGCCTAAATCTCCGTTTCACTCGCCGCTTCAGTCTCGAGTTGTGCACGCGTATGAGGCGCGCGCATGAATTCATGCGCGAGACGAGAGAAAAGCCTGGGAGGGGTTTGTGAGAGTGAGTAAGGAGCTAAGGGCGGGGCTTCCGTTTGAAACTCAACTGTCTCTCTCTCTCTCCTGGTTCTGAAAAAGGCAATCAGGTACTGGAACTTTAAGTATTTAGAAACACTTTTATTTGTGTGACAGTATTTGGCAAAGTGCAGTGCTGCCCTCTACAGAGCTGGCAGAATTCTTCACCAGCTGTGGTCGCATTTGACTGAAAGCAGTGCAGCTCTGCAGCACCGTTACTGCGCACAACATCACAAATAAATGAAAAGTATCGCTCTACAAAGATATCTTTCTATATCACAAAACCATCCCTGTGAGTTACCGCACCTGTTTACTCTGCTGAAGTTTAGAGAGCGAGCGTTCAACCTCACTCAGCTGAGACCTTTTCAAATTCAGAGTTGCTTCCTCTTTCAGGCATTTCTGGAGTCACACACAGACGAGCAAAGTAAACATAAAGCCCAGAAACACTGAAGATCGTACTGAACAGAGTCTGAGTCTGACCTGTTGGAGGCTGGAGAGGCGTTCTCTCAGATGCTCCTGCATTTCTGGGACACTCCTGTTGTCCTCAAATCCAATGTCTCCTAAATGTTTATCATCATCGTCGTCAGCAGCAGGAGGTCTGGGACAAACACCAATAAATAAATAACACCAAACTCACAAACAAAAACCAAGGAAACAAGGAAAAGTGAGTGGTGCTTTGACGCTTTAGCTTCTCTTGCAGAACAACCTTCATCTTCATTGTTTAGAATAGGTCTTATGTGTATTATATTTGTTTTTACTGTAAACCATGAGTGTTGCCAGGTATCACTGACAGTTTTCAGCCCAAACTGGAACTTATAACCCGCCCAACACAATAAAAACCAGCCCAAACCACAACCACTCTAAATGTTAAAACTGGTAAATGTAAAAAAGAACACAACACCTAACAGCAGCACTAAAAACGTAAACAGGTTCCCCACAAACAGCGTCATCGGGCGACCACAGCCTTCCTGGCCAGGGCATCATAGAAAACACAAAAAACTAATGAAACAGCAACATAAAATGTGAGCAACCAAACAGGAATCACTCATTTTAAAACAAATGAACTGATGATTTGAGCTGCTTATTGAAATGTAGTGTATTTCTCTCTCTTTTGTTGTTATTATCACCAGAATTTTTCTAAAAACCCGCCAAATGTTTTGAAAAGCGGTCCAAATTTTATAAACTAATGCCATTTCTTCCAGCTCAAGGCCCAATCTGGCAACCCTGTAAACCACGGGTGTCCAAACTATGAGCCCAATGCAGCCCGCAGACCATTTTTTTATTGCCTTTTGGGCTTTCTTCCCAATTCGTCCAAATTGCTGCTACTTTTTTACAGCAAGGCACAAAGCTTCAGTTGCAGCCATTTTAGTCGCATATGTGACCAAAATGAAGTCTGTGCGGACTTAAAATATATTTGGTAGCACCTGTGTGACTGCAACATGTCGTCATTGTGCGTCCTTTTACATAGATGTTAATTTATTCTGACAGACCTGGAGCTTTCCTACAGTTTTTGTTTCACAGAGATCTTCACCGTTCACAAGATTAAAAACCTCTAAGGATATTAAATACAGGCTAATTACATACGGTGTGTTCTATCTGCAACATGTGCGATGTTTATGCTGCAGGATCTCTGATGTTTTACTCAAAAACGTCCAGAAAAGAGAGATTTACTGGCATTAACTTGGATGATGAGAGGAGGCTGGGGAGAGAAGCTTTTCCTCTGCGTATGCGGCCGTCACTGGAAAACGTTTCAGACACCGCTGCTTTAAACCTTAGCAATTTAAAGTTACACTGTGTAACTTTTCTCCTAAATATGTGGGGCATACTGACTTGTTTTTGTGATTTTTTGAGCGATTATAAGGCCATCTGTTGCTCCGAGCGGGGCTTCTGTACTGAGAAACCACCCTCGCAACTTGGCCGGGAGCGCTCCGCTGTTGAGGAAGAGTCACGTGACAGGGAACGACTTGAGGCACAGTATAACCAGGAAGCTACTTTTAGCGTTGTTATTTTCGCCAGTTCGTCAGGGCCGAAGGATACAAGAAGATGAAGACAATGTCGGACGAGGCAAGAAAAAGAAAATGTGAAAGGGACCGCACCAGATCGCAGACAAGAGTCAACATCGGACAGACTTTTGCTCGCTGGCGTCAGATGAGAGACAGAGAAGGCTGCAAATCGGATCACGTTTTTGCTTCTTTATTGTTGGGCAGGTAAATTAGCCTCTTTATTTTTTCTTTAGAACGTGCTTTTTCATACAGTTATTAGTTGTTTTTACTGCGACCATTGCGCGATATTTGTTGATAAGCTAACGCTAGCGCTAACTCTATAGAAGATCCAGTCCAAACTTCCAAAGGTAGCAGCAGGTCAACTAAAGTTGAAACAATGATGGAAATAGACGCACGCTCGCACAGTTTCAGAAGGAGGAGGGGCCCTAGTGTTTACGTTTTGCGACGGTGCAGTGGCACCTGTGGCCTCTAGAGGCGCAAGACCGGGAATCGTAACTTTAAATTCACTTACCGGCTGGACTCTCCTCTGGGACATGGAGCTTTGTGTAGTTTTTCTGCATTTTCAAAACAGGACACGTGATAAATAAACAGCGTCTGACGCGTTGAGGAGATCCTGACTAAAGTGAGGCGAACCTGAGCGAGACAGAGGCTCACTGTCCTCCAGAGCCACTGCGTCCTCGTCTCGGTGATTCTTCCACAGCTCATCCAGATTTCTGACCGACTCTATGAAAGAATGCCATCCTGGGGAGAAAAGAATACATGCGGTTGGTTTAACAATAGGATAATACAATAATAATAATGCATTAGTCTTTCTGGACACTTGCTTTACAGTCATCTGCATCATTCATTCACGCCTCAGTCAAAACTAGGTTAATCCAGTTTAAAATACACAATCATTATTACTGGACGACATCACAGCCGTTTAACCTTTGTGTCCTAATGAAGACAAGCATGTTTTATTTTTTGATAACTTTGCAGCACACTAATGTTGATTTTCTAAACACAAATCTAATATTGCCTCATTTTTACTCTCTCTAACTAAATTTGTTACGTTGCTCCTGTTCAGTGACAAGTGTCCTCGTCACAAAACATCACAGAAATAGTATAAATTCATATTTTTTTCAGCTTTTTTTTTTTCATAAATCTTTTAATCAACCTGTGTCCTGATCATAAATACCAAATATTTAATATTTTCAGAATTTTAACCCTTTTTATTCCAGTGTATGTAACAGCATCTCAATTTATAGTAAACAATATTCATTCAATATTCTCAAAGCAAAATAGATTTTTCTAGCTGGGATTATCACAGCCTTGTGTCTGTCAAATATTGTCAACAACACTGATTTAGATGGATTTGGGATTTTTTTTGTAGTTAACAAAAAGTTACAACCAGTTTTAATGGGAGTTGGTGTTTAGATTCTACATAACACAGGAAAAAAATATCCCTAAAAACAAATGTTGTTGTTGATCTCTGTTTAGATCTCTGTTAGTTAGTTTAGTCCTGGATTAGACCTAGTTTAGACCTGTATTAGACCTAGTTTAGACCTGTATTAGACCTAGTTTAGACCTGGATTAGACCTAGTTTAGACCTGGATTAGACCTAGTTTAGACCTGGATTAGTACAAGTTTAGACCTGGATTAGACCTAGTTTAGACCTGGATTAGACCTAGTTTAGTCCTGGATTAGACCTAGTTTAGACCTGGATTAGTACAAGTTTAGACCTGTATTAGACCTAGTTTAGCCCTGGATTACACCTAGTTTAGACCTGGATTAGTACAAGTTTAGACCTGGATTAGTACTAGTTTAGACCTGGACTAGCCCTAGTTTAGACCTGGATTAGTACAAGTTTAGACCTGGATTACACCTAGTTTAGACCTGGACTAGCCCTCGTTTAGACCTGGATTAGTACTAGTTTAGACCTAGATTACACCTAGTTTAGACCTGGACTAGCCCTCGTTTAGACCTGGATTAGTACTAGTTTAGACCTGGATTTGTACAAGTTTAGACCTGGATTAGACCTAGTTTAGTTCTGGTTTAGACCTGGTTTGTTACTGACTTAGTCCTGGTTTGGACCCAGCCTAGTCCTGGTTTAGTCTTGATTTAATCCCATTTTGTCCTTCTTTAGTGTCCCGTCCCTCGCTCTAGTCCTGGGTTAGTCCTGATTTAGATTTATTTTAGTCTTTGAAAGCCAAATATATAAAGGTCCTATAAATGGTCATGAACTCCACGTCCCCCCTGCAGTGATCTCTGACAGACCCAAGGCTGTAATAACATAACCCCCCTAAAAAAATCAACTTTGCTTTGAGAATATTAAAAATATTACATATTACACACACTGGCACAAAAAGGGTTAAAATTCAGAAAATATTAAATATTTGGTATTTATGATCAGAACACAGGTTGATTAAAAGATTTATGCAAAAAAAAGTAGTAAAAATATGAATGTATACACTTTTAATGATGTTTTGTGACAAGGACACTTTTGTCTCTGAGCAGTAACAATGTAACTTTTTAAAATTAGGGCACAAGTGTTAAACGTGGGAATAACTACGTCCGCAGGTTAGCAGTGAGTGTGTGAGTGTTGTTGATAATAAACCGTCTCTGACCCGAACGTCTGTGGATGTGCTGTCGGACCCGCTCCGTGCAGACCGAGTCCAGGTCACTGTCCACGGACACAGAGTCGAAACTCAGCACAGGAACTCCTGCGAAGACACAACAGCGGGTTTACAACAACGTCTGTAGACTCGGAGACGGGAGGACAGTGAGAGAGAGATTACCTGCCACACTCCTGGTTTTGGGAGTACTGGTGCTCACCTGAGGAGCCAGCGATAGACTCTTAGCTCTGAGAACAACTACAGGAGAGAGGAACAACATTAAAACTTTACTTCATTAATGTAGAACCTGTTGGTAAAAAGGTTACATTCATAACAAGTTTAATCTGCAGAATTTTATACATTAGATTACAGCAGTGGTTCTTAAACTGTGGTAGAGGTACCACCTGTGGTACGCAGGGTTCTTCTGGTGGTACTCAGGAGTCTGGTGCAGTTCAAGTCCTGCTCTAGTTGCTCTGCTTGGGTTTAGACCAAGTTTAGATCTGGCTTAGACCTAGTTTAGTCCTGAATTAGACCTAGTTTAGACCTGGACTAGCCCTAGTTTAGACCTGGATTAGTACAAGTTTAGACCTGGATTAGACCTAGTTTAGTCCTGGATTAGACCAAGTTTAGACCTGGATTAGACCTAGTTTAGACCTGGATTAGACCTAGTCTAGTCCTGGATTAGACCTAGTTTAGTCCTGGATTAGACCTAGTTTAGACCTGTATTAGACCTAGTTTAGACCTGGACTAGCCCTAGTTTAGACCTGGATTAGTACAAGTTTAGACCTGGATTAGACCTAGTTTAGTCCTGGATTAGACCTAGTTTAGACCTGGACTAGCCCTAGTTTAGACCTGGATTAGTACAAGTTTAGACCTGGATTAGACCTAGTTTAGACCTGGATTAGACCTAGTTTAGACCTGTATTAGACCTAGTTTAGACCTGGATTAGTACTAGTTTAGACCTGGATTAGTACAAGTTTAGACCTGGATTAGACATAGTTTAGACCTGGATTACACCTAGTTTAGACCTGGACTAGCCCTCGTTTAGACCTGGATTAGTACAAGTTTAGACCTGGATTAGACATAGTTTAGACCTGGATTAGACCTAGTTTAGTTCTGGTTTAGACCTGGTTTGTTACTGATTTAGTCCTGGTTTGGACCCAGCCTAGTCCTGGTTTAGTCTTGATTTAATCCCGTTTTGTCCTTCTTTAGTGTCCCGTCCCTCGCTCTAGTCCTGGGTTAGTCCTGATTTAGATTTATTTTAGTCTTTGAAAGCCAAATATATAACGGTCCTATAAATGGTCATGAACTCCACGTCCCCCCTGCAGTGAGCTCGCGTACCCCTCAGGGTCCCCCTCCCCCTGGCTGGGAAACGCTGTGTTAGAGGAACTCACCGTGCCTCTTGAGTCCAGCTCCTCTCCTCTTCTCGTCTAACTCCGAGCTCCTCTCCGCTGCGGACCACAGACCTTTGCTGGCCTCTGTGGACGCGCCGCTCTGTCCCTCCTGCGCTGGGACGGTCCCGGACGTCCTCTGGGCCCTGCCGTCGTAGACCATCTCCTCGCTGAAGCGCCGGGCGAAGTCTTCGGTGCAGATGCTGTCGGACAGAGGCTGAGCAGCGGCGTCCCCGTCCTGACAGGAGTCCCCCAGGAGCCTGTGCAGCCTCCACATCACCTGCTCCTGACGGGACTCCAGCGCCGTCCTGTCCCTGTCCCTGTCCCCGTCCCCGTCCCCGCTCCTCTTACACGGCTGCTGTCTGCTGTCCTCAGACGTGTCCCGGAAGCCTGCACTGCTCTCTGTGTGCACAAACAGAAATAATTACAGCTGTGAGTGTTTTCAGCTCTTGAGAAGGGCAGCATACAGGATCAGGGGCGCCATGGAAGGAAGGGGGAAGGGGGGGTACTAGTACTAGTTTAGACCTGGATTAGACCTAGTTTAGACCTGGATTAGTACTAGTTTAGACCTGGATTAGTACTAGTTTAGACCTGGATTAGACCTAGTTTAGACCTGGATTAGTAGTAGTTTAGACCTGGATTAGTACTAGTTTAGACCTGGATTAGACCTAGTTTAGACCTGGATTAGACCTAGTTTAGACCTGGACTAGCCCTAGTTTAGACCTGGATTAGACCTAGTTTACACCTGGATTAGACCTAGTTTAGACCTGGATTAGACCTAGTTTAGCCCTGGATTAGTACTAGTTTAGACCTGGATTAGACCTAGTTCACACCTGGATTAGACCTAGTTTAGACCTGGATTAGACCTAGTTTAGCCCTGGATTAGTACTAGTTTAGACCTGGATTAGACCTAGTTTAGCCCTGGATTAGTACTAGTTTAGACCTGGATTAGTACTAGTTTAGACCTGGATTAGTACTAGTTTAGACCTGGATTAGACCTAGTTTACACCTGGATTAGACCTAGTTTAGACCTGGATTACACCTAGTTAAGACCTGGATTAGACCTAGTTTAGACCTGGATTAGACCTAGTTTACACCTGGATTAGACCTAGTTTAGACCTGGATTAGACCTAGTTTAGACCTGGATTAGACCTAGTTTAGACCTGGATTAGACCTAGTTTACACCTGGATTAGACCTAGTTTAGACCTGGATTAGATCTAGTTTACACCTGGATTAGACCTAGTTTAGACCTGGATTAGACCTAGTTTAGACCTGGATTAGACCTAGTTTACACCTGGATTAAACCTAGTTTAGACCTGGATTAGACCTAGTTTACACCTGGATTAGACCTAGTTAAGACCTGGATGATTCCAAGGGCCCATGGCTGGCAGGGGGGCCCAGGAAAAATCCCTGCATATAGGCCTGTTCTGCTGTATACATTTTTTTAGCTTTTATGTTTTGCTGTATTATTTACAATGCCGGGGCCCTGAATATGATTATTATTATTTAATAAAGTCGATTCAAAATAAACCAACAAAGTCCTTCAATTTTCTAAGAGCCCCCTCCGCAAATGGTTCAGTCCGCTTCCTAACCAGGCCGGGAACGACGAGAGGAGTTGCTGCAAGTCCCACTTCCAACATAAGTCAGGTTGTAAAAAACGAAAGGGGAAAAGGGAAAGAGAAGAAAGGGCGGCAGTATTTCACACAGTTTTTCCAAAAAAAAGATCTGCATTAACATTTGTTTGAAATAACGGTGAAAAGGGTGGAGTTTCTGGGCTAATTATAGGCTAGCCCACTTTGTTTCGCTATTTGCCTTTAAAAATTACATGAAACAGTGAAAGTATTAATGCTGTGCCAGTAAGTAGCTTAAACAGTCAGCAGAATAAGTTAGCTTTTTAGTTTGCCTGTTTGATCTGATAGCAAATTATGAATGTTATTTAATGTTTCCCTGCTGTAAAACGTCCATCTAAGACGTTTTTAAAGGTAAATGAGTGTTTTAATAGGCTATGTTAAACCTGGTCCTGAAAAAATGTTGGTGGGGGGCCCAATGTAAAATCTTTTCAGGGGGCCCAGAATACCTGGCGGCGCCCCTGTACAGGATTACTCAAAATACTACTCCAGGTCTGTTTTTGACGAGAAGAGAACATTATAACATGGTTAAAAGCTACAAAAAAGTTCATCTTTGGGACCTTTTGGTTTTAGATATCAGTGCCTGGTTAGAGAACATTATATCTAAGAATTAAACAACGAGGGGCCGTGCGTTGAACTGTTTTAAAGCACGACGTGGAGCTTTAGAAGTTGTTTAATTTGCTTATACCAGCTTCTACGGGACTTTGTTTTCTGTGGCTCTGGTTAAAAAAATGAGAACAGCTGTGGTTTTCCTCTGCCTAAATTCTGCAGGACCGTGATACTTTTTAAACCGTCATTTTGAGGAAGTGGTTAGCGCTACGGAAGCTAAAGGCTACATACTAAACGTCACTGGTTTAATCTGTAATTGCGTCTTTGATCGCGTCACTAAACAAAGATGAGGCAGAGTGCTTCAGAGTTACCTGACGTGTGATCCACTGGAGTCTGCACCAGATCCTGACAGGACAGAGGCGTGTCGTTGGTCTGAGTGGTGCTGCCCAGTCCTGTGTCCTTACTCACAGACCGACTCCATCCAAAAGACACTGGGAATAATAATAATAATAATAATATATTGAAATTAAAGTCCTGTATATGGACTGTTGGTGATCCCCTCCTAAGAGACGTATTGAGCCCCCTGCAGTCAGTTTCAAAAGAGCTCCTACAATAAAGGACAAGTTGGTGAGGAGCTACCTTCCAGCTTTAAACCTAACACATGGCTCTCTCGTCCAAATGGCAATGACAACCTCCATTCATAGCTTTATAAACTGTAACACCCCCCATGTGGTGTACCGCCCCCCTGTGGCTGTTTCTATGTTAAACCATCCCATGGCCAAACATTATATGGACTCTACCTTAAAGGTGTCTGGCATTGAAGCCATCACTGTGGATGCTAGGGGCGGGGACAAAATCCTACGCCTTAAACAAAGAGAAGCCTGTTGGATTCATGTCAAGGCCATGGCTTGAATGAGGACTTAGATCTTTCATGCTTTTTATAATTCTAAATCGTTGAATTGATTAATAGTTTTTTTCCTCTATTTCAAATGGTACTGTTTCTTGTGTGTAGGGGGACAACATGGATGTATTATTAGACCTGGATCAGGCACCGCCCCCTCTGCCTTGATGCCAAATTTCCTAGCGGCCGCTCCGTGGAACTGCAGCGTGGCCCAGAAAGGATTTTTCCCATAGATCGCAGTGTAAATACAAACGCCTGGTGCTCGGCGACAGGACACCTACAGCTTTCAAAACGGTCGGATTTTGTAGTGAGTATTATCTGTTTTCACACCATGGACTTTTTCCCTCTTCGAAAAGTTTAATTTGGCTAAAAAATAACTTTTTATGTTTGTGACATCACCGCTCAAAACCCGCCATCGCGCCCATTGGTCAGAGCCGATCACGTGGTGCGTGGCGCTATGCTGCGCTTGCTCGACACGGAAGTTAAAAAAATGTTGGCATCACACACCAATGAGCACGGTCATTGAAAACAATGGCGGTCGTGACGTCATTCATTATCCAGTTCTATAATACTTCCATGGGGGACAACCATAACTTTTCTATTTCAAAATGTCTTGTTACTGCCCCTTGTATCAGGGAGGACAGCTACAGTTCTTAAAGTTACACTGTGTAAGATTCCCGGTCTTGCGCCTCCAGAGGCCACAGGTGCCACTGCACCGTCGCAAAACGTAAACACTAGGGCCCCTCCTCCTTCTGAAACTGTGCGAGCGTGCGTCTATTTCCATCATTGTTTCAACTTTAGTTGACCTGCTGCTACCTTTGGAAGTTTGGACTGGATCTTCTATAGAGTTAGCGCTAGCGTTAGCTTATCAACAAATATCGCGCAATGGTCGCAGTAAAAACAACTAATAACTGTATGAAAAAGCACGTTCTAAAGAAAAAATAAAGAGGCTAATTTACCTGCCCAACAATAAAGAAGCAAAAACGTGATCTGATTTGCAGCCTTCTCTGTCTCTCATCTGACGCCAGCGAGCAAAAGTCTGTCCGATGTTGACTCTTGTTTGCGATCTGGTGCGGTCCCTTTCACATTTTCTTTTTCTTGCCTCGTCCAACATTGTCTTCATCTTCTTGTGTCCTTCGGCCCTGACGAACTGGCGAAAATAACAACGCTAAAAGTAGCTTCCTGGTTATACCTGCGCCTCAAGTCGTTCCCTGTCACGTGACTTTTCCTGAACAGCGGAGCGCTCCCGGCCAAGTTGCGAGGGCGGTTTCTCAGTACAGAAGCCCCGCTTGGAGCAACAGATCGCACCTCAGGCCTTATAATCGCTCAAAAAATCACAAAAACAAGTCAGTATGCCCCACATATTTAGGAGAAAAGTTACACAGTGTAACTTTAAATTAGTGTTTCTCTTTGTCTTTGTGCTCACCCTGAAGAAAGCGCAAGCCGACACGCGTTGGTGTGTTTTAATGTCTCCAGCCCTCATGAAATAAAGGCCTTTTGTACATTTTCAACCAAGTGAGTGCCTGGACCTTGTTTTCTTCAATAATAATAATGATATATGGAAAATAAAGTCCTGTATATGGACTGTGGAGGTGTGTGTTGCAGCAGAAGTTACCTGTTTCTTTGGAGCCATTTTCTCTGAACCTGGTCTGACTTTTGTGGGACTGGACCTGCAGCACAAACCAAGTCACAATTTATGAGACATTTATTCATCTTCTTCCATCGGCTCAGGTTAGGGGGGCACAGGTGACTGGGACCTATCCCCCTAAAACTCCTACGTTCCCCCAGAGTCTGGTTCCTCAGCCACAGCGAGCCGTCTCTACTCAGTCGATTTGGACCCGACCTGTCACTGCCGTTCATCTGCAGCCCGTCCCATGACAGCAGAAGATAATCTCCTCAGAAATAACCAATATAAAGAGCTGATTTAATAACTTTTCTGACCTGATTAACAGTGTTTAGTGCTTTCCTTCGTCGCCTGTTGGTTCTGCTGAAGTCCTCGTTGTTGTTCAGTCCTCTGTGGGACTTTTGTCTTCGTCCTGTTTCCATTTTAACAACAGTAAAGTCCCTCTGACGTCCTGCATTCAAACAAACCCACTTTCTCCACAACTCTTTGTACAACTGGCTTCTGCTGCTGTCCCTGTTCACAAATAAGAACAGAGCTGCTCATGATATGCCATATTCTGGTGTTTTATGGTAAAACCGCTGCAGTCGACCAAAGAAATTGTTAGTCGACTGACGTTACTCCCAGTACAGCAATTAATTGACCGAAATCGACCAAAGATGATCAGCGTCTTGTGAATTCACATTGATTAGGTGATAAAACATTTAGAGAAGATGGCGGCAAAATATATTATCTAAAAATCATCTATGCTATCTTAAATAAAGTGAAAAATAAAATAATCAAGTAATAAATTGATGAAGAGCCAACCCAGACTAACTTTATATATTCTATACACAGAAGTTAGTCTGGTACCTCGTGGTTTGAGTTTTGTTTTTACAGCGGAACAATCACAGACAGAGTAACCAATCAGAGAAACGAAGGGCAGGACGTAAACAGTGCGCCGTTGACCGCAAAAAATGGTGGATTCTTGCCGGTTTTGCCATAAAACACCAGAATACGGTGTATTATGAGAAGCTCTGTTCTTATTTGTGAACGGGGACAGCAGCAGAAGCCAGTTTTACAAAGAGTTGTGGAAAAAGTGGGTCGTTACGTAGGAGGTCAGCGGGACTTTACTGTTGTTAAAATGGAAACAGGACGAAGCCAAAAATCACACAGAGTGGAGCTGCACACAATATATCGGAAAATTATCGTTATCGCAATATCTGCAAACGCAATACTTTTTTACTATTTTTTGTGTGATCAGTCTCTACGTTTACCCAATTATTGCCTTACTCCGATTATAATTGGAGTTTAAACTCAGGTCGCAGAGTAGGGCTGCAAAATATATCGCAAAATTATCGTTATCGCAATATCAGCTAACGCAATATCCGTATCGCAAGAATCTAAATATATCGTAATAACGCTGTGGTCTTCCATCTGACAGAGATTTACACTGAAGAATCATTTTCCACCAGAGCCTTAAAAGAACATGTGTTGTGACTAAATAAAAATGTTTAAAAAGTCCAGTTTTAGTGGTAATTTAATTAATTTAGTCACAGCTTAGCCTTGTTTTATTCCTGGTTTAGTCTGTGTTAAGTTTTGATTTTGTCGCTGTTTTGACTTGTAAATACAGGAACTTACATTTTTGTGAAATGTACCGTATTTTCCGCACTATAAGGCGCACCTAAAAGCCTTTAATTTTCTCAAAAACCGACAGTGCGCCTTATAATCCGATGCGCCTTATATATGGATCAATGTTGGTTAATTATGGCTACCGTATTCAGGGGGCGTCGCCGAAGTGACAGGTTTTAAAAGCAAAGCTGGCTCTACATTCTGCTCAACCAGACTTATCCCAAATCATACGCGAGTCCTAAAACTTAAGCAGTTGTCCTTTTGTTGTCCTAGTTGTCCCGAAAATGATATAAGCGCGGAGTCTGAAGCAGTTGTTGTCTGATAAAACATAAGAAGTACCGTTGCTAATTGTGTTAGCTCCTGTATGTAATGGCGAATCTCCGCAGCTGATGCGCAGATGCTCAATCTGTCTTTAAAATTAAGCGACTGAATAGAGGAGAATCTAAGCTTTAAAATGAGGTATAACATGTCCATATTCAGCAAATTTTAGCCATGGTTAGCTGTGTTCAAACCACTCTGTTGTAAAAATAACTTAGCATCACAGAGCGGGGATAGACGGCAAAAAGACGACACGGTATGGGATGAATGAGATACAGCAGTGTGACTGTATAAACTATAAAGTTACCCCTATATAAGTACTCGTATCGGTACGTACTCAAATGAAAGTACTCGTACTCGTATCGGTTTGAAAAAAAGTGGTATCTGTGCATCCCTAGTTTTCAACGAGGGAGTTGTAAGAACGCTGGTTTGTATTCTATTAATGAAGTTTGACTGACTGACTTATCTGACTGTTTTATTGACATTCCCTTTAGCGCAGCGCCATCTAGTGGATGCACCTTGTAATGCGGTGTGCCCTATATATGAAAACAGTTTTAAAATAGGCCATTAATTGAAGGTGCGCCTTATAATCCGATGCGCCTTATAGTGCGGAAAATACGGTAGTGAATTTAACTTACTATGTTCAAAAAGTAGGCTCTATTTTCAAATATCACGATAATATCGCAATTTTCATCATAGTTATCGAATATCGCATGTTTTCTCCATGTCGTGCAGCCCTAACACAGAGGACTGAACAACAACGAGGACCAACAGGTGACGAAGGAAAGCACTAAACGCTGTTAATCAGAGATGAGAAGTTATTAAATTTACTGTGTATAAGCCTCGGCCATCTTGGTTATTTCGTCTGCTTTTGTAAGACTACTGCAGATAAAAGACTGTGATAGGTCAGGTCCAGAGAATCTTTCAGAAGACAGAAGAGAGCCAGACCTGGAGCTGACCCAGCTGCTCGTCCATGGCGTCCAGGAGCAGATCACAGTGGTCCGGTTTCAGAAGGGACCGGTCCTGAGCCAGGTCCTGAACCAGGCCAGAGCCGTCACTGTCGAGATCTGAACGCACAGACACTGCTATGTTAGTATCTAAGAGTCTGGTTTTTAAAGCGGAGTTGAACTGAAAACAAAAACTCACCCGAGAAGAGAAGTCCTCGTGGCTCCTCAGACATGTCCCTCTCTGCTTCAGACATGTCCCACACTGAGAGGAGGAGGGTTAGTGAAGCCTGGCTGAGCAGACGTAGTCCTGGAGACCGGGACAGTTTAGCCTCTTAGCAGAGCAAACAAACGCCTTTCTGAAGCGACGCTGTAAATTCCTGCCCCTGTCTCCGTCCTTTCAGAGACGCAGCAGTAAAAGTTAGTCCCTGTCCCGCTCCAGTCAGAGTCCTGATGAAGGGTCTGGGGGACAACAGGCGCGACTGGAGGAGCATACATACGACCGACAAATGAGGGCTAAACCAGGGCTAAACCAGGACTAAAGCAGGACTAAAGCAGGACTAAACCAGGACTAAACCAGGTCTAAAACAGGACTAAAGCAGGACTAAACCAGGACTAAACCAGGTCTAAAACAGGACTAAACCAGGTCTAAACCAGGACTAAACCAGGTCTAAACCAGGACTAAAGCAGGACTAAACCAGGACTAAAGCAGGACTAAACCAGGACTAAACCAGGTCTAAAACAGGTCTAAAACAGGTCTAAACCAGGTCTAAAACAGGACTAAACCAGGTCTAAACCAGGACTAAACCAGGTCTAAAACAGGACTAAACCAGGTCTAAAACAGGTCTAAACCAGGTCTAAAACAGGACTAAACCAGGTCTAAACCAGGACTAAACCAGGTCTAAAACAGGACTAAGCCAGGTCTAAACCAGGACTAAACCAGGTCTAAACCAGGTCTAAAACAGGACTAAACCAGGTCTAAACCAGGACTAAACCAGGTCTAAACCAGGTCTAAAACAGGTCTAAACCAGGTCTAAAACAGGACTAAACCAGGTCTAAACCAGGACTAAACCAGGTCTAAACCAGGTCTAAAACAGGTCTAAACCAGGTCTAAACCAGGACTAAACCAGGTCTAAACCAGGACTAAACCAGGTCTAAACCAGGACTAAACCAGGTCTAAAACAGGACTAAAGCAGGACTAAACCAGGACTAAACCAGGACTAAACCAGGACTAAACCAGGTCTAAACCAGGACTAAACCAGGTCTAAACCAGGTCTAAAACAGGACTAAAGCAGGTCTAAAGCAGGGCTAAACCAGGATTAAACCAGGACTAAAACAGGACTAAACCAGGTCTAAACCAGGACTAAAACAGGACTAAACCAGGACTCCTTCTAAAGTTCAGTATTAGGCTAAGTTTAGCTTTTAGCTCGCCTCGCGAGGCGAACCTATGGGAACAGAAACAAACAAACACTGAGCACGCGGTAACAGCTCTGAGGCTCATCACTGACACTGCTGCGCTACTTAAACACATTTTTATATTTAACAGCTTAAATCTTCTCATATAGCCTATATTTTCTTAATTACCATCAGCACTTGCCCACTGGACATACCAGAGCAGGACGGGACAGACCCCTCCGCCGCAGGACGTCCCAGTGCGCAGTGAGTTTAGTTTAGTTTTGTTGTAGGCTCCTCTCTCTCAGGTCTGTGTATGGTGTGTAACTCTGTGCACTTACTGTTCCTGCTTTAACTCGGGCTGGACCGGGTCTGCTGAGGCTCTGCGGCTGAAGTCACTCAAGATTTTTGGCTGGTTGCCATAGGAGACGCTCAAACAGCTCGCGGGACACAGGCAGAGGCACGAGAGGGCGCGCGAGGACAGTCCCTACTGGCGCGCGAGGGGTTCAGCTGCAGACGGTTGGGCCGTGGACACATTTTCCACAGAAGTTGTTCTGCAGTCACTGAATATGAAACAAAGTATGATCCAGTTACCTTTGTGCAGGTCTTAAAGTTTAAATATTCAGCTTTTTTTTTTTTTTTTTTTTTGGGGCTTTTTGAAACAGTGTTGGACTCTTTTGCTACTGTGACTTTGCAGAGAACGATTAGGTGTCTGTCGCCCCTGCTGGCAACGGTAGGGACTGGACAGAGCATAAAACGGCTAATTAGCACAACTGTTAGCCACATGATGCTAACAGAGAGATAAATGAGCTGAGTGCTTCGTACTGACGGAGGTTTAAGGCTGAAACGATCAGAACGAGTCCGCTGACGGTGTATGGGCTTTAGAAACGCGCAGGAGCACTTCCTGGTTTCACTGTGTCTACGTAGAGCTGTGAGACCGAGTGTTTTCAGCTCTGGAGAAGGGCAGTGCCTCAGCATACAGGATTACTGAAACAGAATACAACTGCAGGTCTGTTTTTGAGGAGGGGATGACTTTATAACATGGTTAAAGGCTCAAAAGATCGATTTAGCAGAATAGGGGACCTTTAGATCTTCTTTGAAACAGTAACAAAAGTTGGATTTGTGCAGGAGCTCGGACTTCACTCTCCCCAGACACTTCCTCTAGCTCTTCCGGGCTTACCCATGCCAGACACCAGACATATAATCCATACAGCGTGTCCTGGGTCTTCTCCTCCTGATGGGACATGCCCAGAACACGATCTTTTGGTTCTGTCCAATGTGAACGAGCAGCGGCTCTACTCTGACCTCTGCCAATACGCAGGTCCTGTTTTTTTAAAAGCATCACATAAAATTTCTCTTTGTTCCAATAAATCTATAAATTTATGTTTAAGGCAATAATGAAACTATTTCCAAAATGTACAGCATAAAGACAAATCCATTTTAGAATAAATGTAGGGTTTCAGCTCATTTAGCCTCCTTAAGCTTTTAAAGTCTTTACATTTTTTTTTTTTTTTTTTTTTTATTTAGTGGAGAAAAATGTTCTGTACTGTTGTTTTTGAGCTCCACAGACTGAAGGTCTGCTGCTGAGGAGCCCTGGGCGGGGCTTGACAAATGGACATTTAAAAAAGTTAAAAACCATCGATCATTTTGTGCAAAATGTTAATGATTTATTCATCATCAAAAACAACAAATCACACATCCAAGCTGAGATTATTCTGAATTTATTCTTCTGGGTGAATCCAGGGTTTCAGTGTCCTCCTGCCTCGTAATAAAAGTGGCCTTGGTTATGGTTTTACTGGTGTTCAGTCGTGGTTATCAACTCAATAAAGACAATAAAAAATAAAACGCTTTCATCTGTTAAGACATTTAATACAAAAACATAATTTTTTTAAGTGATCATTGGGCTCAGTCGGTCAAACGTATTAAGCAGTAGTCACATATAAGTTATAGTATAGTACTATTATTCTTCATTTACAGTATTTTATCACAAAATATTCACACACTTTCAATCCTACGTTCCTATAACAAAAAATACCAAGAGTTTTTTATTTTTTTGTTTTGTTTTTTGTCCCATCACACTCGTCCATTGTTGAAGTAAAGGCAAAAACATCGGGCGCTGATTCCAGACCAGCGGCTGTACAGGTGAGGACCAGGACCAGGACCAGGACCAGGCCCAGGACCAGGACCAGGCCCAGGACCAGGACCAGGACCAGGACCAGGACCAGGACCAGGACCAGGACCAGGACCAGGACCAGGACCAGGCCCAGGACCAGGACCAGGACCAGGCTCAGGACCAGGACCAGGAGGGGGCGCTGTTGTGTGGGGAAACAGACAGGAACCAGCCCTGTTCATAAAATAACCTTTGACCTCTGAACTGTGAGGTTAGAGTGCAATAAAAACAACATCAACACTGCAGGATATGATAATACAGAGGTTCTCAAACTGTGGTAAAGGTACCGCTGGTGGTACGCGGGCTTCTTCTGGCGGGACTCAGGAGTCTTTGGAGTTTAAGACCAGGCTTAGAGACGGTTTTATAACGGTTTTAGTCCTGCTTTAGTTGGTTTAGACCTGGTTTTGTTCTGGATTTGTCTAGTCTTGGTTTATACCTGGTTTAGTTGTGGATTTGTCTTGGCTTAGACTTTATTTAGTCCTGGTTTAGTCCTGTTTTGCATCTGTTTTTTTCTTGGTTTAGCCTCGTATTATTCCTGGTGTAGTCTGGGTTTAGTCCTAGTTTAGTCCGGGTTTAGCCTTCGTTTAGTCCTGGATTTGTCCTGGTTCATTACTGTTTTTGTCCTAGTTTAGACCAGGTTTAGATCCTGGTTTAGATCCTGGTTTAGACCTGGATTATTCCTGGTCTAGTCTGGGTTTAGTCCTGGTTTTGACCTGGTTTAAGTAGTTCCTCCCCCCTAAAATGATCTGGAAATATGAAAAGTTTTCAAGTAATTTTTAGGTTTAAAGATTTTTAGCAGGAAGAAAAAAAATAACCTATGAAAATGCAGATTTAAACCAGGATTAAAACAAGACTAAACCTGAGACAAAACTCTGCCTAAACCAGGACTAAACCAGGACTAAGCAGGGACCTTCACATTCAATTCAAGCCCGAACAAAGCAGGACTAAGACCAGACTAAAGCTGGCTCTAAATTAAACAAAACCAAGACTCGAATCGCAGAAAAATCCCATGTACCACAGTTTGAGAACCACTACCATAATACAAACGACCTCTTGATTTGTGAAAACGACGTCGCCAAAGCTCAGAGGAGAGTCGTGTGCAGTGATACGGTTCATTCATGTATAACTGGAGAATATGAATTACAGTAATCTATTCTATCAAAAATCACACCAAGTTAATGTTCAGCACTGTTCAGACGAGTGCAGTGAGTAGCACAGGTGTTTTATACTGTCCAGGTGGTGTTATTGTTTATGTACTGATCTGACTCAAAGTAAAGCCACAAATAAACGTGTCTGTGTGTCTGCAGCGCTGCGTACGGTGAGCAAACGTAAGCAGCAGTCTTAAAATCAGGTCAGGAAGTCATTCTGGAACAAAAACCAGAGAAATAAATGTGCGCCGAAAGCAGCCGCCGCGGTAACTGACCCTTTGTTAGCCTTTAGATTGGTTTCTAAAGGACCAAAGAGAAGGTTTTTTCATTTACCAACTTCTTTGAGTTGGTTTAAAATGATCCCGGTGCTGTAGAGTTCAGTCTGCGCTCAGCTGTAGGCAGAAGCTGTTAAACTGAAGCACATGGCTCATTTGCATAAATGAATGAGTGGTGCCACAGACGATACGATGCCCCTTTGTTGTCGGCCACGACACGGCTGCTGCAGTTACACTGCTACAGATACAGCAGCGACTGTGGAAACGCCAGGTCCCATTACACTGCGGGGAAAACATTGGAGGGGGTCCACAGAGCTCGGTCCACTCTGAGGTTGAGATTATCAAAAATATATTTGTGAAAATTAAACTAAAAAAACTAAAATATCAAATTTAAAACAAATGGAATACCACTACTGCAGATTAATTTTAAAATATGATGTTTGTAGCTAATCACTTTATGGCTCTGATGGTTAGTGAGGGCTGGGTTAGGGCTGGGGCGCTGGCTTGTCCTGGACACAGGCAGGGGGGCTTCAAGGAAAAAAGGCCACTGCTCTATAGTGATATTATGATGAATTCATTCATCTTCTTTCGCTTATTCGTGTTAGGGGTGGTGGGTCCTGGAGCCTATCCCAGTAGCTCTGGCTTGTCACAGGGCTAACACAGAGACACACACGTGCACGTGGACCTCCCTGTGAGCCCACAGTAACACAGGGAGGACCTGCAGACTCCACACAGACAGTTTGTGTGTTGGCCCGAGGACTGAACCCACGATCTCCCTGCTGGGAGGCGAGAACACTAACCCCTCTCTAAATTGTTTGTTTGAAATATGGCTTAACGTCAGGCTACATGTCGTTAGAGCGCCTCATTCAGTCAGACACTTCTTTTAAAATACAGACAACAATCCATTTATTACCAACAAGGTTATGTTTTCAGTGGCGTTGGTTTGTCTGTTTGTTTGTTAGCAACATAACTCAAAATGTCAGAAATGGAATAAGGAACAAGTGATTACATTTGGGGGTGATCTGGATCACCATCTGCATCCAGGAATTTCTTAAAGGATTCTTTACCATTGGGAGCCGGGGCTAATTTTGCCATCACAGCTTCTAACTCAACAAATACTGCCCAGAATCACTGGCAAATAATTACAAGATGACATCGTGGTAGATGTTATAATCTGACACAGTTTGACCTGGATCATGTTGATATTCTGGTTCTGGTGATCCAGAAGGTTCTAAATATAGGAGGTACATATGAAATTGTATATAGCACAGAAACAAATGTAGCTACAAACTTGGAAATAACGCCGAATGAAAGGTGAGGTTTTTCTCTGTCAGTAGTATGTTCACAGATTTGATGGATCTTTAATATTTACTGAGCTAGATCTGGGCCTGTAGGAGTTTTTCTCAGGTGAGTGACCCAGTGGCTTGGCGGAGGTCTGCGCTCTCCGACTGCTTCTGGTTTTCTAATGTAGCCATCTTTTTTATGACATAACAGCAGAAAAGACTCTGTGTTTTAAGATTACTTTATACGCAAACAGTCGGTCAAGCGGCTTTTTCCTGCGTCAGACTGAATCTGAACTATCCCTAAACCTGAAATTGGTTAAATTAAGTTTGTTAAGTTTAAGTTTTAAGTCACTCCAATGTAATTTTCAAAGTTTTAAGTCAGGGCGGGGCTTAACAAAGGGTCAGTTTAAACCTGCGAGTGGCCGGAGCCTATTCTCTACTGTGCTGCAACAAAGGACACTTTCTCTCTGACCGCTCAAACAAGAGATTTTATTAACAATACTTATTCCACCGTGCGCCTCGTGTCACTCTAAGTCTTTTCACTCTCGTATGGACTTCCCTCCCACAGAAAAGTGCATTGTGGGTAGGTACCATTTTCCCCAGAGAGAGATATATTGTCGTATTGTGAAAACACTGAAAACCACTAGAGGGCAGTATTCCGTATCGTCAGTGTGTGGGACGGTCGGCAGAGTGCTCATAGGCCAGCTACGCCCCCTGGTGCCCGGGCCGGGGTGAGGGAGGGGGCTCTGGGCTGAGGTGAGAGTGTGCGGAGGGTCCGGGGGGGTTAGAAGATGTCGGGACACATGCTCCAGTCCTCTCGGTCCTTGGACTCCCAGTACCCGCCCTTGTACACGTAGTTGATCTCTCCGGTGATGGAGTTGCGTCTCTGGTGGAACCACAGCGGCTGGTAGCCCTCGTAATCCCGACCTGCGCCGAAAAACACACGGATTACACACAGAAGTTTAAACAGGAGACGTAATCAGTCAACGTCACTGTCCACAGCACTCAGCTAAAATTTTGACTTTTTAAAGGGGATATATTCTGCTTTTATTTATATTTTTAAACCAGTCTTGGTTGCCTCTAGAAAAGCGGCACATTTTACAGCCTTTAAGAAAATTATCTGACCAAAAAGAAGCGTTTTTAATCCTTGTGCCCTAATTTTAAAAAGTTATGTTACTGTTCAGTGACAAAATTGTCACAAAACAATTACAGTATACATTCATATTTTTTTCTACTTTTTATTTTTTATAAATCTTTTAATCAACTTGTGTCCTGATCATAAATTCAAAATATTTCATTATTTTCAGTATTTTAACCCTTGTTGTGCCAGTGTATGTAATAGCGTCACATTTTTTGTAAAAAAAAAAAAAAAACAGACACAAAAAATTACATATTTTTAATAATCGCAAAGCAAAGTGAACTTTTTTTAGGGGGATTATTACAGCCTTGGGTCTGTCAGAGTTCACCAACAATATTTATATTTAGGGATAATTTTTTTCCTGCGCTATGTAGAATATAAAAAACAACTCCCATTAAAACTGGTTGTAACTTTTTGTTACTACTAAAAAATCCAAAATCCATCTAAATCAGTGTTGTTGGTGATTTTTGACAGACCCAAGTCTGTAATAATCCTCCCTAAAAAAAAAAACACTTTGCATTAAAACTATTAAAAATATTAAATTTTTTGTGTCTGTTTTTTTTTTACAAAAAAATAAAATAAAAAATAAAAAATTAGATGCTATTACATACACTGGCATCAAAAAGGGTTAAAATAATAATAATCTGAAAATAATTAAATATTTGGTATTTATGATCAGGGCAGTTGATTACAGGATTTATATATATATATAAAAAAACAGGAAAAAATATGAAAATATACTATTTCTATGATGTTTTTGTCACTGGAGCAACGTAACAAATTTAGTTAGAGAGAGTAAAAATGAAGCAATATTAGATTTGTGTTTAGAAAATCAACATTAGTGATAAAATACACACCTGAGACACATTTCATAGAGAACGTTAGAATCACTGCAAATCACTGCTTTGACCTCGTTAGGGCACAAGGGTTAAATACTTAATGGTGTTATAAAGAAACAGGTGAAAAGACCAGCAGAGGGCAGCAGAGAGCAGCTCTTTGTGCTCTTTTAAACTGAGTCAGAGAGGAAAAAGCTTTTTACGTCCTTAAACTTTTTGTATGATGCCATTGTACTACAAAATAAAAATGTCTGAGGAATCAGTGGAAACAGAACTGTACACTCTTTTTTGGATAAATAAATGAGAGCAGACTGGATGTAGAGGGCTTGTTGTTGATTGGTCAGTGCTTCCTGGAGTGGGCGGAGTTTCTGAGGCCTCAGAAACTCAATGCCAGAGAATACAGCATTAATCAAACAGAAATAAATGAAACAAAACGCAACTCCAGGTCTGTTTCTGATGAGGAGACAACATTATAACATTAAAACAACATGGGAGAAGGCTCAGAAAAGTCAATTTTGTTGAATATATCCCCTTTAATACAAAGCCAGAATTTAGTACACAAAATGATGAGGGAGTAAAGTCAAAATGTTGAGTTTCAGCTTGATGAAATAAGTAATTGAGGCTCTACTACAGAATGAACTGTAGAGGATGGATCATGTGTTTAATATGTGGCTTTTGTACAATTTACTTCAAACTTTAATTCAAGCCTTTTTCAGTTCCTCAGTATTTTGAAAGAACACATCTCTCATCAGTATCATGGAAACAATAAAACAGATAAAACCAATGAAAATAAACAGCTGCTGCATCAACGACAAATACAGTTATACAACTTAATCTCTTACAAAAAAAACAAAAAACTTAGCCATATAAAAGTGTTGCTGCAAACACATTATCATTTCCAAAATGACAGTGACACACTTAAGCAGGAAACGCAAGAGTTTCCTGAGGCAATGACATGAAGACGTGCAGTTCTCACAGAGACAGAGACACGCAGAGACACACGGAGACACACAGAGACACACAGAGACACACAGAGACACACAGAGACGGACAGAGACACACAGAGACACACAGAGACGCACAGAGACACACAGAGACACACAGAGACGCACAGAGACGCACAGAGATGGACAGAGACACACAGAGACACACAGAGACACACAGAGACACACAGAGACGGACAGAGACACACAGAGACACACAGAGACACACAGAGACGCACAGAGACGCACAGAGATGGACAGAGACACACAGAGACACACAGAGACACACGGAGACACACAGAGACACACAGAGACACACAGAGACACACAGAGACACACAGAGACGCACAGAGACGCACAGAGATGGACAGAGACACACAGAGACACACAGAGACACACAGAGACACACAGAGACGGACAGAGACACACAGAGACGGACAGAGACACACAGAGACGCACAGAGATGGACAGAGACACACAGAGACGGACAGAGACACACAGAGACACACAGAGACACGCAGAGACACACAGAGACACACAGAGACACACAGAGACACACAGAGACACACAGAGACACACAGAGACACACAGAGACGCACAGAGACACACAGAGACACACAGAGACACACAGAGACACACAGAGACGGACAGAGACACACAGAGACGGACAGAGACACACAGAGACACACAGAGACGGACAGAGACACACAGAGACACACAGAGACACACAGAGACACACAGAGACACGCAGAGACACGCAGAGACACGCAGAGACACGCAGAGACACACAGAGACACACAGAGACGGACAGAGACGGACAGAGACGGACAGAGACACACAGAGACGCACATAGACACACAGAGACACACAGAGACACGCAGAGATGGACAGAGACGGACAGAGACACACAGAGACGCACAGAGACACAGAGACACACAGAGACACAGAGACACACAGAGACACGCAGAGACACACAGAGACACAGAGACACACAAAGACGAACAGAGACGCACAGAGGGACACAGAGGGACACAGAGGGACACAGAGGGACACAGAGACGCACAGAGACACACAGAGGGACAAGACAGACTCACCAAAGTCACACTCATACTCTGACCACCAGGGGGAGCACAGGAGAGACACGACCAGTCAAATACAGGTGACAAAGACATCAACAGGACCAGCAGTGGTGAAGGATTACTCAATGTCTTTACTTTAGTAAAAGTACAGATAAAGGAGCAAAAATTTACTCAAGTAAACGTAAAAGTATCACCTTAAAATTTCTACTTAAGTAAAAGTATAAAAGTACGTTCTTTTAAATGTACTTGCAAGTAAAAAAGTAAAAGTATTTCTCTCATGAATGAGTTAAATGTGAGGGATTTTGCTGTTTCCAGATGAAATGAACAAACTGCTGCAGTAGAAGAGACTGAATCTGTCGCTGAGCTCTGAGGTCTTTATTATTCTGATGTTTCTAAAGCAGTACTACTTTACTGCATCTGTTATATTTAAGTACTGTGTGTCTACAATGAGGCCACGACAAAAACACAGGATTTTAAACCAAAGACTCAAAATACTTTGTACTTCAAACCAACTCAGAAATGTAGTGGAGTAAAAAGTACAGATACTTGCCCTAAAATGTAGTGAAGTAAAAGTACCCCTTGCAAAACTTAGTCAAGTAAAGTACAGACACATGACAACTGTACTTAACTAAAGTAACTAAGTACTTTTACTTCATTACATTCCACCATTGAGGACCAGACTACTCCAAGTGGGTTTGGACTAACTCAGACTGGACTAACCTCGGACTTTCTCAGGTCTCGGTCTCTACAGATCCATCTTACTTCTTTAAGCTCAGTCATGTTTTTATTTCTATAATTTTGTTTTTTATGCTATTAAACTATAAACTATAGGGACGCTAAAGGCTAATTAATTTTAAGGCTGATCCAGACTTATATTTAAAAGTCCTGAGGTGTTGGTGGTACCTTCGTCCAGTGCGTCGGACGCCTCGGCCTCCCTCCTCCTCCTCACTGCCCTCTGCTTCTCCTCCAGCCTCTGCTTCTCGGAGTTGGCCTCGTCCCAGCGGCCGTCCTCCATCAGCCTCTGGTCCGGTCTGAGGCGGCTGTCCGTCAGGGCCACGTTCTCCTCGGGCTCGTTCAGCGTCAGGGCCAGAGACGAGAAGTGGTACATCTTCTCAGCGTTCTCCCTGAAACGGCACACACATGAGCGGGTCAGCTAAGATCACAACACCGCCGCCTGGATTCATGTTTTTGGCCCTGTTTCACAAATTATTTCACAAAATGATTAGCCCGGACATCCAGAGTACTCCTTTTTCTATTCTATACAAAGAATTTAGTCTGGTACCACTTGGCTTGCATTTGATTTCCCAACAGGTGGAGGAAAAGAAAGGGTGGGATGTAAGAAAAGCGCTGACTAGTAACAACAACAAAAATGGCGGTGAGGAGTAGGAATGACTGATCTCTGTGTTGTGCCTTTAAGCGCCAGCCAGCGTCTCCTACTTTTCTTTTCAAAAGCAGGACAGTCTGGTTCCTCAGCCAAAGCGAACCATTTTCCCTCATTCTCTTTGGAACTAACCTATCACAGCCGTTTATCTGCAGCGCAATTTACAAATACAAAAGTTAATCTCTTATCAAACATAACCACGATGGCTGTTGCTTATACAGAGTGAATTTAGTAACTTCTCTGAGCTGATTAACAGTGTTTAGTGGTTTCCTTCATCACCTGTTGGTTTTGCTGAAGTCCTCGTTGTTGTTCAGTCCTCTGTGGGATTTTTGTCTTTGTCCTGTTTCCATTTTAACAACAAAAAGTCTTGCAACAAACAAACCCACTTTCTCCACAAGTCTTTGTACAGTTGGCTTCTGCTGCTCTCCCTGTTCACGTATTCTGGTGTTTTATGGCAAAACCATCAACAATCTTGCCTGGGAAGTCCAGCCTCACCGCTGTACCAGAGGACGAGTCTGGTCGTCATTGAATCAATTCGATTTCTAGGGCGGAGCAAACCCGAGTAAACTGACAGCGGCGTAAGCCAATCAGAAAATGGTGGAAGTGACGTTAACAAAGCGACAAGAAAGTGTGCAATGCAAAAACATCTTTTTTTTTTTTAAAATAAAGGCTTCTAGTGCTGTAAGCTGCTGTGGTTTTAATGACTCGATATGTTTTTGGTCATTTAAAACGTAATTTACCGCTGAATGAAACAAACTCCTGGCTCCTCGGTGCGCCATCTTGATTGTTGTTGTTGAGGACGCTGCTCGCGAAGAACACGTGACTTCAATAAACGAATCAAAATGCACGGTACGGTTGGGATCTGAATCCAACCACGGCAGACAGCGTGGTGACCAGACTGATATTTCGCTGTATAATAATACAGAGACAATCAATCAACAATCCTACTCCTATGTTTGTTTGGGTCAGCAGCACACCCTTCTTTTCTCTGATTGATTATTCCACCTGTGATTGTTCCGCCTGTAGAAACTAAACTTATGCGAAGGGAAACCAGACTAAACTTCTTTGTATAGAATAGAAAAAGAGTTTGTTTGGCCAGCCAGGCTACCAGAATACACTGTGTTACGATCCTTTCAACAACTGGCTTTTGTTGCTGTCCCCATTCAGAAAGGTGTGGTTGTTGCGTCAGACGTCTGTAACGGGACTAAACTCTTGTTCAAATGGCAACGAGACAAAGAAAAAAATCACAGAAGAGTGAACAACAAGGACTTCAGCAAGAGATGACAAGCACCATTAAACAGAGCCAGGAGAAGTTGTATTAGCTGGCGCCATACTGGTTATTTTGGTTTGTATACACCTTCTGTTTCTGTAAGATTCTCGGCAGATAAACTGGCCGGGTCTAAATCAAGCTGTGTCTGTATTTCGTAAAGGAAGTGTGTGGGTCTAGCTAGCTACAGAATTATGCCGTTATCTCAAAGAACGCATGTGAAAATGGCGATGCACTGCCAGAGGATTCGAGGTCTGACTTACGGCAGAGGGTACTTCTTCCAGAGCAGTTTCGGGGACAGCGTCTGGTACACGGTCTTCTGCTTGCCCTCGGAGCTCCCTCTACTGCTCTGGACGATTTTGGCACTCTCCATCTTATCGTCCCAGGTTCCGGAGAGGATGTAAGTGAGCCTGTCCCGAGCTGTCGGCCACCACTCCTGTCACCTGCAACACGCACACATTTAATATTTAATACTGAATGAGCGTCAACATCTTCTGAGACCTCTGTGTGACGTCTACATGTGCTGTGATGTAGACGTGTTTCTCTTTAAGCTGAGTCTCCTTGGAAGGTTTGTTACAGAGCAACTCAACCCTGGCCCAGGCCTGACTCCGGCTCGAAAAGTGGGCAGAAACCTGGCAGAGACAGAGGAGGAGAACTGAGGGAGGAGCGAGGCCTGGTCCTGTAACTGACAGCTGACAGAGACCAGTCATGGACGTCCTCCACAGCAGGGGGCGCCAAGTCCCAGAAGAAAACAAAACAAAAAAAGCAGGACGGTCTGGACTAATGTTTTACTGTTGCTTTTATAATAACACAGCTGAAATATTGTGAGAAAGGCGTTGCGCGCCGCAGTAACGTGTGCTTCAGATCGCGTCTTTATTACTGAAGGTATTATTGCATGAGCTGTGTTTCATCGTATCTCCGCGAGTAAGAAATCGATTGTCATCAAACAAATAAGTGACTTAAAGCTTAGCGAGACTAAAACACATCTATGGACTCAAAACTCTCCCCAGTGTCACTAATTTGTAGGTCTATACTGTCATTGATCAGGCTCATTTTGCCTTATTGTGCGCTGACTCACGGGACAGTGGAAGGCAGCCCCCTCTGTTGTTCCTGACTTGAGAGGGAAGGGAGGCGGAGGGGACTGAACAGCGAGGGCGTGGAGAGCACGGGCCGTGGGAGGAGGTACTCGGCACAGGTGAGGTAACGAGGTCAAATACTACGTCACACTTGTCTATCTGGAACTACTGAGCCGAATATCCCACTGTTTGACCCTAGGAGGCCAGCACTCTGATGGTTTTCACTACAAAATGTGAATTTTGTAGTGTAGTTTTTTTACAAAACGGTCAAACATAAGACTATAAATAGTGAGATGTGTCACTAAAGCCCTGTTTGTACAACTGGGCAGCTCAAAAAAAAAAAAGGTTTAGGGGCGAGTTGCTCTTTAAATGGAAGTAAATGTGTGCTATTTTTAAAACTCTGGGCTGACTCCAAACCGGCTGCCGTTGCAGAGCTCTGACGCGCCTACTGGTGGTGTCCAGCGGGGGGCAGCCTCACATCACCACACCTCCTGATAGGACTCTGTTAGGGGGCCCAGTGTAAAAGGGGTGAGTAAAGGGGTGTACCTTTCGCGGGACGTCCCTGGAGAAGTAGCTGTACGGGGAGAACTTGAGCTGGCAGCTGTCCTTGGTCCTGTTGTTCACGATCTCTATGTCTCCAGGACTGCAACCACAACACAAAACTGAGGTTAGGTTTTACATCTCGGGACAGCCTGATGGAGACGTTGCTGCCATTCTGCGCCCATGGCCCCTCTGATCATCACCAAACACACAGTCACACATTCATACACCAATGTCACAGACACTGGAGTCAAGGTGGGTAAAGTGTGTTTGTGCCCACTGCCTAACTCAGGGATCTGCAACCTTTTGGATCCAAAGAGCCAATTATATACAAAATTTGTATCTGTGAAGAGCCACAAACAAATTAATGTACAAAGTCGCTAAAGGAGTTACAGCCACTAACTAGTTCTTGGTGCTGTTTATTTAACGCATGTGTTTTGCACTTCTAATCTGCCTGTGTGTGCAACTGTGTGGCCAATTAACAGTGTTTTATAAGTCCGTATAACTCAGGAAAACAGGGAGAAAGTTTGAATTTGACAGGCTGATGCAGATGCAGGTTGTTCCAAAGACGTGCACTCAGCTATTTATTTATGAATTGAACTTAAAGAGCCAGATGTCAGATGGGAAGGAGCCGCAAGAGAGGGGTTTAAGAGCCACATGCGGCTCCAGAACCATGAGTTGCAGATGTCTGGCCAAACTATTGCCATTGTCTTAATCAGTGCGCGGCTTCAGGCTTTAACTGGCGGCTCGTACGGTAGCTTAGAAAGGCCTAATAACATAGATACAATGAACACTACTCTACAAATGCGCAATTCTTCTTAATTTATTTCTCCTATATTTCTCCTTTCACCTCAATGAATTATTTTTTTCTGAAGGGGGATAACTGTCAAACCAAACTGGGAATGCCAACATTTATGGCATTGTTCACAACACCTGCACACTTGATGATTTGTAAAAGCACGCTTCAGTTTACGATAACGCTGCAAGCTATGTAACGGGCACATGAACGGTTTTTAATAAAAAGAGGACAAAAAGCAGATGGACAGAACAAACAATGGCTCAAAAATAGTGAAAAGTCAAAGACATGTCAGCTTCCACTGATCTCAGTATAAAGGTAAATACTTTTCCTTTTTGAAGATGTATTGGCAGTGTTGTTGTTTTTTTAGGGATGACCAGGTTTTTGTAAAAACAAAAAACAAAAAAGCCCCTCCGTGTGGGTGGCAGAGTTGTAGTCAAGACTGTACTAATCAAGACCAAGACCAGTCCGAGTCCAGAGTGAACCGAGACCAAGACCAGGCCAAGACTTTTAAGAACCCAGACCAAGTCGAGGGGAAAAGTTAAAGAAAAAAGTGGTTCAAATACATTATTGATTATTTTAATGATTTAATGCAACCAACTTCACAAACAGAGACAGATCATTGCGGAAAAGTAATTACTCTAAAATTATTAAGAATTGCATTTTTTATAATGTTTGGCAAATAAAATCTCTGGGACCAAGACTGAGACAAGACTGAGTAAAAGTGGATTCGAGACCAAGACTGAGTAAAACTGCAGCTGAGACGGAGAGGAGACCAAGACCATAAATAAAATTATCTCAAGACCAAGACCGATGTTAGGTGTAATGTGGCTCTCCCCTTCACTTTGCCGGAGTGGCTCTAAAGAAGTCAAAATAACAAGTGCACATTGAGCGGGAAAAAACACACAAATGGAGCTGCACAGTTTGAATTTTGTGGGTTTTGCCTCAGACTGTTTTATATTTCATACACAGGTCAGTTCTTAGTCTGTTTACATCTGACCCCATCGTTTACTGTATCCTCCTTACACATAATATGTCTGCAGATGAAACATGATTTTATTTTACATGTGTGAGATGTTAACAGAGACAGACCTGGTCGATCCAGAGCTTGCCCACGATGATGTTGTGGACGGTGGAGGTGACCTTCCTCCAGACGTAGTGGTTCCCGGTGGAGTGGAACTGGAGGTGAATGGCACCTGCGGTCACACACAACACAACTATCACAACAACAGTACATACAGCTGCAGTCAGGAGTATTCAACCCCACAGACATTTTAAAGATTTATCAAGACAAAAAGATCGTGTCTTTTGAGGTGAGGGGGTTGAACATTTCTGATTGCATTTGCATTTCTGTGCTTTACTTGAAAACAAAATGCCGTAATCCTACTTGGCACAAAGGTAATTACTGCCTGACCGTGAGTGACTCTCTCTAATTTTGTGTGAAGAGAAACTGATCATCTTTCATTATTAATGTACCTATTAAATGGAGCAAAAAAACATTTTCATAAGGTGAGGACTTTGAAGAAAATTGGTAATCAAGAGTCTGTCTCCATCTTTAACCCTCTCCTCTGCGTTTTCTTCTCTCACACCAAACTAACTTCAGGTCGTCTTTCACTACATCCATGAATCTGCTCTTTACACTTCCTCTAGGTAGTGTTGCAATCAAGACCGTACCGATCAAACCAAGACCAGTCCGGGTCCACAGTGAACCGAGACTTTCAGGGTTTTAGACCAAGACTTTCAAGGGACCAAAGACCAAACCCTGTGAACTAATACCAAATAAAGGAGAAAGGTTTTTTAAAAAGGGGTTCAAATACATAAATGTAGGGCCGGGTGATAAATCCAATTAATTCAAGTTTCTAATTTTGGACAATGTCAAACTTAGCCAAATCGTAAAATCAAATTTAGTGTTTAGTGTTTAGTTTCCTGTGTTGTGGCTAATGCTACTGCTAGCTCTAGAGCAGCTTAAATACTGACTGTGGAGACTCTGAAGACTCCCAAAACACTGATAATCCCAGAGAAAGGAGTCGTTTTACCTCTGTAATGTCCCTGTATATATGCTGAAGCAGTTTGGCCAAAACAAACAGCGCAGTGCGACAGCAACAGCTGTGCCAACTTACTGTCTTTGTTTATGTATGCTAATTAGCCACATGCTCTGGAGTTAGCATCTTTTTACAAGCCTCTACTGGTAGATAAAATATAACAGACCTGTTTTTTAGAAGCAGAGAGGGCTAAAGTTAAAAGATATTTATGTCATTGTTAGAGTAATGCACTTGCTGTTTTTTATTTTTTATTTTTTAAAGACATTTAGAATATATAATTAAAAAAAACTATGCAATAATCTCATTTAAAAAAAATAAACCTATAAAAAGCTTATTATGCCAACAAGAGAAAAAATAAAGCAATAAAGTTTGAGAAAAGAAAAAAAATTGAGATTATATTTTTTAGCCATATCGCTCAGCCCTACATAAATGATTATTTATGTCACAGACTCCACAAACAAAACAGAGACAGATTGTGTTCCTGGTTCTTCTGATGTGGAAAACTCCAAAATTATAAAGAACAATATTTTCTTATAATGTTTGGTAAATAAAATCTCAGAGACCACCACATCTGAGACTGAGAACAGACCAGAGACAAGACCAAGTAAAACTGGATTTGGGACCAAGACTAAGACCGAGTAAAACTGGATTTGGGACCAAGACTAAGACCGAGTAAAACTGGATTTGGGACCAAGACTAAGACCGAGTAAAACCGCACCCAAGACCGAGAAAAGACCTGTACCTCTCCAAACCATCTCAGCCTGGCCTCTCTGACTTTGTCTCCAAAACATCTCACCTGAGCTTTCTCTCTGATGGATTCATTCCTTTTTTTTTTATTATAGGTACAGAAACATAGTAAATTCTTTTCTGCCATACAAAGTAAATACAGCATTCCTTTCTCAATTATTCCATGAACATATAAACATGCTAAAGGGGTTTGACGAGAGTTTCTTGCTGTCTCCATCCAATTTTTTGTATACATATTAACAATGAGCACATTCAAACATCCAGAGAGGGAACAATATCAACATATGTAGCTATGAAATAAGAAATAAAAAATAATTATTACAAGGAGTGTTTGAAAAAATTTGATTGATGTTGGGTATCGCTTTAAATTGTATCAGCAAAGTCAGGTAAGTACTGTTTAGCGTCTTTTTTCCGCACTTTAAATGATCTGTCCTTGTGGTAAGGGGAATTTTTTTTACTCCATGGACCTAATTTTCCGTGCTTTTGCTGAATTCAAGTCATTTTAAATAATGTAGATTTAGATTTTTTGCCGTGTACAGCTGTAGTTCAGACCATACAGACATGAACTGCTTAAAATGTGTACTGTGAACTGAACATTGATTTTACAAAACATATCACAAATCTAATCGCAGACGCAATATCTCTCAGAAAAGTTGCAATTAGATATTTATTCAAAATCGTTCAGCCCTACTGTGTTTAAAGATGGACTCATTCCTAATCCTATCCATCCTTTTCACTCCCAAAGAGAACCTCAGCATCTCCAGCTCTGCTCTCGTCTTTTTTCCCAGCGCCACTGTCTCTAAACCAAACATCTCTGCTCATTCTTGCTGAAAATCCTTTATCACACGACACACCTGGCACTTTTCTTTACTCCAACCTGCAGCACATGCCTCCTCACTCTTTTACGTAGCTGCTATTAAAAAAGACCTGTAAAATAAGTTGTCCCGTTTGAGAGGTGAATGGATTAGTAATGGACCTCTTCACTCGTATGCGCTCGTGTATTTTAGATTTGTGGTCAGCTGTGCAGGCGGCGCTGTCCGCTGTAAAACACATCACACGTTTATGGCCCGTGTATAGGAAATCCATTCTGCCCTGCACCAGACCGACACATCCTTCATCACGAGCAGCAGCAGCAGCCTCCTGATAAACATGTTCTCTGTCTTCATTTATCTGAGCCCACACACACACTCAGACCCTGACGTCCCGGGACAGTACACAGCTGCCCGGAGACTTTATGAAGGTGTCAGAGGGTCATAAACTCGCCCCGTTCATCCTTCAGACATTTATCCGGTACAAACTCGTGTGGGAGAGGTCTACACACAGATAAACCTGCTAAAGTTCAAACCGAGCATCGTGCAGGGTGAAAGGAAAGCCTCCTGCACCTCCCCCTGGCGTTTTTTGGTGATATCCCAACAATGGCAGAATCGACCTGGAGTCCCTGAAGTCTCCGGTGTCGTGAGAAAGCGACAAGTCCTGGTTACACACTACCACAAGCCAGAGATAACTATTTCTTAGATGTTAAGAAGGACAAAACAGGGACTAAACCAGGACTAAATCAGGTCTAAACCTGGACTAAACCATGCCTAAAACCAGAACTAAACTAAGACTAAACCAGGACTAAACCATGCCTAAAACCAGAACTAAACTAAGACTAAACCAGGACTAAACCATGCCTAAAACCAGAACTAAACTAAGACTAAACCAGGACTAAACCATGCATAAAACCAGAACTAAACTAAGACTAAACCAGGACTAAACCATGCCTAAAACCTGAACTAAACTAAGACTAAACTAGGACTAAAACCAGAACTAAACTAAGACTAAACCAGGACTAAACCATGCCTAACACCAGAACTAAACTATGATTAAACCAGGTCTAAAACCAGAACTAAACTAAGACTAAACCAGGACTAAACCATGCATAAAACCAGAACTAAACTAAGACTAAACCAGGACTAAACCATGCCTAAAACCTGAACTAAACCAAGACTAAACTAGGACTAAAACCAGAACTAAACTAAGACTAAACCAGGACTAAACCATGCCTAACACCAGAACTAAACTATGATTAAACCAGGTCTAAAACCAGAACTAAACTAAGACTAAACCAGGACTAAACCATGCCTAAAACCAGAACTAAACTAAGACTAAACCAGGACTAAAACCAGAACTAAACTAAGACTAAACCAGGACTAAACCATGCCTAAAAACTGAACTAAACTAAGACTAAACCAGGACTAAACCATGCCTAAAACCTGAACTAAACTAAGACTAAACCAGGACTAAAACCTGAACTAAACTAAGACTAAACCAGGACTAAACCATGCCTAACACCAGAACTAAACTATGATTAAACCAGGTCTAAAACCAGAACTAAACTAAGACTAAACCAGGACTAAACCATGCCTAAAACCAGAACTAAACTAAGACTAAACCAGGACTAAACCATGCCTAAAACCTGAACTAAACTAAGACTAAACCAGGACTAAAACCAGAACTAAACTAAGACTAAACCAGGACTAAACCATGCCTAAAACCAGAACTAAACTAAGACTAAACCAGGACTAAAACCAGAACTAAACTAAGACTAAACCAGGACTAAACCATGCCTAAAACCTGAACTAAACTAAGACTAAACCAGGACTAAACCATGCCTAACACCAGAACTAAACTATGATTAAACCAGGTCTAAAACCAGAACTAAACTAAGACTAAACCAGGACTAAACCATGCCTAAAACCAGAACTAAACTAAGACTAAACCAGGACTAAACCATGCCTAACACCAGAACTAAACTATGATTAAACCAGGTCTAAAACCAGAACTAAACTAAGACTAAACCAGGACTAAACCATGCCTAAAACCAGAACTAAACTAAGACTAAACCAGGACTAAAACCAGAACTAAACTAAGACTAAACCAGGACTAAACCATGCCTAAAACCTGAACTAAACTAAGACTAAACCAGGACTAAACCATGCCTAACACCAGAACTAAACTATGATTAAACCAGGTCTAAAACCAGAACTAAACTAAGACTAAACCAAGACTAAACCATGCCTAAAACCAGAACTAAACTAAGACTAAACCAGGACTAAAACCAGAACTAAACTAAGACTAAACCAGGACTAAACCATGCCTAAAACCTGAACTAAACTAAGACTAAACCAGGACTAAACCATGCCTAAAACCTGAACTAAACTAAGACTAAACCAGGACTAAACCATGCCTAACACCAGAACTAAACTATGATTAAACCAGGTCTAAAACCAGAACTAAACTAAGACTAAACCAGGACTAAACCATGCCTAAAACCAGAACTAAACTAAGACTAAACCAGGACTAAAACCAGAACTAAACTAAGACTAAACCAGGACTAAACCATGCCTAAAACCTGAACTAAACTAAGACTAAACCAGGACTAAACCATGCCTAACACCAGAACTAAACTATGATTAAACCAGGTCTAAAACCAGAACTAAACTAAGACTAAACCAAGACTAAACCATGCCTAAAACCAGAACTAAACTAAGACTAAACCAGGACTAAAACCAGAACTAAACTAAGACTAAACCAGGACTAAACCATGCCTAAAACCTGAACTAAACTAAGACTAAACCAGGACTAAACCATGCCTAAAACCTGAACTAAACTAAGACTAAACCAGGACTAAACCATGCCTAACACCAGAACTAAACTATGATTAAACCAGGTCTAAAACCAGAACTAAACTAAGACTAAACCAGGACTAAACCATGCCTAAAACCAGAACTAAACTAAGACTAAACCAGGACTAAAACCAGAACTAAACTAAGACTAAACCAGGACTAAACCATGCCTAAAACCTGAACTAAACTAAGACTAAACCAGGACTAAACCATGCCTAACACCAGAACTAAACTATGATTAAACCAGGTCTAAAACCAGAACTAAACTAAGACTAAACCAAGACTAAACCATGCCTAAAACCAGAACTAAACTAAGACTAAACCAGGACTAAAACCAGAACTAAACTAAGACTAAACCAGGACTAAACCATGCCTAAAACCTGAACTAAACTAAGACTAAACCAGGACTAAACCATGCCTAACACCAGAACTAAACTATGATTAAACAAACAGGTCTAATAAAAACAGGTCTAATACCATAGAAAAAACAGAACTAAACTCGGTGTAAACCAAGTCTAAACCAGGTCAAACCAGGACTAAACTAAGAGTAAATCAAGACTAAAGCGGGACTAAGCCGTGTCCAAATCAGGACTAAATTAGGAACAAACCAGGTCAAAACCAGAACTAAACTAGGTCAAAACCAAGTCTAAAACCAGAACTAAACCAAGACTAAACCAGGCCTAAATCTAGTGCTAAACTAAGACTAAACCATGCCTAAAACCAGAACTAAACTAAGACTAAACCAGGACTAAAACCAGAACTAAACTAAGACTAAACCAGGACTAAAACCAGAACTAAACTAAGACTAAACCAGGACTAAAACCAGAACTAAACTAAGACTAAACCAGGACTAAAACCAGAACTAAACTAAGACTAAACCAGGACTAAAACCAGAACTAAACTAAGACTAAACCAGGACTAAAACCAGAACTAAACAATGATTAAACCGGGACTAAATCTAGAACTAAACCAGGACTAAACTAGAACTAAACTAAGACAAAACCAGGATTAAACCAGGACTAAACCAAAAACGTTGGGAACCACTGTGTGATTGTGTGTTTGGTGGTGGTCTGAAAGGCTGTAGGCAGGATGGCAGCCACATCTCTGTCAGTCGCCCCAGGGCAGCTGTGGCCACAGAAGTAGCTCACCACCACTGAGTGCGACTGATGAGGGGAGGAATAATGGACATGACTGTAAAGTGGCTGTGAGAGTCTAGAAAAGTGCTGTATAAGACTGATCCATTATTATTCTGCAGCATTAGAACAGGTTTATCCAATAATGTGGCCAACTTTAAGTAGCTTTAAGTCTGGAGCTTTAATTCTGGTCCGGTGTCTCACCCAGGGGCATGATGGAGAGGTATTTGCCACGGAACTTGCTGGCGATGGTGATTTCCTGCCAGAGGGTCCAGCCTCGTTGTGAAATCACGTGGTGTGCGGCGGCAGGAGGGTGATGGCTGACCTGCGAATGGGACAGAGACACAGAGCTCAGGACACGCTCTGCACACAGCACTCAGCACAATGTGGACAGATATCACTTTGTTAGAACCAAATTATTTTCAGCAACCCAGATCCATGGTAATAAATAAAGAGCAAGCATGTAATCAGCAGAGAGCATACTGTGATAGGACGCATCAGAGGTGGGCAGTAATGAGTTACTTCTAAAAGGAGTTTTATTGTAACATACTTTTTACTTCTACTTGTGAGATATTATTTTAAAGTAACAGTACTCTTACTTGAGTAGAGTTTTTGACGACTTTACCAACCTCTGGTCATTATGTTTTTATTTTTTATTTGCTTATTTATTATTATTTTATAAATTAAGGCTTCTAGCCACAGCGAATGTGCAACCTCCATCCTTGCTTAGGCTTTTGGATGCTAATGTCGTCCAATTAAAAGAATATAAATATGTAAAATATGCGTATAGTCTCTCTCCTCTTAAGGACGTCAGTAAAGAACTTTTTGCACACACAATGTCCCCTCACCATTTTGTCATTTGTAGTCATGTTTCTGAAAATAATCTGCATTGGTCAGAAATACACCATATTGCCAAAAGCCTTTACACATATGAATGTAATTCTTAATCCATAGGGTTTAATATGATGTTGGCCCACCCTTTGCATCTTTAACAGCTTCAACTCTTTTGGGAATTCTTTCCCCAAGGTTTAGGAGTTTATGGGAATTTGTGATCATTCTTCCAGAAGCACATTTGTGAGGTCAGGCACTGATGTTGTAGAGGAGGCCTGGCTCGCATTCATCCCAAAGGTGTTCTGTGAGGTTGAGGTCAGGACTCTGTGCAGGTTCAGTCAACTTCTTCCACACCAAACTCACTCATCCATGTCTTTATGGACCGTGCTTTGTGCTCTGGTGCAGTCATGTTGGAACAGGAAGTGGCCATCCCCAAACTGTTCCCACAAACTTTTCCACAAAGCTGCATGCCTAGGTGCTTGATTTTATATGCCTGTGGCCCAAATTCCTGAGTTATTTGGGTGGGTGAGTGAATACTTTTGACAGTATAGTTAATGTGTAGGTGCTAATGGCCTTGTATCATAAGCTGCTGCAGAGTTAAAAGTGTTTCCAGATGTGTGGCCTTATGCTTTTGCTATTTTACTATTAACCACAATCAAAAATTCTACTTTACAATACGGAGACCAATTGCTTTAGCGCATAAAGGGCCATATTTACTAAGACGGGTGCTAAACTGCGAGTGCAGTGAGAAAATATGCGGCCGCTATTAATGTTCGTGTTGCGCGTGAATTACTAAGACAAACTGCGTGGCCGGTGACAGCTGCAAACAGATGGGGCGGAGCTATTTAAATGGCATCATTGCGTGTATTGTTTTGCGTCATGGAAGGTGCAGAAGTGGAACACAAACGGAAGCAAAAATTTAACTAAGAAGAGCTGAAAGTGCTGGTGAATAATTTTTTCATCCGTCATGGCAAATAGATCTGCAAACACTCTAACCCTATGTATTTCTTCATTTCTTCTCCTTCGTCTCACATGAATCACAGCAGCCATATCTGTGCAAAAGATTAGCATGTCTTTCTCCAACGTGCTAAATTTATACGCTATTTTCGCACGCAAAGTCATGGTGAGCCTTGATAAATAATATTGCGGGCGGTAAATGAATGAATTTGCATTTTCTCCGCCTTCCATTTTGCGCACTCTGGGAAGAACGCCTTAGTTTACAGATTCATTAGGTCATAGGAGCAAAATCTGCATTGCGTTCGCTCTGCTCCTGTAAGACACGCAAATCTCAACTGCGTCTGGGTTTGCTCCAATTTTAGCGCATCTTATTCAGTTAGCGTGCACGCAAACCTTTGATAAATCTGGCCCAAAGTGTACAAGTTAGAAGAGGACTTTTTATAATTTTAAAATATACATTATTTTTCAGTTCTGGGTAACCCTAACCTTACCCTTTTAAACACCTGGCACTTTCCTTTGTACCGTTTCAAGCTATAAATTGGACTTGAACTACAGCTTAGACTGGGTCCAAAATCCTGTTTCCTGACCTGAAACCAAACCTGTTCATTTTCTGTCCCACACAGGGGAGATCCATAGTTTTCTCCAGGACCAAAGGCGTTCGGGTCGGACTTGGGCTCGGGCAGAAAACCTAAACTCTAACTTGAACTGCCTGAATTTCAATAAAAGTAATGAAAAAATGGGGTGTTCTAAACGTTTGACATGGCTTTAACTGTCTGAAGCGTAGGAAGAGAGAAGTGTGCCGTTACCTGCTCACAGAGGGAGCGGTAGCCGTACTCCTCGAGCCGGTCTAACTCGTAGGTCTCTCCCAGCAGAGGGTTGAAGGGCTTGGCCGTGCGGTGGACGGTGGTGGAGTACGAGGAGACGGAGAAAGCGGCCACAAGGCACATCTGCTCCAGGGACGAGTCGCAGCGCGCCGCCTTGTCCAGCAGCTCGTGGTACTCCAGGTCCTCCGTCAGCCGCTGCAGCAATCGACAGCGGCTCGTTGAAGTTCACCTGGAGAAGTGCACAGGTAACAGGTCAGAGGAGATGTGTTGTTGTGTATAATCTTAAACGTACAATATTATCTTGAGTATTTCACTATGTTTTTGAGGAGGAGACAACATTATAACATGATTAAAAGTGCAGAAAAGTTGATTTAGCGGAACAGGGGACCTTTAAGGGTTAATCATGGTACCGTATTTTCCGGACTAGAGGTTGCATTAGCAAAAAAATGCATAATGAAGAAGAAAAAACATATATAAGTCTCACTGGACTATAAGTCACATTTTGGGGGGAAATTTATTTTACAAAATCCGACACCAAGAACAGACATTTCATGTTGAAAGGCAAGTTATAGTAATAATAGAATAGAGAACAACAGCTGAATAGGTGTGCGCTATGCTAACGTAACACATTGATGGTTATTCAGCTACATGAAGCATAAACAACAAACTGAATAGGTGTCTCGTATGTTAACGTAATATATTAACAGTTATTCACATAACTACAGTGGGGCAAAAAAGTATTTAGTCAGCCACCAATTGTGCAAGTTCTCCCACTTAAAAAGATGAGAGGCCTGTAATTTTCATCATGGGTTTACCTCAACTATGAGAGACAAAATGAGAAAAAAAAATCACATTGTCTGATTTTTAAAGAATTTATTTGTAAATTATGGTGGAAAATAAGTATTTGGTCACCTACAAACAAGCAAGATTTCTGGCTCTCACAGAGCTGTAACTTCTTCTGTAAGAGGCTCCTCTGTCCTCCACTCGTTACCTGTATTAATGGCACCTGTTTGAACTGGTTATCTATATAAAAGACACCTGTCCACAACCTCAAACAGTCACACTCCAAACTCCACTATGGCCAAGACCAAAGAGCTGTAAATTCTTCATCCTCGGTGTCGCTTCTGAACAACTCCGCCAACTCCGGAGGTAGACGAAGCGCCGCTTCCTCCTCTGCGTGGCTGTCGTCAGACTCAGCATCAGTTCCATTTCCAATTATTCCGCTCTTTCTCAGTTGTCTTTATAGCCTAAGTTGTTAGTGGTAATGTTTACATTTTAAATTGTCAGTGGTACAGGTGCAGCAGATGCTGGTACACAAGCCTAGAGCGCCCTCTAACCAGCACCTGAAATATTTTAATATATAAGTCACACCTGAGTATACGTCGCACCCCTAGCCAGACTATGAAAAAAAGTGCTACTTATAGTCCGGAAAATACGGTAGATGCCCTTCCAGATGCAAAACATTATCTGGGTTTGGTACCAGCGCAAAAACACTGGCTCATGAGCCCTGATGATTGGAATGAGTGTGATAATGCTTTTGATGGGAACAGTGCACAATGCAGCAGAAATACGGCAGCTAAAAATCTAGTTTTGGCCGTCTCTTTGCTGTTCTTCTTGACAAAAACTGCAGTTAAGAATTTGCAGAGTTAGTGGACATTTGCACCTCAGCGCATTAATGATCAATTGGCCATACTGTGAGAGCTCCTTTACTCCAAACAACTTTTAGTACAACTATGAGTACTTGGACTGGAGCAGAGATTTGGCCTGTGCGCACACTAAAAGCCCCGTGTTGATGGTACGTACAGGCATGGGGATCTTGGAGAGCTCCTTGCCGATGCAGTTCTTCATGATGCTCCACAGGTTGAGGGAGTAGTTGGGTTTGTCGGGGATGTGCGTCCGCCTGGGTCTCCGCGTCTGCAGCTCTCTGCCTGACATGTCGTTACAGCCCAGAGACGCCTGAAAAAATGAAGGAGGAGAAGAGAACGTGATGTGGAGTAGTTTGAGCGACAGTGTGTGGGCAGGCAGCAGGACAGATGTGCTGTGGAAGCGTGAGGCAGAGGCAGATGCTCAGCTCAGAGCAGATGTGGAACTGGTAATTAAGGTTTAGAGCAGAGCAGTATCTGTGTGTCTGACGGAGAGGGAAACACAATGGATTCACTCTCAAATATAGTCTGAGCTGTCTATAGCAGTGAGGTCCAAACTTTTTTCATTGAGGGCCACACACTGAAAAATATAGAACAGATTTTGCCTCGACATAAAAGAAAGTCTCATTCAGCTGCTCTCTTTCCTTTAAAGTTACTGTAAGCAGCAGCGCTCTACTGGTTTGAAAACAGTAGTCTAAATCAAAACAATGGTCTCTTTTCTGATTGGACGATCGGTGATGCAGTTTTAGAACCAAAACAAAAAATGTAAACTAAAACTTGGTCATTATGTAAAATATATTTTTAATTGTTAAAAACTCAGTTATACCATTGTTATCAGTAAAACTAATATTTGATTCAAACATGTTTACATCATGTCTGGGGACGCGTGTGGGTAATTTTATAAAATATAAAAAAAATATACTGCTCGTAAGACCTTTAAGGGTCTCATGAAGCAGACATATTACAGGTAGTAAAAACCACTACCTGCAGCAATTTGGGCCACTTGAGAAGGAAGTCCACTTAACTTAGCTAATACTGTTGTTGTTTAAAAAACTGGGATTTGTACAATTAACAGTCTTTTGCAGAAACATGTCTGTAAAGACTCTCACTCATTCATGCTAACTGAATCACAACAAAAGACAGAAGTCATCTGCACTTGTTTTTTCAAAGTAGAAGACGTTTTATCTCTTATCCAAGAGGCTTTCTCCATTCTGAACATGAACTGATGAGAGAGTTGTTTATATGCTCCTAGGAAGGAGGAGTTTCAGACCTGAAACTAAATTCTATTGGTTGGGTCATTAGGAGTCCTTTGTCCTCAGCTGGAGTGAGTGGCAGAGTCGTTAACCTCCCCAGCCTGGTCAGCTCCTTCAGATGTTAATGACCTGAGTGAAACTGGTTTGTTTTGTTTGGGTTTCTGTTGTAAAAAGATGGAAGGTTGTATCTGAGCCCCCCATTTCTGTTCAAAGAAGATTTTTCTTTTTTGACAAAGATTTCTTCTTTGACTCCTCGTTCAAACCATCCTTTATCTCTGATTAAGATTTGGACCTCACTGTCCTCAAAGGAGTGGTTTGTGGCCTTCAGGTGGAGGTGTACTGCAGATTCTGGTCCACTGGAGTTGGCCCTGCGGTGTTGGTATAACCGCTTGTGCAGAGGTTGTTTGCTTTTCCAATGTACTGTTCATTGCAGTTCTTACTGCAGTGGATGGATTACACAACACTGCTCTGTTTGTAACTGGGAATTTTGTCCTTGGGGTGAACCAGTTTTTGTCTGAGCAAAACTGGTTTGAAATGAACTAGGATGTTGTGTGGGTTAAAAATCCTTTTAAGCTTCTCAGACAGGCCAGAGATGTAAGGAATGACTTAAAAAGTGCAACACGGAGAGGGCCTTTCACAGTTGTATAGCGCTGCTAGCCTAAACAGCCTTTGGAGAACAATTCCTAGGAGCTTTCAGCATAAAAAAACCCATGGAGATGTCACAACTGTGTCTGTCCATGGCTCTGGCGCTCAGTACAGTACAGGTCATTATACAGAGGCTTATGAGTGGTATGTGACATTGACTGTGTAAGTGGAGGCATGTGAATGAGCATGTTTATTGGGCAAGATGTAAACACAGACTGCTCAGAGGTTTTGTAAGAGCCATAAAAAAGCCTCCGGTCTCTACAGTAAATGTGTTGTGTGTTCAGTGCGTTAAAGGGCGACGTGTACCATAACAGAGGCACTCACATGGTCGTCCTGGTTCCAGTCGTTGCTGTGACCTCCGCTGGCTCCGCTCAAATTACTCTGAGATCTCCTGGAACAGAACACAGCAGATCAGGTGTAAGGACGAGCACGAGCGCAGGTCCAGCTGAACAGCCGGCTGTAACACTGGCACACTGTCCTCACTGCAATGACTCGGCTGTTTCACTAAAATGAGCTTTTAGGGGAAAAAAAGTGAGAGTATATCTGAGAATTATCAAATGTTTGGTATTGCCATTCCATACCTTCACCTATTTACAACAAAAATGTAACAAATAATGAAAGAAAAAGACATAAAGCCAGATGTAATGGCCATATTTGGAGAATCTGGAGTGCGCTCAGGGGTTCAGGAAGTGCCAAGCAAAGGGAGCCCAGCCGCAGCTTTTTAAGGAAACTTCATGGGGTCAGAGGGGGACACAAACTTTTTTTAATCTCTCTGACGTACGCTGCCAACTCTGAAGATTTAAAAGACACATTTGGCAAGGCAGGTTTCTTTTTGAGGTTGTACCATCTCAGCATCTTGTTATCATCTCTGTCTGAGTATAATTTATAAAGGCAGTAAAATGTTCTCTCAAATATACAGCTGCAATGAGAAACGTTCAGGCCTTAGCTTTGGTACTTTGTGGAGCGTCCTTTAACTTTTAATACTTCTAACAGATGTTTTGGGTAGAGATTTTTGGTCAGGCACATGTCCGGGCAAACATGTGACTGAAGGACCCCAGCTTAGACATCTTACAAAACATCCAAAATCGCTTTATCTTGGCCTAAAGAGCTCAAAACGGCAATAAAAAGATTTTGCTCATTTCTCTGGCATAGAACCTTGTAGAACAAAAAATCAAAATAAATGCATTTTGTAGCTCTCCCTAATCTCTACTTGCACAGAAAGTTTGACTGAGATTGTCCTTTTGGTTTTCTTAAAAAAAAAAGAAAAAAAAGCATATTTAACTGTTCTTACTGTCACATTCTATCACAGTTGTTTCTTTTATAAAATTAAGACAATTGGCCCTACATATTGGCCCCTAAACTGGCAGTGTTTATCAGCCATAAGCTGCTCTGAAGTTTTTAAATCAGTATCGGCATCGGCCTTAGAAAAACCCATATCGGTCGATCTCTAGTTTTGGGTCACTGATAACAAGTTTCTTACACTGCAAAAAATCAATAGGCATTAGTTAAAATGACTTGAACTCAGATTATTAATCTTGATTTGAGTAATGTAATAATATGTTCTGTCTTGTTTCAAGCGGCATTTTCTTACCCCAATGGCAAATAGTTTTGCTTGAAATAAGTAAAAAAGGGCTTGAAACAAGACAAAAATAGCTTGAAACTAGTCAATTAATTTAGCCATATCAATAAATAAATACAATCTAGGAAAGAAATTACTCAAATCAAAATTAATAATCTGAATTAAAGTCATTTTAACTAATGCAAATATTGATTTTTTTTCAGTGTACACTAGAGACCTGCAGCGGGCGGGAAATCCCGTGGGACCCGTGCGGGAGCGGGCGGTCAAGCAAACATATGCCGGGTCTTTACGGCAGCAGTCAAATCTAAATGTGGGCGAGTGTGCAGCTTACACAGGGCATTACGGTAACATGCCGCCGTGTAGAGCAGAGGAGAAAGTAAAAAGACAGCCGAGCACAGAGAGTGAAACTGGGAGCCACGCTTTTTATCCTCCGCAGTCTGAAACTCAGGATCTGTGGCCCAATAACAAACTCAGCACATGAACCCAGAGCTGTAACAGAACATTAAACATGAGTTAGCTTTCTGCTCATCTCCTGAACGCTGTGTGTGACTGTGGCGCCACTGACCATGGAAAACCCAGTCATATTAAAATTTCTCGGGACCCATTGTGACCCATGAGAATCCCTCGCGCGGTCAGGCCATGGGAGACGCCTGGACTGAAACCGGAGCAGAGAGGCTTCGGGAGCGGGACTGAAAAGTCAGTCCCGTGCAGGTCTCTCATGTACACCTCTCCACTGGAGCCATTGCCCATTCTTCTCCAGTGATGGCCTCTGTGCTGCAGCTGCCTTTTTAAAATCCCACCAAAGATTTTCAAGGGGATATGCCCATTCCAGGACGTCCCATGATCTTTCCGTCTTCTTCTTGGTTGAACATTTCTGATTGCAACTGTATTGTGCAGAGCCCTTCAGCCGGTGGTGTGTGTGAGGAGCTGACCTGTGCTGCGTGCTGTCGGTGGTGGTCACTGTGATGAAAGCCGGCGAGTCCTCCATGGCGTCGAAGAACTCCGTGTCCTCGTCCTCATCACTTGGCTCCTCTTTGAGCGGCCTCTCGCTCCCCTCTGCCACGAAACACACAAACACACACACTCAATATTTTAATGTCATGTAAGTAAAGCGTGCAGACCTCCGACTGAGAGAGCAGAGCGCAGTATAATGACAAACCCATGGCACTTGATCAGCAGTAATCAGCTTAGAGAAACTGTTCCCGTTCCTGTTGGCTGGCTGCTCTAAATGAGTTAAGGCCCTCAGTGGGGACGCTTCTAATATTCACCAACGACAATGAATATGTACTTCCTTTTGGAGAACTATTAAAACTGAGGCTCACGGGGGATCAGAACACCTCACGGTCAGCATTCGTTTTGGTCTTGCTGTAATCAAGCAGCATTTCCAAATCTGGAGCCTGAAGGTCATTAAAGCAGAATTAAAATAATTAGATGACATCATGGACTAATCCTTCTTTTACAAGAGATCCTGGTTTAATAGATAATGCACCAGGGAACTGTATATGGGTACTCTACCATCTTCTGAGAACACGATCCAGGTTAATGCACATTCTGAGGCGCACAGTGACAGTAATTACAGCTTGAAAGATTCTTAATCATGGGAGAAATTGTCTGTCATAGCTCAAAAGCAGTGGTCGTACATCTTATACTTATATAGCGAGACGGGGACAGAGAAAATACACACATAGAGCCGTCTTATGACCAAAAACGAGCTGCGACAGATATTTTGGAAGATTCGTTGCAGAGTGTGTGCGCTGCTTGTTGCGCCTACAATCTCCATCACACGTGTCCAAACCTACAATCAATCTGCTAGTTTCTGGCTCACTGCGCTCCGATGATGTAAACAATTCAGCATATGAACCCTTGCACAGTGTCAGTCAGGGCTCCTGGCATAAACGCTCTATGGAGTTGTTTAGGGCCACAACCATTAGGGTGGGGGGCCACATGATCAGAAAAGGTCCAAACAGCGGTCAGAGGCAGCCTGGGCATGGGGGAACCACAAAAATAAAAGGTTAATGCCCAAAAATTTGAGTTATGCTTTGGTCTGTGTCATGTTAAAAGAGTTGTAGTTGTTGAGTTATAAGAGTTGTTATGACAATGTTTTGTCCCTTTGTCTTTTTTTTTTTTACTTTAATGTTGTAGGAGCTGAAAATAATTATATTTTTTTCATCATCTAAAATGTTCCTTTTCTATTAGGCTAGTAAATGATAAATGGTCACATTTATATAGCGCTTTTCTCAAGTACTCAAAGGACTTTACATCAAGGAACCATTCACCCATTCACACTCACATTCATACACCAGTGTGCGCAGACACTGGAGGCAAGGTGGGATAAGTGTCTTGCCCAAGGACACAAAGACAGTATGCAACAGTGGGAGTGGGGTATGAACCGCCAACCTTCTGGTTAGTGGACAAGCGGCTCTACCAACTGAGCTACTGCCGCCCCCAGTAGTATGTGTGTCTGTTTAAGCTGTGTGTGTTATTTGGTGTTTGCGCTTGCAGCAATTAGGGGGCCACAAGCAAAATCTGGTTTAGGGCCCCTAAAACACTAGAGCCGGCTCTGCACAGCGTGAATAAGCAGTCGATTGGTTTTTGAGCCTTCCACGTCGTGCAGTGTGACTTCCACATCGGAGCAGACTAATTCTGTGGATTGAAGACAAATTATAATGTTTCCAGATACTCACACAACACCTGGAAAGCCCACTGTTCTTATATTTTTAATAATTCCCTGCAGTGACTGAACCTCTTGCCTCTGTCTGCGTGTGTTACAGCGGCTGTAGTCTCACCCTTGTCGGCGGAGGGGGCGGTGGGTGTGCTGGACGGGTGCGTGGGCGCCTCTCTCCACGCCCGCTCCAGGCTGTTGTGCTGTTTGGCTAGCTGCTCGATGGTCTCCTCCAGATGGGCCCTCTGCTCTCTCTCATACTGCAGAGCGCGCTGCCATCGACGGCTGTGGCTCTCCGCTAGGTCCAGGAAGTCCCGGCACGCCTGGAGGGAACAGACAACACGCCGGCATTTAGGCAAGAATTTCACTAAAGGCAGGAGCCATGACGGTCCAGAGAGGCCAGACAGCAGTTTGATTATTACAAGAGTCAACAAGAACACTGCTCTCTGCTGCAGCAGCGGAGAAAAACTACATTTTCAGCTCAAAACATGGCCTTCAGAGTTTTTAGTTCACTGAATATATATAGATACACTTCTACCTACGTCTAATTCAGTATTTTCTCTGCTTTTATATATTGTAGTTAAACAGGATGGTTCTAAATTACAGCACATAAGAAATAGTTGGTTTATATTATAGCAAGGTAAAGTTAAGGTAGAGTTTGTTCTCTGTATTTGTCCCATCCTTCCCTGCCGCTGGGGCAACCTGTCACAAGAGATGCTTCTCCAGATCTAGGGATGCACATTTGGGTCATTTTCATTTATCGATTAACTGGTAGTAAGTAATTAATTGGCGCGGTGCATTTCTGCTCCGCTGGAAGACCCGCGGCGTGTTGCTGCCTCTGTCAATGTCGTCGTAATATTTTTGTTGTGATCAAATTAATCGATGCGTCAATTGAAATTTTCCCAGCCCTAATATATATATATAAAAACAAAAACAGCTCTTTATTAAATTCAAAGTGATGAACTTTTTTTTATTTAAAGTTACACTGTGTAACTTTTCTCCTAAATATGTGGGGCATACTGACTTGTTTTTGTGATTTTTTGAGCGATTATAAGGCCTGAGGCGCGATCTGTTGCTCCGAGCGGGGCTTCTGTACTGAGAAACCACCCTCGCAACTTGGCCGGGAGCGCTCCGCTGTTCAGGAAAAGTCACGTGACAGGGAACGACTTGCTTTACGGCATTCCCTTCTGCTCTTATACCTGAGGTGCAGTATAACCAGGAAGCTACTTTTAGCGTTGTTATTTTCGCTAGTTCGTCAGGGCCGAAGGACACAAGAAGATGAAGACAATGTCGGACGAGGCAAGAAAAAGAAAATGTGAAAGGGACCGCACCAGATCGCAGACAAGAGTCAACATCGGACAGACTTTTGCTCGCTGGCGTCAGATGAGAGACAGAGAAGGCTGCAAATCGGATCACGTTTTTGCTTCTTTATTGTTGGGCAGGTAAATTAGCCTCTTTATTTTTTCTTTAGAACGTGCTTTTTCATACAGTTATTAGTTGTTTTTACTGCGACCATTGCGCGATATTTGTTGATAAGCTAACGCTAGCGCTAACTCTATAGAAGATCCAGTCCAAACTTCCAAAGGTAGCAGCAGGTCAACTAAAGTTGAAACAATGATGGAATTAGACGCACGCTCGCACAGTTTCAGAAGGAGGAGGGGCCCTAGTGTTTACGTTTTGTGACGGTGCAGTGGCACCTGTGGCCTCTAGAGGCGCAAGACTGGGAATCTTACACAGTGTAACTTTAAAGACAAGTTATAAGCTTGTATATTTTAGGAAACAGTTGCTTAATTTGCCGTAACTCTCCAATGGTTCTGTACCTTTACTCTACTACAGCATAACCATTATATGTTAGCTTTTCTTCCAATCAATTATGGCCATAAAGCTGATTAATCAATTAACCGATTAAACACCTCTATCCAGAGCTGAGCCAGGATCTTGGTCAGGACTACCTAGCTGGAGGATTAGCCTATTGTGCATGTTTTAGGTCAGGGATCTGCAACCTTCTGGATCCAAAGAGCCAATTGTTCCCAAAAATACAAAATTTGAAACTCTAAAGAGCCGCCACTAATTTTATTGCACAAAAGTCGCTTAGTTTATAACTGAAATACAGCATATGGGTGGAAACTAACAAAGAACTGTACACTGATTATCTCACTCAGAGAACTCGAGTTACATCCTGTAACTATTTCTTGGTGCATGTGTGGCACTTCTACTCAGTCCGTGTGACAACTGAGGCTAAAACAGTTCATTGTAACAGCTTAACAGTCCATAGCATATACCAGAAAAAAAGGAGAAAGTTTGATTTTAAATTGACAAGATGAAGCAGATGCAGGTTGTTTTATAGTCGTCTACTCATTCCTAACTCAGTTGTCAGATGGGTTAGGGTTAGGACTAAAGAGCTGCATGTGGCTCTAAAACCAGAAGTGGCAGATGTCTGTCCCTTAAACCCAAGTTCTCTTAGAGGTAGGATTTTCTATTCTCCATTAGGGCTGCACGATATGGAGAAAACATGCGATATTCGATAACTATGTTGAAAATTGCGATAATATTATTGCGATATTTGAAAATAGAGCCTACTTTTCGTTAAATTCACTACATTTCACAAAAATGTAAGTTCCTGTATTTACAAGTCAAAACAAAACAAAATCAAAACTTAACACAGACTAAACCAGGAATAAAACAAGGCTAAGCTGTGACTAAATTAATTAAATTACCACTAAAACTGGACTTTTTAAACTTTTTTATTTAGTCACAACACATGTTCTTTTAAGGCTCTGGTGGAAAATGATTCTTCAGTGTAAATCTCTGTCAGATGGAAGACCACAGCATTATTGCGATACATTTATATTCTTGCGATACTGATATTGCATTTGCTGATATTGCGATAACGATAATTTTGCGATATATTGTGCAGCCCTATTCTCCACCCTCGATGTTCCACATGCACAGGGACTGGGGGCAGCTCTGTGGGTATATAAGGCTCATGCATGAGTGGCCATTTGGATTAACCTTGACTGTAGCATGTTGTGAAGAAAGAGTCAGAAAGAGTCTCTCCTTTAACCCAACCCAGTGTTTCCCCCAGCGCTTCATAGTTAAGCTGTCTTCCCCGTGGCTATAAACATAAAATCTATTCTACGTCAAATTAAATCTAAACAACAATCTCTAGTATCAGCCTTGCAGTGCCATTCCTGCCTTTTATCCAGGCCTGGGACCAGCACTAAGACCTTGTGGTTGGAGTTTCCACCTTAGGCAAGTGAACCCTGGCATTACAAATGAGAACCAACGTCTACAGTTTACACTAACATTAAAGTGTCTTACATTACTCAAAATTACTAAATGTTTGCAAAAAAAAAAATACAAAATTTTTTTTACAAAAAAACAAAACAAAACAAATAAAAAATAAAATAAAATAAAATAAAATAAAATAAAATTCTTAGGAAGACAAAAAAACAAAAACAAAAGTGATTTAGCTTTTTGTAAAAATCCAGTGTATTAAAATGACCCAGAAGCAATGGTACAAGCCGTCTGGATCTGGTCCCTACAGTGGCACGGGGCTGGTGTGAAAGAATGCGCGTCCAGGGCAGAGGTTACTCCAGATCACGCTCTCTTCTCCGTCAGCAGCATGGCCCGAGCGTCAGAGGAAGCTCAGAGGAAGCTGAGAGGAAGCTGAGGGGGCAGTGAACCTCAGTAAACTCTGACACTGACACCGACACCACACACATGTGACTGAGCCGTCAGAGACAGCTCATATCAGCTCTCAGCAATTCAACTCGCACAATCCAGAAACATCTCATGCTGGCTTTTCACAATGTAGAGTGGAAACAACTGAGAATAGGGCTACGCAAATTGTTTTGGTCCTGTCACATAAAAAAAAATGTACCTTGGTTTAGTCAAGGTTTAGTCCTAGTTTGGCTCTGATTTAGTGTTGGTTTTGTTCTGATTTAGTACTCATTTTGCTTTGTTTTAGTCCTGGTTTAGCCATGGTTTAGTTCTGCTTTAGCCCTAGTTTAGACCTGATGTGGCCTTGGTTTAGCTCTGATTTAGCCCTGGTTTAGTCCTTATTTTGCCTCATTATAGTCCTGGTTTAGCCTTGTTTTAGTCCTTCTTTACCCCTGGTTAAGACCTGGTTTAGTCCTGTTTTAGTCCTGGTTTAGCCTTGTTTTAGTCCTTCTTTAGCCCTGGTTAAGACCTGGTTTAGTCCTGTTTTAGTCCTGGTTTAGCCTTGTTTTAGTCCTTCTTTAGCCCTGGTTAAGACCTGGTTTAGTCCAGTTTTAGTCCTGGTTTAGCCTTGTTTTAGTCCTTCTTTAGCCCTGGTTAAGACCTGGTTTAGTCCTGTTTTAGTCCTGGTTTAGCCTTGTTTTAGTCCTTCTTGAAACCTGGTTAAGACCTGGTTTAGTCCTGTTTTAGTCCTGGTTTAGCCTTGTTTTAGTCCTTCTTTAGCCCTGGTTAAGACCTGGTTTAGTCCTGTTTTAATACTGGTTTAGCCTTGTTTTAGTCCTTCTTTAGCCCTGGTTAAGACCTGGTTTAGTCCTGTTTTAGTACTGGTTTAGCCTTGTTTTAGTCCTTCTTTAGCCCTGGTTAAGACCTGGTTTAGTCCAGCTTTAGTCCTGGTTTAGCCTTGTTTTAGTCCTTCTTTAGCCCTGGTTAAGACCTGGTTTAGCCCTGGTTTAGCCCTGGTTTAGTTCAGCTTTAGCCCTAGTTTAGACCTGATGCGATCCTGGTTTAGCATCATTATAGTCCTGGTTTAGCCTTGTTTTAGTCCTTCTTTAGCCCTGGTTAGGACCTGGTTTAGTCTTGGTTTAGACCTGTTTTAGTCCTGGTTTAGTCTCTGTTAAGTTTTGACCTGTAAATACCGGGTCTTAGATTTCAGCTTTAGGACATACAAACATCGCCATTGTATCACATTCAACATAATTATCGCATATTGTACACTTCTCAAAGTACTCAACAAAATTATGCCTTAAAAACAGAGTTACTACTGTACCCACTGTACTGAATAAATACAGGGTGACCTCAGTGCTAAGTACATGTAAATTCCACAGAGGCATGCTGGGAGCTGCACTGAATATATGGGAGTATTTATAGACAAGATCAGATCCAATTTCCTTCTGGCTCTGTCCTCTGGCACCATAACAAGTCATAAATATAGATTATATATTTAGGTCCACTTTGTAGCTAAATATAATCAGACATTTGAGTGGACACAGGAGCACACTGTGAGATATGGGGCTGTTTTCTGTTATTACTAAATGAAAAGTAGTTACTTTGAGATTGACAGTCGGACTGTAAATTAATGTGGCCTAGATCCACTGAGGCAAATCCGAAAAATAAATCTAACTGAAGGCTTTCACAGACAGCATTTTTCAAGAAAGTACTGGCTGAGAGGTGCAGAGCAAGTCTTTTGTCTATTTTAATTTTTTTATCTCAGTCGCAAAATCTGTATCATTCTTGACTTACACTGAGCACTTGGGCATATACATAGCAGTAGTAGTAGCAGTATTATTAATTATATTAGGGACATCAGTGGTAATAGATGTAGTAGATTATCTATTAACTAAAATGGAATAACTAATCAAATGACTTGATTATAAATGATTATTAAAATAAACACCATCTAAATTGATGATCGATTAATCTTAATCTGGAGTATACATGGACTTTGAAGAACGCCATGGGCTGAGAGCAGAGGTTTTATTATTAGGACAGCACAGCAAATTCAAAAACTGTAAGAAAGTGTACATTTTCCGTTTTTAATGAGAAAACTGTTTTCTCTACAAATGCTCTAGCCAAAAGTCCTTAAGTATCCAATTATTAATTAATTAATCAAAAAAATAATAGACAGATCATTGTTTTTCAAAAAATCGTTGCAGTAGTAGTTGCAGCCCTTCTGTGAACTATTTACTACTAATACTATTATTCTACTACCTCAATTGTACTCAGGACCCTCTGGTACTTTTATTCATTTAGGGACAATGCACTTGAGTAAAAAATGTAATGTATAAAGTAGTAAAAGCATTTAATAAATATTCACCTCTGCTGAGCTGGTAAAACACACTTCTGTAGGCACTAAATTTAATTTCAAACTTAGTCTTGTGCTCTTTAGAGAAACAGTCAGTCGCAGTGATATGAATGATATGATATGAATGATGATAAAAGACCAGACCTGACGCCGGCTGCCGTCCGCTGTAGAAGTCCTAACCTCGTGTAGATCCATGTGGAGTGATTTAACTCCTGCATACAGCGCAGTGTTTAAACCTAGAGTCCACTTCCTCTCACTGACCACAAACCAATTACAACACTTCCACTATTTTGTGCTGAGTGTCCCCCAGTCCATCTGCATGTGACTGCTCAGAGCGGGGTTACCAAGTGGACACACACTCGACAACACTTCACTGCTGACGTCAGGGATGTGGTCGGAAACACCGTGAGTCAAAGATCATCATCATCATCAGCAGCAGCAGCAGCAGCAGCAGCAGCAGCGTCAGCATAAAGTCAGAAAGATTGTTTTAACATAACCCCCTTAGAGACAGAGGGAGGGGCACTGTCACATGGAGGAGCTCAGAGTAGAGTCGCTGCTCCCCACAGAGAGGAGCAGCTGAGGGTCACCTGTTTCAGAGCCTCCTGGTGGTGTGGTTAAGGTTATAGTTAAGGTAGAATTTATTGTCACTGTAGGGAAATTTGTCCTCTGCATTTGACCTATACATTAATGCTGCTGTGGTTAAACCTGTCTCGGTATTCATGAGCAAAAACAGCGTCAAAATCAAAACACAGACTAAACCAGGGCTAAAACAAGGCTAAATTGTGACTAAATTAATGAATTATCACTAAAACTGGACGTTTTATACATTTTTATTTAGTCAAAACACATTTTCGTTTAAGGCTCTGGTAGGAAAATGATTCTTCAGTGTAAATCTCTGTCAGATGGAAGACCATAACATTATTATGATATATTTAGATTCTTGTGATACAGATATTGCGTTTGCTGATACTGTGGGCCCTACAATACAGAATACCATAACCTTAACCTCACTGGGAAGCTATTCTTGTCCCACCAGGAGGAGGCCCCAGGGTTGACCCATAAATCTCTCAAGAGTCTCTCGGCTGGGAAGTCCTCAGTGTTCCTCTGAAAGAAGTGGAGGAAGTGTCTGGGGAGTAGGAGGTTTGGCCATTTCTGCTTCGACTGCTGCCCGTGAAGAGAGGCTGGGAGCTAAAGTTGCCTCTATCTGTTCAGCCTGCTGCGCCCAGTTGACCATTGTTTGGCTAAAACGAAGGTTGTGTTTGGGGTATTTCTAACATATTGTTTTCTGCAGAAACAGGACCCTAGATTTTTTTGTCTCCTGTTGTTTGTAGCAGAAACTTGAAAGTAAAGTTACACTGTTTCGTAAGGAAATGTAGTAGTGATTAGAGCTACAACAAAACAAAACAAAAAATTCAAGTTAATCGATTATAATTGATTATTAAAATAATTATCAACTAATTTAATTTAGTAATCAATTAATTGTTATCTGGGGTATACAAAGTCTTTGAAACATGCAATGTGCTGAGAGACTCAGACAGAGCCTTAAAGCCACAAAATCAAGAATAACAATTTGTTTTTTATCATGAAAACACATCTTCAAGTAACACACTTGTAGCTTTTACTAAATAAAATTTTGTAATAATCCAGCTGGGTCTGCAGGTCGTCATCCATTTACTTGTATTTCACAATCTGATGATTAATTGATTAATCGTAAGAATAACTGACATAACTGATTAATTGATTATTAAAATAACCGTTGCAGTCCTTGTAGTGATCCTGTCAGAAGCAGCAGCACAAAGAGACCACCTCCACTCAGTCAGCAGCACTGAGGAATTAACCAAGCCCGCGTGTTTTAGGTTGATGGGGGAAGACCAAAGAAAATTCACCTGGGCACAGCGAGAACATGCACACTCCCCAAAGAAAGAACACTTCCTGAGCGGGGATCGATCTCAGGACCTTCTGCTGTGCGGTGACCGTGATAACCATGAGGCCTGTTTAGCCTCTAAGGGCCTCCTCACAACATAAACACAGCGCTGTGGTCTGTTTCCTTCCATTTAAGTCAGATGAGACTTCACTTACAACCCATTTTTAGTCATAAAACCCAATAAAATATCTTAGACTTACTAATAACCAGGGCTTGACACTTACTATTTGGCTCATTGGCCACCGTGGCTAGTATTTGTCAAAAGTTGCTAGCAAATTATTGTCTTTACTAGCCACAATTTAATTAGTTAAAGAAATGTAAAATTCGGTTTTATTTATGGACAGGAGAACAAAAAAAAAGGTTTACCTAGTCAGAATAAATTGATGTAACAATACTGACAATATTGTGATATCGCAATATCAAAAGACCTGCAGCAGAATCAGTAAAAAAGCAGAGAGAACTACAGTAGACTATGATCTTTTGCTCCGTTTCAGTGCAGCCAACATGACAAAATTATTGTTATTAAATATGTTTTCAGTCTTAATCTTATCTAATCTGAAATATGAAAATATCTAAATCACTAAAGGCTCGTCAGGGCATTTTTGGCATTGTTATCGTGAGCTTTGCCACAGTATTGAGGAAAATTTGATACCACGAGATTAATATCATGATATCGTAATGTAAAATGTGGAAAATCGTAAAAAATGTAAAATCGTAAAAATGTAGAATTGGTACATCCCTACTAAATGGTGCACACTTAGGCTTAACCTTCAAAGATACAATAGGTATTCATAAAATTCAACCGGCCAAAGTGGCAGTGGGAGTATTTGTGCCAAAATTAAAATCTACCTGCATTTGGTTGGCGAGTGTTAATGTCAAGCCCTGATAATAACAATGCAAATTCTTCCGCAACACAAACAACACAAACTTGACCCCTACACTGCCCATCAGAGGAGTCGCTCCATCACCAGCCTCATGAGCTCGTGGGCCTCCGTGCTGCGCTGTACAACTGTCATGGCCTCCCGCTCTGGTTTCATTCAGACGCTTGAGACGTGACCCCCCCTCAACGCCAGAGTCCACTTCAGGAGACAAGTATCTGAGCCAACCAGCAGATAATCACACAGACACACAGAGAACCAAAGCAGTGCTGTGTTACCGTTAATACTAGACTGGACGTGTCAGTGTTTATGAAGTGACTCAGCTGCTTCACTGCACATGGGTTGTTACTTGTTTTTTGGGGGAGTTTTGATTTCTTTTTGCTTTGTTTTACAAATTCCAGTATTTTCAGTCCCCTGTTCTGCTAAATCAACTTTTTTTATTAGCTTTTAACCATGTTATAATGTTGTTTCCTCCTCAAAAACAGACCTGGATTAGTATTTTGTTTCATATGTTTGAGTAATCCTGTAGGCTGAGGCGCTGCCCTTCTCAAGAGCTGAAAACGCTCGGTTTCACGGCTCTACGTGAAACCAGGAAGTGCTCCTGCCCATTTCTAAAGCCCATACACCGTCGCCAGACTCATTCTGATCATTTCAGAGCTTAAACCTCCGTCAACAGCAGTCAACTCATTTATCTATCTGTTAGCATCATGTTGCTAATAGCCGTGCTACATAGCCAGACAGACACCTAATCCAAGGGTTCTCTGCAAAGTCAAGGTAGCTCCCCAAAAGAAGAGGTTTTCCATACATATACATTATTTTAAGTTATAAAACCTAAAATACTAATGCAAAACTATTGAAAACAGCAGAATATGGGACCTTTAAAGCAGGCCTACAAGTTGTACATTTCAAAAACATTTGGGGGGACACAATCTGTAGGAGACAAATACTTCACAAGGACTGAACTTGGACCTTAAAGGGACACTTTTATATTTCTATGAGGTACTCCCTGTTTGAAAAAGCAGACAGCAGGGTATGTTATGTACAGTATGTCAGTAGAAGTAATATTAGTAGTTCAACCCCAGAACTTAGCACTCTCCAGTACAAGCTCCTTAGGGTGGTAGTAGTAGCAGTAGTAGCAGTAGTGGAAGTATTAGTAGTAGCAGTAGTAGTAGTAGTAGAACCCCAGAACTTAGTATTCCCCCGGTACAAGTTCCTCAATACGGCACTCATAGTAGCAGTAGTAGTAATAGTACAACCCCAAAACTTAGTAGTGTCCAGTACAAGCTCCTTAATGTGACAGTAGTAGTAATAGTAGCAGTAGCAGTAGTAGTAGCGGTAAGACACCCTCAGAACTTACCACTCTTCCGCCACAGTGGTGGCAGTAGTACTAATAGTACAGCCCCAAGCTTAGTACTACCCGGTACAAGCTCCTCAATGTGTCAGTTGTAGTAATAGCAGTAGTAGTAGTGCCAGTAGAGTAGCAGTAGTAGTAGTAGTAGTAAATAGTACAACCCCAGAAATTAGCAGCATCCAGTAGAAGTTCCTTAATGTGACATAGTAGTACTAGTAGCAGTGGAAGCAGTAGTAGTACAAACTCCTCAGTGTGGCTCTGACCAAAACTATGGAATATTTCTCAGTAGCAGGTTCCTGTATGGAGCAGATTACTGTCCGTTACTGAGGAGTACTGTCCGTTACTGAGGAGTACTGCCCGTTACTGAGGAGTACTGCCCGTTACTGAGGAGTACTGTCCGTTACCGAGGAGTACTGTCCGTTACTGAGGAGTCCTGTCCGTTACTGAGGAGTACTGTCCGTTACCGAGGAGTACTGTCCGTTACTGAGGAGTACTGTCCGTTACCGAGGAGTACTGCCCGTTACTGAGGAGTACTGTCCGTTACTGAGGAGTACTGTCCGTTACCGAGGAGTACTGCCCGTTACTGAGGAGTACTGCCCGTTACTGAGGAGTACTGCCCGTTACTGAGGAGTACTGTCCGTTACTGAGGAGTACTGTCCGTTACTGAGGAGTCCTGTCCGTTACTGAGGAGTACTGTCCGTTACCGAGGAGTACTGTCCGTTACCGAGGCGTACTGTCCGTTACCGAGGAGTCCTGTCCGTTACCGAGGAGTCCTGTCCGTTACCGAGGAGTACTTCCTGCTACAGATTTTAGGGAGAACATCCACAGTGCCTACGTGTACAGCCTGTGGCAGCGCGTTGCTCCTGTCTGCTTCTCCAAACCAGGAGTGTGCTGACTGTGAGCGAGCAGGGGGCATGCGGTGACCGTACCTCGAGCTGTGCAGGGGTCTGCAGTGAGTCCACGCCTCAGACTAAAACACAGAACAAAACCTTTACAAGTACAAGAGTCCGGACTGAAGTGAGCTGCTCGGCGCTGGGACATTCCACACAGTACACAGAGAGGAGAGGGGCGTGGTGGGGTGAGGAGGGGTGAGGAGGGGGTGAGGAGGGGTGAGGAGGGGGTGAGGAGGGGGTGAGGAGGGGTGAGGAGGGGTGAGGAGGGGGTCAGGCCTATTCCTGTCTCCAGTCTGCTCTCAGATCCAGTGTCAGATCTGGTGTCTACGTGAACCTTCTCACTCCTGACCAGGGTAAGAGACCTGGGCAGTGTGGACGGGACACTTCTGATGTGACGCCTGTCCCGTTAACAGCAGCACACCACACCTCTACTACAGAGGCCCATGGAGCGGACTGTGTCACACTGTAAAAGAAAAAAAAAACTCCAGGCAACAGGATCCCTCAAGATTTTTGAGTTTTGGGGCCAACTCAAAATCTCAAGTTTTCAACAACTAATATTTTTTGTTCATGTGTCTAAAAACTTTTTTTTAAAACTCATCTTACAACCAACTGTCTATCAATTAGTATATTAAGTTTTTATTATCATCAATAATAATACTTTTTTCTTAACAATGGAGAGTAAGTTGGATGTAAGATGAGTTTAAAAATAATGATCGTAAGTTTTTAGACATTTTGAGTTGACCCTAAAACTCAAAAATCTTGAGAGATCCTGTTGCCTTAAATTTTCGCAACTTTTTTTTTTTTTTTTTTTTTCCCAGTAAGCTAGAAAATACTTATGGCAGCCTTGAAAATCTAATTTGGCCTTGTTTTTAAGAGCAAAATGCCCAATAAATCAGGCTAGGAATTACATATCAACAAGTCCTTCTGTAAAAACGTATTGTTAAATACAAGACCGGAAGTTTTGGACATACTGAAGTGGAGATATCTGAGTGTGAGAAAAACGTATATTAAAATTAATATTTCCAATAGAAAACTGGCTACAAGGGAATAAATGTAGTTAAAAAAAACTCATTAATGTGCATTTTTGACATTTTCTTTATTAGCGTGAAAGTCTCACGTTAAAGGAGCAAACCTCAAAATTGAAAGAAAAAAAGTGTTTTGCCTGTAGTGTCTCTCCTTAAATAATGATTGGTTCACGTGTGGAAGAGATTTCTGTCAAATGTGTTTATCTTTGGTTGACTGCAGTCTCAGGGGCGGTTTACACAACAATACATTTTACTGAAAACACAATGAGTCTGTTGTGGATCGGCCTTTAGTTTAAATGACGCTGGTGATTTTGTCTCAGGAAAAGGCAAACTTCTGAAAGCGGCTGAGGAGGAGTTTTTTCAGCAGGATTTAAAAGTTGCAGTGAAAGACCGGAGCTTCTTCTTCTGCAGTGAGTGGTGGTCAACAGCGTCGTGCTACAGATTTTTTACAGTTTTCTTCGCTCCCTTTATGAATACCTCAGAAATGAAATAAATTGCTGTGGTACTTTTACTTGAAACAGGACAATACAGGATAATGTTATGGAAATCCTAAAAATCAGGACTCTTTGTTGGTGTAAATCAGGCCAACATTGTCTGGCTCTAACAGGCGGGTAGTTGGTCGGGTTTCATTTCTTTAGAGAAGTCCTTCACTTCACTACACTTTTTTATCAAGAATTTTTCATGACTTTTCCAAAACTTTTAACAAAATTTCCAAGACCGGAAGAATGACTTACATGTTTATAAATAGTAATCAAAACATGGACATGGGACATTAGAAACATACTTTTGCTGCAATTTCATTTATTAAATATAGAAATGGGTCACCTAAAAAAAAAAAAAAAGAAAACATTTAGGGCTCTACCCTCAGAAATATTTTATTCCACTAATTTTACTGACTTATAGCCCACACCACTGATTAAAAGATAATTATGTTTGGTAAATTGGTTCAGAACCAGCGGTGGAAGAAGTCCTCAATGTCTTTAGTTAAGTAAAAGTACAGATAAAGGAGCAAAAATGTACTCAAGTTAAAGTAAAAGTATCACCTTAAAATTTCTACTTAAGTAGAAGTATAAAAGTACTTACTTTTAAATGTACTTGTGTGTAAAAAAGTAAAAGTATTTCTCACAGACTCAGCTCATGAATGTGTTAAATGTGAGGGATTTTGCTGATTCCAGATGAACTGCTGCAGTAGAAGAGACTGAATCTGTCGCTGAGCTCTTCTGTCTTTATTATTCTGATGTTTCTAAAGCAGTACTACTTTACTGCATCTGTTATATTTAAGTACTGTGTGTCTACAATGAGGCCATGACCAAAACACAGGATTTTAAACCAAAACTCAAAAACACTTTCTACTTTAAACCAACTCAGAAATGTAGTGCAGTAAAAAGTACAGATACTAGCTCTAAAGTGTAATGGAGTAAAAGTAAAAGTACCCCTTGTAAAATTTACTCAAGTACAGACACACGAACAATGTGCTTAAGAAAAGTAACTAAGTACTTTTACTTTGTTAAATTCCACTACTGTTCAGCACGCAAGATGGCGATATAGATTATTATTGTTTTTATTTCTAGCTGCCGCAGGTTAACTACCGTATTTTCTGGACTATAAGTCGCATTTTTGGGGGGAAATTTATTTTACAAAATCCGACACCAAGAACAGACATTTCATGTTGAAAGGCAAGTTATAGTAATAATAGAATAGAGAACAACAGCTGAATAGGTGTGCGCTATGCTAACGTAACACATTGATGGTTATTCAGCTACATGAAGCATAAACAACGAACTGAATAGGTGTCTCGTATGTTAACGTAATATATTAACAGTTATTCACATAACTATAGCATAAAGAACATAATATAACAAGTTCACCAAACTCACCATCTCACTCCTAATCACTAAATCCTTTAAATTCTTCATCCTCGGTGTCGCTTCTGAACAACTCCGCCAACTCCGGAGGTAGACGAAGCGCCGCTTCCTCCTCTGCGTGGCTGTCGTCAGACTCAGCATCAGTTCCATTTCCAATTATTCCGCTCTTTCTCAGTTGTCTTTATAGCCTAAGTTGTTAGTGGTAATGTTTACATTTTAAATTGTCAGTGGTACAGGTGCAGCAGATGCTGGGACACAAGCCTAGAGCGCCCTCTAACCAACACCTGAAATATTTTAATATATAAGTCACACCTGAGTATACGTCGCACCCCTAGCCAGACTATGGAAAAAAGTGCAACTTATAGTCCAGAAAATACGGTAGTACTGGATAAATGTTACTCGCACTTCTCCAAACCTTTACATCAAAATATTAAATTCCATGACTGTACAAACCCTGTGGGACCCGACGTTTTTCCCCATCATTTTGCTCGGAGGGACCCACTTTTTTACATATTTACATCTTATCTCCAAGCTGAGACCGCACTTGGACCTCTCCCTGATTCTCGTGTGTGGCGGTGTTTTTTGATTACTCACATTGATCATAGCATTGGAGGTGATGCGGAAGAGCGTGGCCCTCTCGTTGACCGCCTTGATCTTCTCGCCGCCCTCCAGCGGGCCCCGCAGACCCTCCAGCTCACTCAGGGACCTCTGCAGCGCCGCCCCGTGTTTGGCGATCAGCTCGTTGCACGTGCTCAGGTCGTCCAGCTTACTGCCCAGGATCTTCAGCGTGCCCTGGACCTCGGCCTGGTCCGACTGGGAGGCGGGCTCCTCGTCCCCGGAGTCATCTGTCAGGGGGCAGAGGTCAGAGGGCGAGGTCACGGACAAGGACATAATAATCTTATTCAAAAAATGGTTAGAATTTCATTTGTTGCTTCCTTAGACCTTTTTTATCTCGTGTACCCGCTGGACTTATTTGGACGTGCCATAAAACATCTGTGCCGTTTTATACTTTTTCTGTAAATGCTAATTTCCCAAACTCATATTCAAGATAATGAAAATTAAGGAAAGAAAATGATTAATCCATCTGGCTTTAAAATTAAAGGTGCTATGAGCAGTATATAATCTTTATATTTCATAAAAATTACCCACGTGTCCCAAGATATGATGTAAACATGTTTAAATCTAATATTAGTTTTACTGAAAGCAATGGTACAGTTTCATTATTAACAATTAAAAATATATTTTACATAATTGCCAAGTTGTTTATGTTTACATTTTTTGTCTAAAACTGCATCGCTGATCGTCCAAGAGACCTTTTTTTTTTTTTTAATTTAGACTGCAGTACTGTTTTCAAACCAGTAGGAGTACATGCTGCTTATAGTTACAAACCTTTAAAGTTAAAGTAAAATTGCAACAATATAAACTCCTGTTGAGTTTACTTATTTTTTACATATTTTATCTTAAATCCATAAGTTTACTGCAAAGAAAAACATAACATAATAATTTGAATAACTCCGCTATTATCTAAAAATTTATATAAACCTAAAAAATTATGGAAAAACAAAACAAAACATATATATAAGAATAGTATATATCTTTATTTAGTTATTGATGTATTAGATGATAAATCTTGAGCTTGGTGCCCATAGGGAAGGTGGTGTCTAAGGATACAGCGGTCTTTGTGTTATGTATTTTGGAGATGGGGTGGGATTAAATACGTTTTATCGTTACGTTACGTTTTAAATACGTCTTCCCACTCCTTTTTGAGCAGATCCTTTCTGTATGGTTTATTATGATAACTTATTGTTTTGCTAAAATGAATGTTATGAATATTATTACACAATAATTTATTATTTTTATGCTGTTTTTTTGTTGTTTTTTTCTCAGCCTTGTGTTTTGCTGTTAATTGCGCACCATGAACCGTTAACTTGCTCGAAATAAATAAAATAATACAATAGAAATTTAGCAGCTCTATCATTGGTCACTGAGACACTTTTCAGCAGATCAATATGAGAAGATCACAAATATTTTCTTGTCACCTTGCAAGTAAAATATAAAATATTTCCAAGTACCCCCTGCAAAGTGCTTGCGTACCCCCAGGGGTCCCCGTCCCCCTGGTTGGGAAACACTGGTCTAAGGCAGTGTTTTTTTAATCATAATCCAAGATAAGAAAATATTTGCAATTTTTTTTTATATTGAACTATTTAAATGTATGATTGATGAAAGGAAGGTAAAACTGCTGAAGAATATTATTTTAATGTTATATTGTTACACTCTTTATATTACAGTCTAGTAGATCAAATTTAATTTATCAAATCATTTTAATTTTTTTAAGTTTATTTTATGCATGAAATATAAATAAAATTGTGGAAAAAATAAGGCAAAGTCCCCCCACATATCATTTTTGGATGATGTGCTGGACATAACTTTGGTTGACTACAGCCCTACTCTTGACTAGTTTTGTTGATGTGTGAAGGAGATTTTAGTTTATTTTTTTTTTGTTGACTAAAGACCTGGATCACACCAAATAATTCCCCATTGTAAAGATTTATTACACGTCAAAGTCTTTTTATTTGTCTGCTGACCAGGCTTGTGACTAAATTACAGTAACTTAGAGTAACTATAATTTAACCTGTGTTTTTGTTTGTTTTGTGATGTACTCAAATGTACGTAACAGGAGCTTATATTGTTTGTTGGTTTGTTTGTTTTTTTGTTTCATTTTAAAGGATTTGAGTTTAAAAGTTAAAATGCTTTAAAAACAAAGTATAATAAAAAAGTTTGTTTGTTTTAGCTATTTATTTTGTGTGTCTGCGTTTTTGTTTTTTTAAAGGGCTTTCTGATTAATTACCAACACACATAATAAAACATGACTTCCACCCTCATGTTTCATATATTCAGATTTATATTTCGAAAGTATAATTGCAGTACTGTTGGAGTCTAAAATGAGAAGAACAAATGCGTAGTTGAATAAAAAAAGGCTAAGTTTGTACTATTTCAACAAGTTTCTTTACTGAAATCCTAAAACCAGGAACCAAACTTGACTTTTATCCAGCTTTTGTGATCATAGTCTCTGTTTTATGCAGACAGCACACAAAACTTTGATTGTAGCAGCTTTAGGAAAAGTTACTGAGGGTCAGAGGAAAGATCACATGACCGTCACATGACAGCAGCAGAGCATGTGTTTACTTCACACAAACCACACACAGCAGCCTGGTTCTAGGTCTGGTTCTAGGTCTGGTTCTAGGTCTGGTTCTAGGTCTGGTTCTAGGTCTGGCCTGGAGACGTGTGATCAATAGAGGGCGCCACTCAAAGAAGAAAACACCTAATGAGACAAACTTAAGTACAAATGAACAAACTATTTTATTCGAGGTAACAACAGGAGGACAATTTGAGCTGCATTCAGCTTAAATGTAAACAATTAAGTATGAAATAAATAATAATATTTATAAATAAAGACTGAAAGAAAGAAAGAAGAAAGGCAAATTAAACAAAAGCCTAGGTCTGCAGTACATTAGATTAACGCACAAACGTTCCTTCTTAAACAAAAGCTTGATCAATGTTTGCTTAACTCTAAGCATCATTCTCTGTCTTCCTCCTTGTATCCTACTGCTTTTTTCTGTTTTGTTGCCATTTTTGTTACACGTTAGAAAAATCTAAAAACGTCTGAATTAATTAAGTGTATTAAAGCATTACCTTGCTCAGCAGCACTGGTCTCACAAGATTTGTGAGTTTGCAAACTCAGTTATGGATCAATGGTGTGGCAGCACTGACTGTGGCTGTTCCATAAAACTCAAAACTTAAGTTTACTTTAGTGTGCACATCAGGGCGTTTTGAGAAGTGATTTAAAAACAGGAGGTGACTAGGCCTGTCTAATCTCTATTGGCAGCTGGTTCCAAAGTTTTGGAGCAGTGACAGAGAAACCACTGTCACAATGAAGGGTGACTGCTCTGGACCAGGCTGCTGCAGGATAAGTTTCTGTAGTGATTGAATATGACTCAAAATGAGCCTGTTTATGAAAAGAAATGACAACAAAATAAGCCAGACTTATCCAAACAAGCTTACAGCCATTGCCTTTGCAAACGCTTTTTATGCAAGCCCTTCAGACGATTCCTTGTAACTGAAGTTTAGTGCATATATTCCTTATTTTTGCATAGTTCCCAAATTATACTGCTAAATGCATACATTCAAAAGAAATGCACACACCTGTCCGTAAGCAGGTAAAGACACATGCACAGAAAAAGCTCACCAGCTCTGCATTTCTGGACTTCCATATTCACTCCAAAGTAGTCAAAGATCATGAAAAAAACAAGTCTCTGAGGAGAACATGCACACAAGGCTTCAGAGAGAGCACAAAACACCAGGACTCCCACCAGAAAGCTAACAAAACAACTCTGCAGTGCAAAAATATCCGAGTAGAGATATGGAGCTGGACCTGTCTGAACGGTGAGCAGATGAAAAGTGCAGAGTGTTTGGGTTGGAGAGTATTAGTAAAGTGGAGAGAGGGGCTAATGAAATAATACTAAACTGGAGCAGCATGACCGGGGACGTTAGCTTTGCACGAGACCTTACTTTGAAAACCAAAATCATGTGGCGCTGTCCGTGTTTGACTGAAGCGGCAGTGTGGTGCTGACGGGACAGATTCTAGGACTTGCATTTCCTGTTTTCGCTCTAAGTATTGAGTGACTTCTGACCTCACAGGGCTGTCGATAAACTTCAAGGCTTCAATACAAACACTTAAGCGAGCTGTGTGGAGGTTTTAAAGAAGCCCCTCACTGAGAAAAACACGAGTGCACAGGCAGCAGGAAGTTACTGGACCAGGACCAGAGCTCAGTCCACTCTCTCTGCGTTCACTACTTCACGGTTCATCGCTCTGTGCTCATCTTTAAACTGAGCCGCTCAGTCGCTCAGTCGCTCAGTCAGTGAGCTGAGGAGAGGTTAATGTGTGTGCTCGTATCAGATGAATGGAGCTTCCTCTGAGCACAGTACAGGCTGGAGAGGCTTGAGGTCGCACTGCAGCATCTATGTAATTATTCAAGCTTTCATTTTCATCATAGAACATGACTGTTAATCTCATTTTTAGACAACTGTATTTTGTGTTATTAAAGAAAGGTGATTTAGTGACTTTGAAAGTGGCAAGGACTGGAGTACTGTATTTTCTTTCTTTTCGAAAGCAGGACACTCTGGTTCCTCACTCGCAGCGAAGCATTTCTCGCCGGTCGATTTGGAACTGACATTTATCTGCAGCTTGTCATACAACAATAGAAGCAGAGCCAATTTAATATCTTCTCTGAGCTGATTAACAGCGTTTAGTGCTTTCCTTCGTCACCTCTTGGTTCTGCTGAAGTCCTCGTTGTTGTTCAGCCCTCTGTGGGATTTTTTTCTTCTTCTTGTTTCCATTTTAACAACAGTAAAGTCCCTCTGACGTCCCACGTAACCACCACATTCAAACAAACCCAGTTTCTCCACAAGTCTTTCTACAACTGGCTTCTGCTGCTGTTTCCTTTCACAAAAAAGTACAGAGCTGCTCAGAATAAAGCGTATTTTGGTGTTTAATGGCAAAACCAGCAACAATTTTCTTTGTTTTGGATACAGGTCAGCCGTGCACTACTTAAGTCCCGCACTCTGCCTGTGTAATCAATTTTCACTAATGGTTTTAGGACACTACCTGCTCAGAAGAATGAGAGCATTCATGGTTTTTCATTGTTCCACCTTATAATAAGACTAGAAAGACAGCCAGCAGAGCACAGCACACAGGTTTACTTAAATACGACTGCACAGGTAATGGATGGCTCTCCCCTCGGCCAATCACCACCAGTGTCTCAGAGCGGGGGCACATTACCACTCTGGTCATGTCTCAAGGGCATCGCTCCCTCCATCGCATCTGCACCGCCCCACGGAGAGAACACAGATGTTTTGTGTCCAGCTCACATGTTCACTGACTGATGACTTGACTTGCGTGGATATAACCTGTATACAACAATTTAATAGAAGTTATTTAGTTGTTAGTAGTTGTTACTCTACTGGGCCTGTCCCAGCTGTAAACCCTAGAGCAGTGGTTGTCAAACTGTGGTACGTGGGCTTCTTCTGGTGGTACGGAGGAGATCAAGTCCTGATTTAAAGCCCATTGTATTCCTGGTTTAGTCTTGGATTTGCCCTTGTTTAGTCCTGCTTTAAAGAACTGGTTTAACCCTGGATTTGCCCTTGTTTAAACCTGGTTTAGTCCTGGATTTATCCTTACTCATTACTCAATATAGACTATGACTTGTTGGGTATAATTTTTATTAAATGCATAGTATTTACCGTATTTTCCGGACTATAACTTGCACTTTTTTCCATAGTCTGCTAGGGGTGTGACGTATACTCAGGTGTGACTTATATATTAAAATATTTCAGGTGTTGGTTAGAGGGCGCTCTAGGCTTGTGTCCCAGCATCTGCTGCACCTGTACCACTGACAATTTAAAATGTAAACATTACCACTAACAATTTAGGCTATAAAGACAACTGAGAAAGAGTGGAATAATTGGAAATGGAACTGATGCTGAGTCTGACGACAGCCACGCAGAGGAGGAAGCGGCGCTTCGTCTACCTCCGGAGTTGGCGGAGTTGTTCAGAAGCGACACCGAGGATGAAGAATTTAAAGGATTTAGCGATTAGGAGTGAGATGGTGAGTTTGGTGAACTTGTTATATTATGTTCTTTATGCTATAGTTATGTGAATAACTGTTAATATATTACGTTAACATACGAGACACCTATTCAGTTCGTTGTTTATGCTTCATGTAGCTGAATAACCATCAATGTGTTACGTTAGCATAGCGCACACCTATTCAGCCTGTTGTTCTCTATTCTATTATTACTATATTTCAACTATTTCAACTTATTACTTGCCTTTCAACATGAAATGTCTGTTCTTGGTGTCGGATTTTGTAAAATAAATTTCCCCCAAAAAATGCGACTTATAGTCCAGTGCGACTTATATAAGTTTTTTTCTTCTTCATTATGCATTTTTTTGCTAGTGCGACTTATACTCTGGAGCGACTTATAGTTCGGAAAATACGGTAAGTATTTATGATGCTTTTGTAGTTGATGTTTTACTTTGAGCTTGTATTCATAAGAATTTGTTTTTAGAATGTACTGGGTATGGGTTTTTACTCAGTGTGACCCACAGTTTAGTTGAGACCCTCCCACTCATTGGATGGGATCAGAGCTACCTGGGCTGGTCTCTTTAAATGCACTGTGGTCTAAAAAACATACACTGATCTGACAAAGGCTGTTGAGCCAAAACGTGATCAAATAGAAATATCTTTTAAATATGGAATGGCTGATTGTGTGATGTTGTTTTAGAGGTTTTGAATCGTTTTCCTACATCCGCACCTCAGACAAGATTTTTTTGGTGTACGTCACCTCTTTACTTTTCATTTAGTCCTGGTTAAGACCTGGTACAGTCCTGATTAAGTCCTGGTTTAGCGTGATTTAGTCCTGGTTAAGACCTGGTACAGTCCTGATTAAGTCCTGGTTTAGCGTGATTTAGTCCTGGTTAAGACCTGGTACAGTCCTGATTTAGTCCCTGTTTTGTCCTTCTTTAGTATCTGTGCATTTTTCTGGTAATCCCTATTTTATCTCTTGGTTTTGACCTGGGTTACTCAGACGTTAGACCCATTTCAGTCCATTAAAGACGGTACTTGGAAAGCCAGATATTTTTTCAGGTGGTACTTAGTGTGAAACGTTTGAGAACCACTGGACCAGACAACAACCAGTTACCGGACACACACTGACAGACACATTCACTGTAGGAGATTACATGTCTTTGTGGAAAATGGTAATGGGAGAAACTCCCCACAGAATGGTGCTGTCTGTGTTTAATACGTCTCCACCCAGAGCAGAGGAAGGAGACTGCGATGTTGGGGGTGTAATTGGGTGCAGTGCAGTATTGAATCCTCTGTCAGGACGTTGTCTCGGGGGCTGCTCTCTCAGGAGGACTCCTGTCAGAGCGCGGGAGCAGACAGGCCCAGGGCGCACACGTGTCACCCAGCGGCGCACACACAGACTCACACACACGTCCCGCTTCAGTGTGGACATGATCTCAGAGAACTATCAGACCTAAACTAAGAGGATTAAACAGAAGTTAGTAAAGAGTTTTTCAGTATTTTAGAGGCAAGAGCACTAACCACTATGCCACTGTGCCCCTTGGATTCTGGGTCCCATATTATAGCAGCATGGTCCCACACTACCCTGGACTTTGGCTGTCTTTAAACTACCATCGTGTTAAGAAACAGCAGAATTTTTTTTGCTTTGTCTGGTCATAGACGGGGCACAATTAATTTCACAAGTCTGGAGGAGTTTGTGTCAGGGTTTCCTTTGGAGCTAAGCAGAACCTCTCTGGCCAGTGTCAGGACTTGAAATCAGCTCAACATTTTTGTGTTGCTGCTCCAAATCCTTTTTTGGAGCCAGTGTCAGTGCCAAGGCGTTCACCCGGAGTTACAAGGCTTGTCCTGACTGTCAGCCTGTGCAGCCAGCCCCTCAAACTTTCTTTTCAAAAGCAGGACAGGCTGGTTTCTCAGTCACAGCGAACAATTTCCCCTCAGTCGATTTGGACCTGGATTATCACAGCTGGTTATCTGCAGGGCATCTTACAAATGCAGAAGACAAATCTCCTATCAAAACTTCTCTTATATGATTAACTGCGTTTAGTGCTTTCCTTCGTCACCTGTTGGTTCTGCTGCAGTCCGCGTTGTTGTTCAGTCTTCTCTGGGACTTTTTCTTTTTGTTTCCATTTAACAAAGGTAAAGTCCCACTGACGTCCGACATAACAACCACATTCAAACAAACCCACTTTTTCCACAACTCTTTGGGCAACTGGCTTCTGCTGCTGTCCCCATTCACAAATAAGTACTGTATTTTCTGGACTATAAGTCGCACTTTTTTTCATAGTCTGGCTAGGGGTGCGACGTATACTCAGGTGTGACTTATATATTAAAATATTTCAGGTGTTGGTTAGAGGGCGCTCTAGGCTTGTGTACCAGCATCTGCTGCACCTGTACCACTGACAATTTAAAATGTAAACATTACCACTAACAACTTAGGCTATAAAGACAACTGAGAAAGAGTGGAATAATTGGAAATGGAACTGATGCTGAGTCTGACGACAGCCACGCAGAGGAGGAAGCGGCGCTTCGTCTACCTCCGGAGTTGGCGGAGTTGTTCAGAAGCAACACCGAGGATGAAGAATTTAAAGGATTTAGTGATTAGGAGTGAGATGGTGAGTTTGGTGAACTTGTTATATTATGTTCTTTATGCTATAGTTATGTGAATAACTGTTAATATATTACGTTAACATACGAGACACCTATTCAGTTCGTTGTTTATGCTTCATGTAGCTGCATAACCATCAATGTGTTACGTTAGCATAGCGCACACCTATTCAGCCTGTTGTTCTATATTCTATTATTACTATAACTTGCCTTTCAAGATGAAATGTCTGTTCTTGGTGTCGGATTTTGTAAAATAAATTTCCCTAAAAAATGCAACTTATAGTCCAGTGTGACTTATATACGTTTTTTCTTCTTCATTATGCATTTTTTGGCTAGTGCGACTTATAGTCTGGAAAATACGGTACTTTATGACAAAACCGGCAACAATCCACTGTTTGTTTTGGATACGGCTCAGTGGTGCACTGCTCATGTGCCACCCTTTGTCGCTCTGATTGGTTACTCTGCCTGTGATTGTTCCACCCATATAAATGAAACTCAAACCATGAGTGACCAGACTAACTTCTGTGTACAGAAAAGCAAAAGAGTTTGTCTGGCTGGCCAATACCTGACTGTAGAATGGTACAGGTCAAAAAAAGCATACTTTGGCTCCATTGCATCCATCTGTCTTTAGTGCAGGGGTTTGATTCCCCCATGGAGCGCTCAAAACTCCAGTCACAGTATGTAGCTCCTTGTTTCAGGAATGGCATTTTAGTGTGGAAACCTGCCAAAGGCCCCAATGTAAATGATTCATTGTGTCAAGCCCTAAAATAACCAGAGCAGCCGGAAGGGATTCTTATGTTCTTTCAATGTCAACCCATGTCCTCCCACAGTCACAGGGTGTGCATGAGTTGTATAGGTATGTGCTGTGGGACTTTTGCTTGTCTGTTAGCAAAATAACTAAACATTTTCAGGAAAGATCAGTAATGGGCCAAGAAAAAATGATTGAAATGAATGATCTGCTTGTAGAGTGGATCTAGAACACTACTTTGATGGATTCGGTATCATTACAAAATAGGGCCATAGAGGAATTTTTAGCATAAGGGCTTTGGTAGACTTAGTTGTTGTCTTGTTAGAATTATTGTGTTTTCTTTTTTATTAATTTCAAATTTATATCTGGATTGCCAGCACAGTCTACAATTAATATTATGATGCACAGGAAAAGGGTTGAAAACTTGTAAAGTCTCTCAGAAGCAGTGGTGAGAGGCAGGACACAGACAGCGCGTGTCCCAGGAGGGAGCGCTGTAATCCGGGACTGTAATTGCTCCTCGGCTCCTCTGGGATCATCTCAGACACAGAGAGAGAGAGAGACTGGCTCAGCTCTGCACAAACGCACAGGGAAATGAGACAGTGTGGAAGTTATCAGTGTTCCCCGAGCTGCGGCGTCCCACACACCGCAGTACACCATCCGAAAAGATGACACCCCGCTCATGTGTTAGTCAGACCACACGCCGACTCCAACAGCAGAGCAAACACAGGAGTGAGGGCTGAGCAGACATTACACTGGCTCTGGTTAAATACTGAGGACTTCATTCATTATCCATACAGAGGGTCTCAGACTTGTCACACCAAGACCAACCTCAGGAAATACTTGGCTTTACAAGTCCCACCTTGCATGGACTAAACTAAAATGAGCCAAATATTGAGAAAACCAGGTCTAAACTGAGCAACAACAACAACAAAAAAAACCACAAAAATCCATAACTTATCGAGGACAAGAGGTTGTTCGATTTTTGCAATGAGCAGATTCTTGCACTTTTATGCCAATTTGATCACGCACATGTCCAGGACCATGTGACTGAAGGACCCCAGCTTCCCCAACCATCTTGTAGCAGTTAGGGCTCAAACTCTGAAGTTCATAGGAAACATCCAAAATCACTTTATCTCGGCCTGAAAAGCTCAAAACAGCAATAAAAACATTTTGCTCATTTCTCTAGAACAGAACCTCATAGAAAAAAAAAAAACAGATGCATTTTGTAGCTCTCCCTAAGCTCTACCTGCACAGAGAGTTTGATTGAGATTGCCTTTATGGTTTTCTCAAAATGCTCATCTTTAACTGTTCTCATTGTCACATTCTAACAAATTTGTTTCTGCTTTAATAAGTATTACTAAAACAAATTAGTTATATTAATTTCTTTCATAAATTTAGGAAAATCAGCCCTACATACTGGTCCCAAAAAATCTGTAGTCTTTATCAGCCATCGGCTGCTCTGAATTTTAAAAATTGGTATCAGCCATAGAAAAACCCATATCAGTTGACCTGTAACCAGGCACTTAAACCAGAATTAAATCCAGGACTAAACTGTGCCTAAAGCAGGACTGAACCAGGACTAAATCCAGGATTAAACCAGGACTAACATTCGAATGTGTAATCACTGCAATATGACATTTAGATTATAATATTAACTATTATAATAATAGCGTAATAACGTTTACCCCCCTCTCCCGCCACACCAAGCCTCTTGGCCCAGAGGAAACACTCACTTAACTGGTTTTATGTAATCCAAAGGAAACAGAGCCTGTTTCCTGTTTAATGAAACTGGAAGTCTATTCGGTGTGTTTTTATAAACTGTACTGCTGAGAACTCTGTGAGCTGTGGCTGCTGTGTCCAATCCCATAGATCTGCTCTAATGTGGACATTTATCAACAGCAGTGTGCCTCAGATGTGATCCATCTCTGTCTGAGGATAATGAACTGAGAAGGGCTCACAGTCAGAGCAGAAAACACTCACTTCATTTGCTGGTGGGTAACTTTTTGACCTTAATTAAACAGTTTTAGACTCCATGTGATGAGTAAATGAGTTGTTGTGTGAATAAATCCATCTGCACCTCCTCAAACTGTAGCTTGGTGACAAAAACGCCTTGCAAGAATGGAAGAACCAATCCAGTGTCCTTGGGTCCTGGGTCTTGTCCTGGTTAGCCATAAGAACAAGCCAGTGCAGGGCAGAGCAGCTAAAAGGCAGAGGGCGGAATCTATGGAAATGTGGGTTACACAGGAGTCAACTGGACAAAGTTGTGTTTTTCTTCTGATTGTGCTTCACTCTGAAATGTAGGAGGCACTCTGTAAAGAAAAGTTACATCGTTCCTCTTTAACACAAGTATGTGATTAGACACGACTGCACAAAATCTTAAAACAACAGAGGAAAAGTGAAGTGGAAGAGAGGACTGAACGCCCAGGGCTCCACAGCTGTTCACGCCAACCCTGTCAGAGTCTGCTGCATGCAAATCTACAGCGAGCCCAAGGAGAGAAAACACTGCACCAGCGCGCAAACACATGGACAATAGGATCCACGCCGCGCTGGCCTTTCCTTCCCGTTAATAGAATATTGATTAGTGAGACGCTTCCTGATTTAGCACCGCAGCGAACACACGGTAAATGTCCTCACAGTGGCCGCTTTGTGTCCAGCTTATTATTACACGAAGGGAAAAAAAAGCCCAGGACAGGTCTGTCTGAGGTCCCTGGGAAAGCTGGCGTGTCTGTTAAGTGTTTCAGACGATGGCCTGAATTCTAAAACACAGAGGAGAGAGACAGATGCCAGCAGTGGACTCGGGCCTGGCAGAGCCCCACTCATCCATATGGAAATGAGAGCGGAGAGAAAGAGGAGAGGAGGTGAACGAGGGCACAGCACAGCAGCCGCCACACACAGAGGCTTTTACAGCACACAGGCACTACAGCAGGGATTCTTTAGGTTTTTACTACAAGTATCGTCTATAATGGAGTCAAATGAGCCTAAACCAGGTCTAAACAAGGTCTAAATAAGGTCTAAACCAGGGAGGAAGATAGAAACATGTATTACTAAATAAGGCTTAAACTGTACTTAAAGCAGAACTAAACCAAGACTAAACCAGGTCTAAACCAGGACAAATCAAGAACAAAACCAGAACCAGGTCTAAATAAGAAATAAACAAGGTCTAAACCAGGTCTAAACAAGGTCTAAACCAGGTCTAAACCAGAACAAATCAAGAACAAAACCAGATCTAACCCAGGTCTAAATAAGAAATAAACAAGGTCTAAACCAGGTCTAAACCAGGACAAATCAAGAACAAAACCAGATCTAAACCCTAAACCAGGTCTACATAAGAACTAAACTAGTTCTAAACCAGGTCTAAGCTAGGTCTAAACCAGAACTAAACCAGGACAAATCAAGGACTAAGCCCTGCCTAAACCAGCTCTAAACCAGAAATATACAAGGCTGAATCAAGAATTAGGCTAGGTCTAAACCCGCACTAAACCAAAACTAAACCTGCACAAATCAAGGTCTAAACCACGTCTAAACCAAAACTAAACCAGATCTAGACCAGATGTAAACCAGGACTAAGCAGTGGTCAAGGTATAAATTAAACTAAATTAGGACTTGAACTGCAAAAAAACAACTAGATGAAGCCGGCGTACCACAGTCTGAGGACCATTAGAGTAGAGCGTTTTTATTTTAAATTTTTAGACCCTAGCTTCTTTTAAACGGTAGTTTTGTGTGAATGTGTGAAGTCATCCCATCATTGCACATAACGACTCTCGAAATTAAGGAAAATCCATCAGGTTTCACAGAGAGATAAACTAGAACGGTTCACTCTCACATTAATTCACCAATGGAAACATGCAGCTCTTGCACAACCTCTGAACCAGACTTTCTCTCTCTCGTTCCTGGACTTTACTGCAAACTGACCGCCATGTTCACAGAAAGGTGTGCGAAGACTATAATAAATTATAAACCTAAGGCAATCTGCTAGATCGCACTACCAACTTTTGTCTGCTCTCAGAGTGAACACATCTCCAGCATGTTTCTGGAACAAAGGTGGAGTATTGCAGAAGTCTAAACAGCTGGTAAAGGGGACATTATGCTAACTCGACTTTTCTGAGCTTCCTCTTCCTCCTCAAAAACAAACCTGGTATAGCTCAGTTGGTAGAGCAGCGGTAAAGATACAGGGCAACTACAGTCTGCCTTGGCATCGTGGTTTGGAGTCTGGATTCTGAAAGTTTGCCGAATGTCTCTCCCCGCTCTCTCCCTGATTTCCCACTATACTCTAGGGCTGCACAATATATCGCAAAATTATCGTTATCGCAATATCAGCAAACGCAATATCCGTATCGCAAGAATCTAAATATATCGCAATAACGTCGTGGTCTTCCATCTGACAGAGATTTACACTGAAGAATCATTTTCCACCAGAGCCTTAAAAGAACATGTGTTGTGACTAAATAAAAATGTTTAAAAAGTCCAGTTTTAGTGGTAATTTAATTAATTTAGCTTAGCCTTGTTTTATTCCTGGTTTAGTCTGTGTTAAATTTTGATTTTGTCGCTGTTTTGACTTGTAAATACAGGAACTTACATTTTTGTGAAATGTATTGAATTTAACTTACTATGTTTAAAAAGTAGGCTCTACTTTTAAATATCGCAATAACATCGTTATCGCAATTTTCAACATAGTTATCGAATATTGCATGTTTTCTCCATATCGTGCAGCCCTAAAAAAAAAAAAAAAAAAAAAAAACAGGAGTAGGTTTTTGGTTTATTCACACACATCCTGTATGCTGAGACCATCACCACCATTTGCGTCTCCTTGTCAAGCTTAAGTTGTTGTACATTTCTTATTAAATTAAATGTAAAGACAGTAAAGACTCTGATCTCCATGGAAACGCTCCGGGGGAGGGGCCACTGAAACTTCAGATAAACTTTAGGCAGTTGTTAGCCACTTAGCTTTGCTTTAGCTAACAACAAGCTACTTTCTGAACGATGGAAAACGGAGAAGAACAGGTATGAGCTGCCTAAAGAATACCTTCAGATGTGTCTTTCTTGCCGTCTGCCCTGGGCTTGTTGTTGTTTCCTTTGTGAATGAGGGCGCTGTGTGTGCTCTCCCGTCTGTGCGAGATGTACCGAGGAGAGAAAGTACACTCCTGGGCCGCTCAGAGTAATTAACCAATTGTACAGTCTTTTTACGTTTTCGGAACGTTGGGCTAGTGAGTTTGAGTCCTATAAACTAAAACTTAACATAAATGCATGTGTCTTTTAAGTAAAATGGGCAGGTAATGATGTTTATCGCCAAACAAGTGAGTCAGATTACGTACCAGTGGCCTGTGCGTTGTTTTAATAGGGGCATCGCGATTCATTTTTTCCCACACCAATTCAAAATTTTTCTCTTTTGCCTCAATTTTGAGCCGATTTACAAAGAATCGTTACATCCATAGCTGACGGAGTAAAGTGAGTGTGGCCAGCAGGGGGACAAAGGGCCTTGGGACAGGCACCTAATCCAAGCTTTTTTAGCAGAAAGAAAAAAAAAGCTCCCAGAAAGTACTGATCCTTTTCAGTTATAAAATGTGAAATACTAATCTCGAGGTGTCCAGAATTCTTTCAAAAGCCTTGAAAAAAGTATAATAGGTCTACTTTAATGAAATATTATCAAGTTATTATCAAGTGCACAAAAAGCTTTATTACACACTTCATGTTAAAAGGTCTATGTTCTGCTTTTATTCATTTTTTTACACCAATCTTGGTCTCCTCTAGAACTAGGGTGACCACCTGTCCCACTTTGGTTGTCCTGCACAGCCATTTAGGCCTCTGTCCCTCCGTCCCTCTGATTAAGATAATGTCCCTAGTTTTTCATTGGTGCCCAGTGGATCTTTTAAAGTGAGATTCAGGTTAAAAACAAGGTAAGGTCTGCATTCCTGGTGTAAAATGTACAATAAATATTTGTGGGCGTCCCATCTTAAGTTAGTTTGTAATATATGGTTGGTGTATTGTTGCCTCTGTGTTTCAGGACAGGCCTCTCCTGGAGCTGAGCTGGTGTTGGTGCCTCTGGATTGTTTTGAGAAAATGCAGACTGAGAGATTTGATTCCTTTCTGCTCCATCTTTTTATTCCAATGAATAATATACAAAGTCTCAGTAAAAACATAACTTTGCAAAATGTGTGGTTTTGGGATAAAAACAGCACATCATATATTTTACAGGCCCTATACTGAAGCACCTTGTATCTCTGTAAGTTGGTAAGTTAGATTTGTATCTCAGAAAATTTATTTCTTGAATCAGTCCAATCTTGTCCCACCAAATCGCACAAGTTGTCCCACTTTTTATACTTTTTGAGGGGGTCACCCTACCTAGAACAGCAGCACGCTTTACAACCTTTAAAAACATTATGTGACTAAAGGAAAATGTTTTTAATAAGTACTCCACTGGTGCCGTTTATTTCCTTAAACGTTTTGCATAATGCCATTTGTGAGAAATCAGTAAAAACAGAGCTATATACTGCTTTTTGGATAAATGAATGAGAGCAGACTGGATGTAGAGGGCTTGTTGTTGATTGGTCAGTGCTTCCTGAAGTGGGCGGAGGTTCGTGCAACCGTGCATTTTGAGGCCTCAGAAACTCAGCGCCAGAGACTGGAGGATTACTCAAACAGGCGTGAGTGAGTGAGTCTGTTTTTGATGAGGGAACAACAATTATAACATGTGAGAAAGAGTCGATTTAGCAGAATAAAGCCCCTTTAAAGTGTGCATAGTGTGCCTGAAAGAAGAGCACTGACCCAGCTATGTGATGAGAGGCGCTGTAGGTCACATGGACAGTTAGCTTTAGCCCCAGCTTTAACCTTAGCTTTAGCAGTAGCTGAAACAGCAGCAGCCTGAGCAGCGTGCGGCGTGTGTACTGACCCTGGTGCAGTTTTCTCAGACAGCCGGACTTGCAGATAAACCTCAGGGCCCCGGGCTCCCAGCAGCTGCGGCCCCTCACCCCACTTTCCTTGCTCCTCATCCCACTGCTGCTGCTGCTGCTAGCCGGCCGCTACATGACGCCAGCGCTGCGGAGGCCCTGCGGACAGCGTGGACCTCTGGAGCGGCGCGGCGTGCCCTCGCGTCGGTGCATGCTCCGGACTCTGGAGAACAGAGCTGTGAGTGCTATCTCCTCACTGCAGCAGCCGTCTGAGGGCACACCAACACAGTTCAGGACAGCTCTGCTCTCAGGGCTGGCTCTGTGCAGGAGGGGCCCCATCGCACTGCTTCAACGTTTTATCTCACAAACTACAGGCGAGCACAACATTCGTCAATGAAATACTATTATCTGTCTATTGTATGTCTCTGTTCCATCTCCTACTGTCAGCCCAAACTGTGATTTCTGCTCGAGTACGAGTAAGTTATTCTCTCTGTTTATTGTTTTGTGTGTTCCCAGAAAGTGTGAATGCATTACACAAGTGTTTCCCAACCAGGGGTACACAAGCCCTAGCCCAGTACTTTTATTTGGAAGATCATAAGAAAATATTAGCTTTTCATATTGAACATGGAAATTTATGAAAGACGAGCTCAAGTTTCTCAGTGACTGATGAGAAGAAAGTCAAACTGCTAAAGAATTTTTTTTTTTTCTTGTTCAGGGTTCCCACGGTGAACAAGTCGCACTGTGATTTGGCAGGTTTTTATGCCGGATGCCCTTCCTGTCGCAACCAGCCACAAACAGTGACTGGAGTGGTTGTACAAAGAGTTGTGGAAAAAGTGGGTTTGTTTGAATGTGGTCATTACGTCGGACGTCAGCAGGACTTTACTGTTGTTAAAATGAAATCAAGATCCCACAGAGGACTGAACAACAACGAGGACTTCGGCAGAACCAACAGGTGACGAAAAAAAGCACTAAACGCTGTTAATCACGTCAGATAAGTTATTAAATTAGCTCGGGAGCCAGCTCTACCTTGGTTAGCTTCCACATTTGTAAGAACGCGCAGCAGCTAAACATCAGTGAAAGGCCAGTTCCAAATCGGCCAGTGAGAAACAGTTCACTGTGACTGAGGAACCTGACTGTCCTGCTTTCGAAAAAAAAGTAGGAGGGGCTGGCTCACCGGGCTACAACTTCAGAGTATAATGAGAATCAGTGTTGTGCATGAACGAGTTCAAATGAACGCGTTCATTGAACAAGTTCGTTTTTATATGAACTTTGAACTGAACGCAACACATTTGTAAATCAAGAACTTGAACGTGAATTTGTTCAGATTATGTGAGATGAACTGACGTACGTCACATCAATTAAACGTCGGAATTTGTTTTCACCTGAGTCGAGTGACGAGGTCTGCTCGCACTTTTTAAACAGCGCTGTCCCTCACTGCCCACGGGTTCCACTCCAAAACTGCACAGCTTCACCAGAGAGCGCTTGTGTGTGCAATGCATCTTGGGTAATGTAGTGTGAAGCCAAACATAGTCGAATCTAATATCTTTGGCTTCACACTACGTTACCCATGATGCACTGCACAAGCAAGCATAACAACAAGCGTAGCTTTCATAGCAACACCGGAGCGGGCAGCAGCAGTCTGACAATGGCAGTGCAAGTGAAGGCACAGAGAACACAGACGATGCTGCCTCTAACTATGATCATTTACAGACATTTTACACATTGTCACACAAAGACTCTGATGGAAAAAACCTTACCTTTCTGTGCAAGCTTATATATGCAAAAACGTCCATTTTGTGTGATAAAATTTAAGATCTACAGTGAGGCTAGAAGGTAGATGTATAGTGATAGAAGTCATAGTTTGAAAAACAAGTTCAGCCTTTCATTTACATATCTCACCTAAAAATAAACTGAACTGAACTCGTTTAAAATTAAAATTGTGAACTATGAACGTGAACAGTTCACTTTGAACATGTGTGAACTGAACTTTGAACTAGTTCTTGAAAAGTGTGAACTTGCACAACACTGATGAGAATGTATTAGATTACAAATTAAGAATATGAGCTGCAGAGCAACTGTAAAACACGTGCCATCTTTGCTCTGTGAACGACAAAATTAAGTGTTAAGCCGTGCGTTCCACAATCCAAAGCAACTGCTGTGTGCCTTCTCTCCGTATCGCACCTCAGTACCAGAGAGTACTGAGGCCGGGTGAGCAGAGAGGACTGGGACAGCACACAGGGAGAGTCAGTCTACAAGGGTTATAATAGACTATAAAGGTAGAGAAACCTGGTAAGTGTACAGTGGTGGTGGATGGGGGCTGGTTTGGGGGTGTATGTGTGTGAGAGAAGTGCTGACAGAGCCTGTTGGACTAATAAACACCAGGCTGGATGTCCCAGGGCATGATCAGAGGGCAACCGAGCAGAAAAACTCAATTAATATCACCACTGACCTTCATCGTGCCTGCTCCTCGGATGGCTAAGTGCAGATCCATTACAAAGAAGGTGCTCATCTATTTATTTCATAGCTAAATACACTCGATTCAATACAAAATGGACGTATGAGGAATTTCATGTTTTAACTTAACATGACAAAATGAATGCTTGTACAAATACCAGGGAACAGATCTGCCAAGGTTAAAGATGCACTGCCTGTTTTTTCACCTTGTACTTGAGAAAAACAAATTATTCAAGAGGAGAATAGTCCTCTCTGGAAAAAAATGAGACTCTGAGATGTTTTTGTTATAAAGCATTTTTGGCAGAGAGGGGATTGACTTTTTTTTTTTACCATGGTTCCATTCAGATCAGGGACACTTTCATTGGTTGGAGTCTAAAATAACACATACAGTAAATGATATAAATACCAGGACTATCAAAGGACTAAGACCAGGACTACAACCAGAACAAAAAAACTACTAGACCAGGATTAAACCAGGACCAAATCCAGGATGAAACTCTGACTGAAACTCTGACTAAACCAGGACTAAACCAGGATTAAACCAAGATTAAACCAGGACCAAATCCAGGATGAAACTCTGACTAAACCAGGACTAAACCAGGATTAAACCAAGATTAAACCAGGACCAAATCCAGGATGAAACTCTGACTAAACCAGGACTAAACCAGGACTAAACCAGGATTAAACCAAGATTAAACCAGGACCAAATCCAGGATGAAACTCTGACTAAACCAGGACTAAACCAGGATTAAACCAAGATTAAACCAGGACCAAATCCAGGATGAAACTCTGACTAAACCAGGACTAAACCAGGATTAAACCAGGACCAAATCCAGGATGAGACTCTGCATAAACCAGGACTAAACCAGGATTAAACCAGGATTAAACCAGGATTAAACCAGGACTAAACCAGGACCAAATGCAGGATGAAACTCTGACTAAACCAGGATTAAACCAGGACTAAACCAGGACCAAATGCAGGATGAAACTCTGACTAAACCAGGATTAAACCAGGATTAAACCAAGACCAAATCCAAGATGAAACTGACTAAACCAGGACTAAACTAGGAATAAAACAAGACCAAATCCAAGATGAAACTGACTAAACCAGGACTAAACCAGGATTAAACCAAGACCAAATCCAAGATGAAACTGACTAAACCAGGACTAAACCAGGATTAAACCAAGACCAAATCCAAGATGAAACTGACTAAACCAGGACTAAACCAGGACCAAATCCAGGATCAAACTCTGACTAAACCAGGATTAAACCAGGACCAAATCCAGGATCAAACTCTGACTAAACCAGGATTAAACCAAGACCAAATGCAGGATGAAACTCTGACTAAACCAGGACTAAACTAGGAATAAACCAGGACCTAAATGCAGGATGAAACCCTGCCTAAACCAGGGCCCTACACAATGACAAGGAAGCTAAGGCACAGTTTTTAATTAGGGTTTTAATTACATCAGGAGGATTTTTTTTGTTGCTGAATTTATTGGATTTTAAATGGAATGAAGGCGCAGAAAACCGTGGCATAAACACCACCGAGGACAGAGAGAAATGTGCCTGAAACGCAGCTAATTATTTTGAAGGTAACCGATTGTATCTGCAGTCCACAGATCTGAAGACAAAACTGTGAGTTAAAGGAAAACGAGTAGCGGTCTCATTAAGCCGGTTACAGCTGCTGCGGTCCGACGACAGCTCCAGCTGCCGCCCTGCAGCTCATTAAAACCATGATCAGGGGAACAGGCTCTGAATGTCACACAGCCGGTCTCTAAGTGCTGTGCCATCTCTGCAGTCACATCCGGATGGTGGTTATTGATCCTGGGACACGCTCTGAAGTCTCTGTCAGCGAGGACGTGCACGAGTCGGACACAGCGTAATGGGATGTGGTGGAGGGACTTAGACACGGCGCTTTGTCTGGATGGAAATATGCAGCGGAGGATGGAGTGGTTACTGACAGACAGCAGTTCAAAGAAATCAAATTATGTCCCCTATAGAGAAAGAAAGCAGCTATACACTCCAATACTAATCATATCCACATAGCACAATAGCAACTCCGCAGTCCTCTAAGTGTATATTACTCATTCGATCATCAACTGAGGCGGGGAACACTCGGAGCAGCAGCCAGTCTTAATGCTCAAGTCAGATTTTTTGCTGAAATAAGATTTTATAGATTGCATCTTATATTGCTTTTTAAGTGTGACTTCCATCAGTTTTGAGTGTGAACCATCTACAGCCCTGAAGTAGAGTTGTAACGCCCGCTCGGTCTCGGCTGCAGCTTTACTCGCTCTTGGTCTTGAATCCAATTTTACTCAGCCTTGTCTCAATCTTAGACGTGAAGGTCTCTCTCTATATATATATATATGTATATTTTACCAAACATAAGAAAATACTATACTTTTAAAATAATTAGCTCTTAGCATCATAAGAACCAGGAAAATGTTCAGTTCTCTCTGTTTGTGGAGTCTGCTGCATTAGATCAGTGATTCTCCACCGGTGGGTTGGGACCCAAAAGTGGGTCGCAGAACCATTTTCAGTGGATCGCGGGCCTTTGCCACAGCAAAAAGCAAAACAAAACAAAAGCAAAAACTCCAGTTCTATAATGTCATGATACGCCTCTGAGGTTGAAGTGTGTTAAAAAGGCTGTTACAGTTACTGATGTTGTAGTTTTAAATTAAAATGCAGCTAATTGAATGTAGAAGGGAATAGTTCCCACTCCGGCATCGCCACTTGCTTGGTTTATCTTTAAATTTGTCTTTTTTGTGTTGGCAGACTGTAACATTCTGTTATTATACTGTCTCAGGTTCAAACTAAACAATTTTCAATACATTTGATCAGCGGAAATTGCCTTGAAATTGGCTTGTCATTATACAGTGATGATGGGTCCCGAAGCCAGACCAATTGAGAACCACTGCATTAGATTGTTAAAATTATGAATAATGTATTTGAACCACTTTGTAAAAAACTTTTCTCTTTAATTTTTGTGTTAGTTCGCAGGATTTGGTCTCGACCTGGCGTCGGTTTGCCTTAGTCTTGGTCTCAAATTGGTCTCGGCCCTTAAAAGTCTTAGTCTTGACTCGGTCTCAAACCCCAAGAGTTTCAGCCTTGTCTTGGTCCCGGACTGGTCTTTGATCTCGATTAGTTCAATTCAATTCAATTCAGATTTATTTGTATAGCCCAGTATCACAACAAAAGTCGCCTCAAAGGGCTTCACAACAGTTGATCAAACATAAACACACAATCAGACAACACAAACAATAACTACACTAAACAGACCCAGGACACTCCTGTCCTTAGACCTTCCTTCTCGGTAAGGAAAAACTCCTAAAAAAACCCAGCTGCGGGAAAAAAGAAGAAACCTTATGGAGCCCAACTGAAGGAGAGATCCTCTGCCAGGACGGACAGGCAATGTGTCTAGGACTGTTAGATCATTAGCTTCATCTATAGGATCATGTAAGTAAGTAAGTGTCTGTAAGGATTCATCCAGGGAGTGGGGTGAGGTAGGCTGAGGAAGTCCAGAGGATGCAGCAGGGGCCTCATCCAGACAGGATGATTAGTGCGGTCTTGACTACAACACTGCCCTGAAGTGACCCCATGCACAAAAGAAAACCTGCCAGAGCCAGGAGTTGAGTAATTGTGACACGAGGGGCTTCGCTGACAAAGTGGATACAGAATTATTAAAACGTCAAGGCAGATATATTATTACATCTCTTGGTGCCACTCTTCAAATGTAATTTCTAAATATATTCAATTTTTATTTTATTTTTCCCCAAAATACTAATTAAGTTTAAACTCTCACTTTTCCACTGACTAGCTCCGTTGCTGTTGTCTACATGCTTGTTGTCCGATGAAATGTGACTTGGTCGTATTTCATTACATTGCGTTCCTTACTTCACAATGAAAATTTCTGACTGGACGGACACCACTGACCACTAAAAACTAGGGATGTAACGATTCACAGAAGTCACAATTCAATTAGATTCACGATTTTCTGTTCACAATTACGATTTTTTTCTATTTTTATTAGAAGACTTAGTTGCATTATAATGAAGACCAAAATATATTTTTTACAGAGCTTATTTGTGTCTCCTTATCAAACTTACATTGTTGTACATGTCATAATTACTGAGATGTAATTAAAAAAGTAGATATTAAAACAATAACATGTAAAAATTACAAAAATATATAACATAATTTCTTAGTGACTTTTATTAACATCTTTCTATTCTCCTCCAAAAACAGATCCACTTTAGCAGCAAGCAATGCATAGAGAAGCAGCTTATTATAAATCCACACCTCAGTAATATAAAATGGGCCTAAAATAAGTCAAGTCTTGTAAAAATATCAGTGAGGAAAGATACATCCTTAGTTAAAAATCTGATCTCAAAGGAAACGCTCCGGGGGAGGGGCCACTGAAATTAGTCACTCCGACTGATTCGTAAAAAACGTACAGCCTTTTCACGTTCCCGGCATGGTGGGCTAGTGATTTTACGAGTTCTGTAAACTAAAACTTGATGTAAATAAATGTTTCTTTTAAGTAAAATGGCCAGGTAATGATGTCTAGCGCCAAAAAAGTGAGGCAGATTACGCACCAGTGGCCTGCACGCTGTATTAAAGGGACATTCGCGATTCAGTTTTTCCCACACCGATTCAAAATGTTTTTCTTTTGCGTCAATTTTAGCCGATTTACAAAGAATCGTTACCTCCCTACTAAAAACTGATTCACATTTTTGTCAAATCATTCCTACATCTCTAACGCTTATCTGCAGCAAAAAGTAAAAAAAAAAAAAGACAAGACATTACAGGTTCAGTTGTTTTCTGCTGCATTGGTTTGTTAATTTCATCAGTTATCATAAATATTTAACACATTAATTGTCTAATCTGTGTGAAATACTTCAAATACATTTACTGTTTTACTTACAAGTATATTTGAATTAAAGAAATTGAGTGGTTCCTCCTTCACTGCTTATCTGAATGGTTTAAGGTACAGATTGTTCCTAAACTGTCGATTGACCGCAGGAGTTTCTCAGAGGAGCTGAGTCGTGCCCAGGAGCCTCATTAAAGCAGAGCGAGCCTGAGCTGGTCTCACATCCACACAGTACTCTGTAATGAGCAGGAGGTCACGACTACATCACACCAGAGGAGAGGAGGAGAGGAGAGGAGGGGAGAGGAGGAGAGGAGAGGAGGGGAGAGGAGAGGAGAGGAGAGGAGGAGAGGAGGGGAGAGGGGAGGGGAGAGGAGAGGAGAGGAGGGGAGGGGAGAGGAGGGGAGAGGAGGAGAGGAGAGGAGAGGGAGGAGAGAGGAGGAGAGAGGAGAGGAGAGGAGAGGAGGAGAGAGGAGGAGAGAGGAGAGGAGAGGAGAGGAGAGGAGGGGAGAGGAGGAGAGGAGAGGAGGGGAGAGGAGGGGAGAGGAGAGAGGAGGGGAGAGGAGAGGAGGGGAGAGGAGGAGAGAGGAGAGGAGAGGAGGGAGAGGAGAGGAGGGGAGGACAGAGGAGGAGAGAGGAGGGGAGAGGAGAGGAGAGAGGAGGGGAGAGGAGAGGAGAGGAGAGGAGGAGAGAGGAGAGGAGAGGAGGGGAGAGGAGAGAGGAGAGGAGAGGAGAGGAGAGAGGAGGGGAGAGGAGAGGAGAGAGGAGAGGAGAGGAGGAGAGGAGAGGAGAGGAGGGAGGAGAGGAGGGGAGAGGGGAGGGGAGAGGAGAGGAGGGGAGGGGAGAGGAGGGGAGGGGAGAGGAGGAGAGGAGGGGAGAGGAGAGAGGAGGGGAGAGGAGAGAGGAGGGGAGAGGAGAGGAGAGGAGGGGAGAGGAGAGGAGAGGAGGAGAGGAGGGGAGAGGAGGGGAGGAGAGGAGGGGAGAGGAGGGGAGAGGAGAGGAGGGGAGGGGAGGGGAGAGGAGAGGAGAGGAGGGGAGAGGAGAGGAGAGGAGGGGAGAGGAGAGGAGGGGAGAGAGGAGGGGAGAGGAGAGGAGAGGAGGAGAGGAGAGGAGAGGAGGGGAGAGGAGAGGAGGGGAGAGAGGAGGGGAGAGGAGAGGAGAGGAGAGGAGAGGAGGGGAGAGGAGAGGAGAGGAGGGGAGAGGAGGAGAGGAGAGGAGAGGAGAGGAGGGGAGGAGAGGAGAGGAGGGGAGAGGAGAGGAGAGGAGAGGAGGGGAGAGGAGAGGAGGAGAGGAGGGGAGAGGAGAGGAGAGGAGAGGAGGGGAGAGGAGGAAAGGAGGGGAGAGGAGAGGAGAAGAGGAGAGGAGAGGAGGGGAGAGGAGAGGAGGGGAGAGGAGAGGAGAGGAGAGGAGGGGAGAGGAGAGGAGAGGAGGGGAGAGGAGAGGAGAGGAGGAGAGGAGGGGAGAGGAGACGAGAGGAGAAGAGGAGAGGAGGGGAGAGGAGGGGAGAGGAGAGGAGGGGAGAACAGAGGAGAGGAGAGGAGGAGAGGAAAGGAGGGGAGAGGAGAACAGAGGAGAGGAGAGGAGAGGAGAGGAGGAGAGGAGAGGAGGGGAGAGGAGGAGAGAGGAGAGGAGAGGAGAGGAGGGGAGAGGAGGAGAGAGGAGAGGAGGGGAGAGGAGGAGAGAGGAGAGGAGGGGAGAGGAGGAGAGAGGAGGAGAGAGGAGGGGAGAGGAGGGGAGAGGAGAGGAGGGGAGAGGAGGGGAGAGGAGGAGAGAGGAGAGGAGAGGAGAGGAGGGGAGAGGAGAGGAGAGGAGGAGAGAGGAGGGGAGAGGAGAGGAGGAGAGAGGAGGGGAGAGGAGAGGAGGAGAGGAGAGGAGGGGAGAGGAGAACAGAGGAGAGGAGAGGAGGAGAGAGGAGGGGAGAGGAGAGGAGAGGAGGGGAGAGGAGAGGAGAGGAGAGGAGAGGAGGGAGAGGAGAGGAGAGGAGAAGAGGAGAGGAGAGGAGAGGAGGAGAGGAGAGGAGAGGAGAGGAGAGGAGGGGAGAGGAGAGGAGAGGAGAGGAGGAGAGAGGAGGGAGAGGAGAGGAGGAGAGAGGAGGGGAGAGGAGAGGAGAGGAGAGGAGGAGAGGAGAGGAGAGGAGGGGAGAGGAGAGGAGAGGAGAGGAGGAGAGAGGAGGGGAGAGGAGAGGAGAGGAGAGGAGGGGAGAGGAGAGGAGAGAGGAGGGGAGAGGAGAAGAGGAGAGGAGAGGAGAGGAGGAGAGGAGGGGAGAGGAGAGGAGGAGAGGAGAGGAGAGGAGGGGAGAGGAGAGGAGAGGAGAGGAGGGGAGAGGAGAGGAGAGAGGAGGGGAGAGGAGAACAGAGGAGAGGAGAGGAGAGGAGGAGAGGAGAGGAGGGGAGAGGAGAACAGAGGAGAGGAGAGGAGAGGAGGAGAGGAGAGGAGGGGAGAGGAGGGGAGAGGAGGAGAGAGGAGGAGAGAGGAGAGGAGAGGAGGGGAGAGGAGGAGGAGAGAGGAGGAGAGGAGAGACAGAGGAGAGGAGGAGAGAGGAGAGGAGAGGAGGGGAGAGGAGGAGAGAGGAGAGGAGAGGAGGAGAGAGGAGGAGAGGAGGACAGAGGAGGGGAGAGGAGGAGAGAGGAGGAGAGAGGAGGGGAGAGGAGGAGAGAGGAGAGGAGAGGAGAGGAGGGGAGAGGAGGAGGAGAGAGGAGGGGAGAGGAGAACAGAGGAGAGGAGAGGAGAGGAGAGGAGGAGAGGAGAGGAGGGGAGAGGAGAACAGAGGAGAGGAGAGGAGAGGAGGAGAGGAGAGGAGGGGAGAGGAGGGGAGAGGAGGAGAGAGGAGGAGAGAGGAGAGGAGAGGAGGGGAGAGGAGGAGGAGAGAGGAGGAGAGAGGAGAGGAGAGGAGGGGAGAGGAGAGGAGAGGAGGGGAGAGGAGGAGAGAGGAGGAGAGGAGGACAGAGGAGGACAGAGGAGGACAGAGGAGGAGAGAGGAGGAGAGAGGAGGGAGGGGAGAGGAGGAGAGAGGAGAGGAGAGGAGGAGAGGAGGGGAGGGGAGGGGAGAGGAGGAGAGGAGGGGAGGAGAGGAGGGGAGAGGAGAGGAGGGGAGAGGAGGAGAGGAGGAGAGAGGAGGAGAGAGGAGGAGAGAGGAGGGGAGGGGAGAGGAGGGGAGAGGAGGAGAGAGGAGAGGAGAGGAGGGGAGAGGAGGGGAGAGGAGGAGAGAGGAGAGGAGAGGAGGGGAGAGGAGGGGAGAACAGAGGAGAGGAGGAGAGAGGAGGGGAGAGGAGGAGAGAGGAGAGGAGAGGAGGGGAGAGGAGGAGAGAGGAGAGGAGAGGAGGGGAGAGGAGAGGAGGGGAGAACAGAGGAGAGGAGGGGAGAGGAGGAGAGAGGAGGGGAGAGGAGAGGAGGGGAGAGGAGGAGAGAGGAGGAGAGAGGAGAGGAGAGGAGGGGAGAGGAGGAGAGAGGAGAGGAGAGGAGGGGAGAGGAGAGGAGGGGAGAACAGAGGAGAGGAGGGGAGAGGAGGAGAGAGGAGGGGAGAGGAGAGGAGGGGAGAGGAGGGGAGAGGAGGAGAGAGGAGAGGAGAGGAGGGGAGAGGAGAGGAGGGGAGGGGAGAGGAGAGGAGGAGAGAGGAGAGGAGAGGAGGGGAGAGGAGAGGAGGAGAGAGGAGGAGAGAGGAGGAGAGAGGAGGAGAGAGGAGGGGAGAACAGAGGAGAGGAGAGGAGGGGAGATGAGAACAGAGTACAGGAGAACAGAGGAGAACAGAGGAGGGGAGAGGAAAGGAGAGGAGAACAGAGGAGACAAATCTAATAATAGTATTAATACTGATATTTCTAGATGAAAACAGACGAAGGCTCTTGCTGCAGTAAAGGTCAATGACAACACAGAGAGGAGCAGAAGTCAGGAACATCACAGACAAACTTTTACATTAACTCCACTTCTGTGACTGAAGTCTGAGCGTCTCTGACTGCTGCCTCTCCACTGTTCACCAGATAAACCCCAGAATATTACTCTGAACTTCATCTCAACATCATCTGCTTTTGTTATGATCAGTGGTGGAATGTAAGAGTACTCAGTTACTTTACTTAAGCCCAGTTTTTATGTATCTGTACTTTCCCTGAATACATTTTACAAGGGGTACTTTTACTTCACTACATTTTAGAGTTGGTTTGAACAGTTTTCAGTGGGTCGCAGTTATAATATGTTACTGTTGTGAGTCAGTGCTGCTTAATTTTCCTCAGTATCTCTCTGTAATATCTTTTTTAATTGGGTTGCGGCTTGTCGTTATGGGGTGATTGTGGGTCCCGAAGCCAGACCAGTTAAGAACCACTGCAGTAAAGTAGTACTTCTTTAGAAACATCAGAATAATAAAGACAGAAGAGCTCAGAGACAGATTCAGTCTCTTCTACTGCAGCAGTTTGTTCATTTCATCTGGAATCAGCAAAATCCCTCACATTTAACTTTAGGGGTGTAACGATACATCGATACACATGACCTTGTATCGAATCGTATCGTTTTCTGGGAAGTGAATATCGATACATTGATAATATCGGAAATATCAAAATTAGAAATCTGCATGTTAAAATAAAACTAGATACAGCTTTTTGGATGTCATTTTTGTGTTTTTAATGAAAAAAAAAGGCATGTTCAACTTTTCTTTTCTCTCTGTCTGCTGGACATAATCAACCCCGGCCACGGTGCTACATTTGAGAGTAAACTTTTATGATTTTTGGCAAAAGTTGCTGTATCGATTATCGATATGAAGGTGTTGAATCGTATCGAACCGTATTCCTCCAAATTAGCCAATATCGTTCTTGAATCATATCGAAACACTTCTAATCGATACAGATCAAACTGTTGTAAAAACATATCGTTACCCCCCTACATTTAACACATTCATGAGATGCTGAGTCAGTTCCAAATACTTTTAATTTTTTTACTCACAGGTACATTTAAAGTGAGTACTTTTATACTTTTATTTGTAAGGTGATACTTTTACTTTAACTTCAGTAAATTTTTGCTCCTTTATCTGTACTTTTACTTAAAGTTACACTGTGTAAGATTCCCGGTCTTGCGCCTCTAGAGGCCACAGGTGCCACTGCACTATCGCAAAACGTAAACACTAGGGCCCCTCCTCCTTCTGAAACTGTGCGAGCGTGCGTTACGTCAAACTAACAATGGGACTAGAGAGTGCACTCATATTTACTGTATAAACTTCTGTAACCACTTGTGTGGCCGCAGATTGGATCTTAATAATAATAATAATAATTCATCGAATTTATATAGCGCTTTTTTGGATACTCAAAGACGCTTTACATACACACACACGCACAAAAAAAAAAAAAAAAAAAAAAAAAAAAAAAACGTTTATGAAAAGGCAAGATTGAACAGGTGAGTTTTTAGCTTTGATTTGAAATTTGGTAGAGAGTCCGAATTCCTGATGGGTTGTGGGAGTGAGTTCCAGAGGACAGGGGCAGCTGCAGCGAAGGCTCTGTCACCCATGGTTCGGTGCCTTGTCCTGATGATGGGAGTGAGGAGATTAGTGTCTGCTGATCTGAGGCGGCGGGTGGGACAGTGTTGGCGGAGGAGATCAGTAAGGTAAGGAGGAGCTAGGTTATGGAGGGACTTGTAGGTGATGAGGAGAACCTTGTATTGGATACGGTATTGTATGGGGAGCCAATGGAGCTGTTTAAGGATGGGGGTGATGTGGTCTCTGAAGCGGGTGTGGGTGAGTAGGCGGGCAGCAGAGTTTTGGATGTGTTGCAGTTTCTGAAGGTGGGTGGAGGGGAGACCATATAAGAGACTATTGCAGTAGTCAAGTCTGGAGGTGATGAAAGCATGGATTAGGACTTCTGCGGTAGGTTGTGAGAGGGAGGGGCGGAGACGTGCAATGTTGCGGAGATGAAAAAAAAGATGTTTTGGTGATGTGGTTTATGTGGGACTTGAATGAGAGGGTAGGGTCCAAGATGATGCCGAGATTGCGAACGGAAGGAGACGGGGTGACAGTGTGGCCATCGATGATTAGGGAGAAGTCCTGAGCAGAAGGAAGGAGAGATTTGGGTCCAGTGATAAGAAGTTCTGTTTTTTTGCTGTTTAGTTTAAGAAAGTTGTGGTCCATCCAGGTTTTTATATCAGTGAGGCAGTTTGTAATGGTGGAGACAGTGACTGGGGTGATGGATTTGGTAGAGATATAGACCTGTGTGTCATCGGCATAGCAGTGAAAGCGGAGACCATGGTGGCGAATGATGTGGCCAAGGGGAAGCATGTAAATGATGAAGAGGAGGGGGCCAAGTACCGAACCTTGGGGAACTCCGGTGGTGACAGGGGAGGTGTGAGATTTGGAGTTGTTTATGGAAACGTAGTGATGACGGTCAGAGAGGTAAGAGGAGAACCAGGACAGTGCTGTGCCAGAGATGCCAATTGACTGTAGACGGTGAAGGAGGATGGTGTGATCAATGGTGTCGAATGCTGCACTGAGGTCAAGGAGGAGGAGTATAGAAAGAGAACCAGAATCTGCGGCAAGAAGGAGGTCGTTGGTGACTTTCAGAAGGGCTGTTTCAGTGCTGTGGTGCGGGCGAAAACCAGATTGGAATGATTCGAAGAGCTTGAAGTTGATAAGATATTGCTGGAGTTGGGTGAAGATGGCGCGTTCTAGTATTTTGGAGAGGAAAGGGAGATTGGAAATGGGTCGGAAGTTGTCCAGGTTGTCAGGATCCAGGCCAGGTTTTTTCAGAAGAGGTGTGATTGTGGCAAGTTTGAGTGTGGGAGGGACAGTACCGGAGCTGAAGGAGGTGTTTATGATGCTATTGATGAGTGGAGTAAGAGAGGGGAAGCAGGCCTTCAAAAGGGGAGAAGGGATGGGGTCAAGACGACAGGTTGTAGGTTTCATGGTGGAAAGGAGTTTGGTGGTGTCAGAAAGGGATAGGACCTGGAAAGAGGACAAACTGTAATTTGGAGTTGGGTTGAGGTCGAGTTCTGGGTGGGAGTGATTAGAGAGAGATGAGTTAAGTGAGGTGTGGATGTTTCGGATTTTGGAGTGGAAAAATGACAAATAGTTGTTGCATTTGTCAGTTGTGAATGTGGAGGTGTTACTGTCAATGGGTTTGGTGAGCTGAGCAAATGTGGAAAACAGAGTACGGGGGTTTGAGGAGTTGGAGTGTATGATTTGAGAGTAATAGTTGGATCGGGCGGTTTTGAGGGCTGTGTTGTAGGTGGAGATGAAGTCTGTGTATGCTTTGGTGTGTACAGTGAGTCCGGTTTTGTTTTGAAGACGTTCTAGTTGTCTGCGTTTCTTTTTGAGATGGTGGAGTTCCGGGGTGAACCAAGGGGCAGAGGTGGAGAAAGTGACTGTTTTAGTGTTTAGGGGGGCAAGCAGGTTAAGGCAGGACAAGAGGGACTGGTTGTAATGGTCGACAAGTTCTGAAGTCGTTGGATTTGTAGGTAGGGAAGAGTTGGTTATTGAATTGGATAAGGAGGAAGAGAAGGAGATAGGACAGAGTGATTTGAGGTTGCGGAATGTTATTGTACGGGTTTGTTTAGGAATGGGAGTGGGAGTGAGAATGTCCATAGTGATGGCCAGGTGGTCGGAGATAGTGAGGTTGGTCAGTAGTAGATTGTGGACTGAGAGTGAGGCTGAGGAACAGACGAGGTCGAGAATGTGTCCATGTGTGTGTGTGGGAGAGCTGACGTGTTGGGTGAGATTAAGGCAGTTTAAAATGTCCAAAAAGTCTGCTGTGAATTTAGATTTGGGACAGTCAATATGGATGTTAAAATCGCCAAGGAGTAGAATGGATGGGGAAATGGAAGAGAGCTGAGTGTAAAAGTCTGTGAAGTCTGGGAGAAATGATGAACACGTTTTGGGGGGGCGATAAATGATGGCGACAATGAGAGACTGAGAACCAGGGAATCTGAAAACCAGGTGTTCGAATGAAGATGTAGTGGGGATGGAGATGGGGCGGAGGTTGAGTTTGTTGTGGTAGATGACAGCGATGCCTCCTCCCCGACGGTCCGGGCGGGGGTTGTCAAAATAGAGGTATCCAGGTGGTGTGGTCTGATTGAGGGCAATGTAATCCAGTGGTTTGTGCCAGGTTTCTGTGAGACAGAGTAAGTCCAGTTCCTTGTCCATGATAAATTCTTGTAGAAGTAGGCTTTTGTTGTTGAGTGACCTTGTGTTGAATAGGGCTGTCTTGAGAGGCTTTTGATGTGAAGTCCTTGTGGCGGAAGCTGGGACGGAGCGGAGGCTGTAGTGGGTCGTGTGACCAGTGCGCGGATGACGTATGCGGATGTTGTTGTGTTCGTAACCAAAGTGGCGCGGGCTGCGCTTGGACCAGATTGAGGGAATATTGTTGTTTTCAGCAGTGATGTGGAGGACAAATTTGCGGCGAGAGCCTCGATGGACGTAGGGGCGACGACGGAGAAGGCAGAGCTGTTTTAATGTTGAGATTTTGTCCAGCGAGGGAGGTGTGCGGTGGTTGAGACTGAGAAGCTGCGTGGATGTATATCGAATAGCCATAGTCGGGTGGTGGATGGTGGCGTGATGTGACAGTGACAAATAAGTCAGCAGAAAAGCCACAAAAAGCGGCAGCATTGCTGACAAGCTGCTCCGGCGTGCTGGCCGGCCGGTAACCGAGCTGTGGGCCGCTGTTCTGGCGGAACACAGCGGGCTCGGGCCGTATGGGCAACCTCACGGAGCTAGCTGGAGGGAGGTCACAACAGTCAACACCAGGACCGGCGATAAACAGTGACTAGGTCGAAAATAATCCACATGGAGTGCAGGATGAGAACCACCAAAAAAGAAAAACCACGATCGGTAGGAAAAACTGTTCGAGCAAAGTAGAATCGTAGATAGAGAAGGATAGAGAAGCGGCAGCCAAAACTGCGCCAGCGTCCTCTCATATCCCATATCTCGTATAGTCTCGTATAGGGATCTTCTATAGAGTTAGCGCTAGCGTTAGCTTATCGCGCAATGGTCGCATTAAAACAACTAATAACTGTATGAAAAAGCATGTTCTAAAGAAAAAATAAAGAGGCTAATTTACCTGCCCAACAATAAAGATGCAAAAACGTGATCTGATTTGCAGCCTTCTCTGTCTCTCATCTGACGCCAGCGAGCAAAAGTCTGTCCGATGTTGACTCTTGTCTGCGATCTGGTGCGGTCCCTTTCCCGTTTTCTTTTTCTTGCCTCGTCCAACATTGTGTTCATCTTCTTGTGTCCTTCAGCCCTGACGAACTGGCGAAAATAACAACGCTAAAAGTAGCTTCATGGTTATACTGCACCTCAGGTATAAGAGCAGAAGGGAATGCCGTAAAGCAAGTCGTTTCCTGTCACGTGACTTTTCCTCAACAGCGGAGCGCTCCCGGCCAAGTTGCGAGGGCGGTTTCTCAGTACAGAAGCCCCGCTCGGAGCAACAGATCGCGCCTCAGGCCTTATAATCGCTCAAAAAAAAAAAATCACAAAAACAAGTCAGTATGCCCCACATATTTAGGAGAAAAGTTACACAGTGTAACTTTAAGACATTGAGAACTTCCACCTCTGTGATCAGGTTTCATGACAAATATATAACAAAATTACACTGTTTAACCACAGAAACAATATCTTTTAATGCAATATATGGCTATGAAGAGTCAATAACTAATATCCTGCCCTGAGCTGTAGTTCTAATGTAATGTAATGCTCCTTTGTCTCTGGGTTTTGCAGTAATATCCAGGTGTCGGCGGGTCAGAGAACACAGAGCACAGCCACACAGAAGAGACAAAGGCCCGTACACAAAGAGGGGTCAACGGAGTCAGAAATGTGTGACAGTGCAATCATTCACACAAGAGTCCTGCCGCCTGTGTCTGCGTTAAATTATTCAGAGAGAAGAATTCCTATAAGAACTGTCCGTGTAAAAGGTGAGAACAATGGCAAGTGTGGCGCTCAGATGTAACGACACACCTCCCACACACATGTTCCCTGCAGAAAGACCCACGCACAGAAGAACTCACGCCTTTAAAAAACTCTTGTAAAGGTCCTCTATGCTGCAAAAATCGACTTCTCAGAGCTTTTAGCCATGTTATAAAGTCGTCTCCTTATCAAAAAACAGACCTGGAGTAGTGTTTTGTTTTTTATTCATGTTGGAGTAATCCTGCATTTACGTCAGTGTTTCCCAACCAGGGGTACGGGGACCCCTAGGGGTACGTGAGCACTCTCCTTTAATAATTTACTTGTGCGATCTTTTCATATTGAACTATTGAAAATTATTACTGATGAAAAACTATGATGAGAATATTATATTTTGTTAGAAAATACATACATAAATGACAGGTTGTTTCAAAGACTTATTAACATTTTTTTAAATTGAAACATTTCTTTGTTGTAAATTTATTATGAGTTTAATTTAATTTAATATATTTATTTTTTATTTTACTTTATTTTTAACATAACATATACAGTAAAATTACTAAGTGCAATAGAAGCAGGGTTCATACACTTTTTTACCAAGAATTTTTCACGACTATTCCAAAACTTTTGAGTAAATTTCCAGAACCTGAAATTACTAATAGTATTCAAAATGTCCAGTGTGGTGCATTAGAAACTTTTTCTGCAATTTCGTTTGCTAAAATTGGAAATTAGTCATTTGGGAAAAAAAAAAAAAACACATTTGGGGCTTTTCCCCCAGAAATATATTATTCCACTAATTTTCCTGACTACACACCAGTGATAATGATGCTTGGTAAGTTGGTTCAGAATGCATTTTTTAAATGTAAATTAAGCAATAAAGTAAACATCTAGGCAGGCTTAACTAGGAGTGGTCGAATGTTACTCAGACTTTCCAAAACTTTTCCAAAACTTTATACCAAAATAAAAAAATCCAAAACTTTTTCCAGGGGCTAGAAAATGCATTTTAAAATTGCATGACTTTTCCAGGTTTTCCATGACATGTACAAACCCTGAGGATTAGGGCCACTGTGAGAAAAAAATATCTTTGAGGGTTGAGTTCTGAGATTAAAGTCAGAATTCTGAGAAAAAAGTCTGACTTTAATCTCAGAATTCTGACTTTTTTCTGTCAATTCTGACTATAATTTCAAAATTTTGACTTTTTTCTCAGAATTCTGACTTTAATCTCAGAATTCAACCCTCAAGTTTTTTATTTTTATTTATTTATTTATTTTTTTTACAGTGGCCCTAATCCTCTTGCATAGATTTTTTTAATCTTCAAATTGAATTTTAAAAAATGCAGGAGTATTAGTCTTTGAAAAAAGTAAGTATAAAATGTCTTAATGTATATTTTTGAAGAATTATCAACACGTAAGAGTGATGGGGTACTCATAACAAAAAGCCCAGGGGTAAACAAGACAAAAAAGGTTGGGCCACAGCTCTACGTAGACACACTGAAACCAGGAAGTGCTCCTGCGCGTTTCTAAAGTCCATACACCTTCACCGGACTCGTTCTGATCATTTTAGCCTTAAACCTCTGTCACTACGAAGCAGTCAGCTCATTTATCTATCTGTTAGCATCATGTTGCTAATAGCCATGCTAAATGGCCATTTTATGCAGTGTCTATTCCCCACCGTTGCCAGCAGGGGGCGACAGACACCTAATCCCAGGGGTTCTCTGCAAACACACAGTAACAGCTCCCCAAAAGAAGACATTTTTCATACTTTAAGTTAGAAAACCTGAAATACTAATGCAAAGGTGTCCAAAAAGCCTTAAAAAAGCATAATATGGGAATTTTAATATTGTTCAGTTTGAAGGAAATGTAGACAATGCCGCAGATAACAAAACCACACAACAGTGCAGGGAATAACAAAAAGTGCAACATGACAGGAACGTAAGGTTTATAAATCAGATCATATAATTTTGCAATCCAGTAGTTAAAAATAGAGAAAGGGTCTAATTATTAAAAGTTTAAAGGGTTCAAGGAGTTACAGAGGATGCAGAGCTGGAAAGTAAAAGAGGAACAGAAAGTGGAGTGTCGTTTTTATTCTCTCTATATTTTGCATCATACTTTCTCATTACTTATCGTCAACATCCATAACAATCTGCTGACACAATAAGACAAACACAGATATGACATTATACTAAAATATCTAGCCTGCTATGCATAAATACAGCCTCCAAATGGGCTTTATCTGCCATTGTGGTGAATTAAGTTAGAAGTCCGTCTCGGCGCAGAGGTCCGTGGGGACTGAGCTGATGTCTGCAGCTGTATACGTCCACAAACGACCAGGCTCTCACTAACAAGGACCAGGAGGATCACACACGTCATATTCAGATCTATCATGGCACTGATGTTTCTTAAATCTAGTCCTAGATCTCTGGGGCACTTGTTGACATAAAACACTCCTTTTAGATTCTATCAAAGGGAGGAGTTCAGGACATGCAGCACATGAACACATCACAGGCAAAGGCGAAGGCGACAGGGCTGCACGATATGGAAAAAAGAACATGCAATAACACTAAAACTGGACTTTTTTTTTAACATTTTTATTTAGTCTTCTAGTCTGCCAGAAGGAAGACCGTAGTGTTAGGGGTGTAACGATACAACTGTATCGATGTAACAATTTTTTTTTCCTGATACAACTACATTGATACACATGACCTTGTATCGAATCGTATTGTTTTCTAGGAAGTGAATATCGATACACATGGAGTATCAATTGATAATATCTGAACTATCAAAATTAGAAAATAAAACCAGATGTGGGTTTTTGGAGATAAATTTTGTGTTTTTAATTAAATAAAATGTTATATTCAACTTTTCTTCACTCTCTGTCTGCTGGACATAATCAACCCCAGCCACAGTGCTACATTTGAGTATAAACTTTTATGATTTTTGGCAAAAAGTTGCTGTATCGATTATCGATATGAAGGTGTTGAATCGTATCGAAACATATCGTTCCAAATTAGCCAATATCATTCTTGAATCTTATCAAAACACTTCTAAATCGATACATTTCGTATTGTTGCAAAAATGTATCGTTACACCCCTACGTAGTGTTGTAGCGATATATTTAGATTCTTCCGTGACAGATATTGCATTTGCTGGTATTGCGATAATGATAATTTTGTGATATATTGTGCAGCCCTAATAGGAGGCAGCAGCCTGGGGCACTGAGTGGTGGGGGTGCCATGTGCAGTGCTGCTGTGTGCGGTCAGTGATACTGTAAGCTGCTGCTGGCATGACGCGCCCGGGCTATCACAGTAAATAAAAACTAAGAAATCATGGAAATGTGTTCTGCACTTCTCAAGCTTCTAGCAAATCTAAAATCTTCCCTGGGAACAGAGCCAGAGCCAAAGCCGCCCTGACCATCGTAAGCTACGGCAGCATTTTACTTCATGTCTCTTTGCCAGTGGCAGGTCGACTTTAAATATTTGTCCTTCCTGCTCTGAAATGCCTGAGTATGGCTGCAAAAACTGCTCTTCATGTTGTCCATAAAGTTGGAATTAAATATGTTTTAACTCTTCTCATGAAATGCCAAACAATTGTTAAGTATTAATTGTAGCGTTGTAGTGCCCGAAACTGGTCTTGGTCCATTTTCCAGTCCACTTTTACTCGGTCTTGTCTCGGATGTGGTGGTCTCCGAGATTTTATTTACCAAACATAATTAATTAGTTTTCCGCATCAGAAGAACTTTTCCCCTTTATTTAGTGTTAGTTCACAGGTTTTGGTCCTGACGCGGTCTCGGTTCTTAAAAGTCTCAGTCTCGATTTCTGAAAGTCTCGGCCTTGTCTTGACCTCGGTTCATCCTGGACTCAGACTGGTCTTGGTCTCGATTAGTGTGGTCTTGACTATAACACTAATTAACTGGTTTGACCAGAGTGGGACTCAGTATGTCATCACTGCACCTGGTCAAAGGGGCTGCGTACTTATGTTAGGGCTGTGTAATCAAATTTTAATTGTGATTTTGGCTACCAGTGATTACAAAATCTATGTAATCGAGAAAAAACGATTAATTAAATTGGACTTTGAATGACACGCACGCTCTTTACGTAGAGTAAAGTGCTGTCACAGCTGCATGCACTCTTGTTTTTGTACAGAACACTCTTCCAAGGTCTTGTACTAGGCTCTATCCATCAATTAACACAAATAATAAAACTACTCTTCCTCTACAGGTTATTATTTTGGCAGTACATGAATAATCGTTTTAAATAATAGTGATTTCATTTATGACCCAAATAATCGTGATTAGGAATTTTTCAATTACTGAGCAGCCCTAACTTATGTTCCCCAGTACCAATATTTCCCAGTACCTACAGCGAAACCCGAAATGATTCATACCCCTGGCAAATTCTGACTTAAAGTTACTTTCACTCAACCAGCAAGTTTTTTTTTGTGACCAGAAATGACACAGACTTCTCCCAAAAGATAATAAGACGATGTACAAGAGGTATCACTGTGGAAAAAAAATATTTCTCAGCTTTTTTTTTTTACATTTGAACAAAAAGTGTCATGTTGGTTGAATGAAAGTAACTTTAAGTCAGAATTTGCCAGGGGTATGAATAATTTCGGGCCTCACTGTATGTTCCCAAGTTTCTCTGTACTGGGAGTAATACTCATTTTTAGACCATCAAAGACACATTGTTTTTGGTTGCTTTGGTCCATTCTGTCAGAGATACAATGAAGCTATAAAACTGATAATTAAGTAGCTTTGTTTATTAGCATTCAGCGCTACAAGCCAAAGGAGCTATGTAAAAGGGGGAAAGGGTTCCTGAAGTTATTTGAAGGTAAAAAAAAAATGAATATGTGACAATAGCTGGTAAAGAGACGTGTTTTATTAATAATCCATTGGCCCAGTGCTTTGTGTTTTTTTATTTGATCTGTATTTACCCGAGGAAGTCCCCTGAGAGATCACAGTCCTGTCTTTGGTCCTGGCCCCGTCGGGGACCTATTGTTGCTGGAGGAAGGAACTGGGTTTGGATAAACAAGCACACGCAGTGGGGCCAGAAGCGCTCACCGTGGTCTGCCTCTGTCACCGTCCCATTATCTGAGCTCTAAATGTCACAAATCAGACACTTTTGATTCCACATAAAGAATAAGTCGGGTCTCTGTCACAGTAAAAGAGCTGAATACCCGGGAGATGATCAAAGTGACACAGGTTAAACTAGATTTGAATGCAACTGGATGGACATGCAATCAATTACATTTCAGAAACAGTGCCAGCATCAAAATGAGAAGTGACACATTTTACAAAATTCACAACCAACCGGACAAAAAGAAGCCCACCTTTTTTGAGTTATGCAGTTGCAATGGATCAGAAACTGTGTATATCTTTCAGTAATTTTAAAGCTAAATACTTGATGTTAAAACGTTTCTTAGGAGAGGTTTAAAGCAGTGATTCTCAAATGTTTCACTCCAATCCATCTAGACCTATCCATAATGGAGTAGCATGAGCCTAAACCAGGTCTAAACCAGGTCTAAACCAGGTCTAAACCAGGTCTAAACCAGGTCTAAACCAGGGAGTAAAATGGGGACTAACACAGGAAAATGCATTACTAAATTAGGATTAAACTGTACTCAAAACAGAAATAAAACCAGATCTACACCAGACTTAAACAAGGATAAATCAAGGATTAAACCAGGTCTAAATCAGGACTAAACCATGACTAAGCCAGAACTAAACCAGGACAAAATCAAGGACTAAACCAGTTTAAACGAGAACTAAACCAAGACCAATTTAGGATTAAGCCTTGTACACCAGGACTAAATCAGAACTAAACCAGGACTAATCATGGATTAAACCGTCTCTAAACCAGGACTAAACCATGGCTAAACTAAAACTAAACCAGGTCTAAACCAGGACTAAGCAGTGGTCTACACTTCGCAAGTGGATCAAGGTAAATCAAAGAACTTGAACTGCAAAAAAAAACAAAAAACTCCTGAGTACCACATACATTTTACCAACTTTTTCAGACGGGTTTGCAGTGCCCAGACTTAGACCAAGGACGAAATTAGCGTCTTTCTAGTTCAGGGGTAATGCTTTATTCTTCAAATACTCTGGGATCCACAACACAGTGCTCCAGATCCCCTTATCCCAGGACGATTCTTCAAGAATTCATCACTAAGTTAACACAGGTGATTCATCTTCATGCCAAATGCCTCACTGTCAGCCCAGTTTAAAATTATTTACATAAACTATTTTTAAATCCAACCAAATGCCAGGAATATTTCACATCAGAGCCTTAAGACTACACCCTTATGGCATGCAATTTTTAGCATCTTCTGAGATATTTCTGGAGCCAAAGTAATGAGACGAAAAGGCTGTACTTACACTGTCCAGAACGTCCGTTTTTTAGCCGCTTTGGTGAAACAATGGCGCCAGGGAGCAAACAGAAGGTGGCTCCATTCAGAAATACGGCTGGAGGAGAGGAGCGGAGACTGGGATCGAGGAGGGACAGAGGCAGGGAAGGAGGGAGGGAAGGAGCAGTCCGATGGAGGGGGCAGCCAATGACAGCGAGAGAGAGGATGGTCTACACAGGGACCAGCGTAAACTAAAACAGGAGGAGTATTTAATTGTTTGTTAAATATGAAAAGGTGTGAGAGTTGTCTGGAGCCGGTGATTCCTGGGCTGTGTCTGCTCTGCACTTTCTCTGCCTCAGACACAAAGCCTCAGAGCTACTGCTGCTGATGTGGATGTGCTGAGGGAACACTGCCACCTGCTGGTCATGAGTGGGAATTGCATGATCTAAAATGCATTGAAAGTTTCTCTCGAACTTTTCACGCCACCTCGCGTAATATTTCGTTTTCAAAGTTTCTTCGTTAATGGGTTAGAATGAGCATAAGGGCAAAACAGGGACTAACGGGTCTGAACCAGGTCTAAACAAGGACTAAATCAGGAGATAACCAGGACTAAACCAGGTCTGAACCAGGTTTAAAAAAGGTCTAAATAAGGACTAATTCAGGACATAACCAGAACAAACCAGTACTAGACCTAAAAAAGGACTAAAAAAGGACTAAACCAGGTCAAAAAAAGGTCTAAACAAGGACTAAACCAGGTCTGAACCAGGTTTAAACAAGAACTAAACCAAATCTGAACCATGTTTAAAAAAAGGTCTAACCAGGGACTAATTCAGGACATACCAGGACAAACTAGTACTAGACCTAAAAAAATACTAAATAAGGACTAAACCAGGTCTAGAAAAGGTCTAAACCAGATCTAGAAAAGGTCTAAACAAAGACTAAACCAGGTCTGAACCAGGTTTAAACCAGGACTAAAGCAGATCTGAACCAGTTTTAAAAAAGGTCTAAACAAGCACTAATTCAGGACATAACCAGGACAAACCAGTACTAGACCTAAAAAAGGACTAAATAAGGACTAAACCAGGTCTAGGAAAGGTCTAAACAAGGACTAAACCAGGTCCGAACCAGGTTTAAATAAGGACTAAACCAAATCTGAACCATGTTTAAAAAAAGGTCTAACCAAGGACTAAATTAGAACTAAACCATGTCTAAAACAGGGCTAAACCAGGACTAAAGCAGGTCTAAGGAAGGCCTAAACAAGGATTAAATCAGGACATAACCAGGTCTGAACCAGGACTAAAGCAGCAGCAATCATTGCTTCACAACACAAAGCAGAGCAGGACTGAAACAGGAATTTACCTCAGAACTGTACCAATTAAAACAGAATTATACAACTTTGCTTGTTTCTTTCCTACAGAGCTCCCCCTACAGTTCAGAGTAAAGCATTATCGTAAAATGTCTCAAGTCTGGTTGATCCCAGTGTAACTCCTTGGTTGGCTCGACTCTCGTTTTCTCCTTGTCGTTTCTGTACAAAGGTTTCCTCTCTGCCATCACCCAACGTCTAAGAAATAAAGCTATCGCCACTCGTTGACCAGGGCGGGCCACTTTCTTCCTGGGACATTCAAAAGTCAGAATAGTTGTCCAAGTCCTCAACATTGGGTGGGAGGGGGTTGATAAAAGGTAAAAAGGGTCATTTAAGGCTTGTTGCAAACTCCCAAACTGTACATGATGCCATTTTTTTAGTGCCAAGGAAAGGTGGCTCACATTATCTTCATCATATTTAGAGCTGGTAAACAGATGCCAGGGGAATGTGTCTGGGAGTGGAGCATGGTTTTCCCTCAGCGCAGACCAGACTGACCAGCGGCCCTCGGCTCTCTGGTGCAACAGACAGGACTGATGTGCTGTCAGGACGGGCTGAAGGTGAGCTGAAGGGGAGCCGGGTTCTCACACAGTCATTAGCATTTCTGTAACTGGAGAGCGCTGCCCTCTCCTGGATCACACAAAAAAAAAATAAAAAATGTACCGCTGTGTGGAATATCTAATGCCTTCCGCTCGAGGCAGGAATCCAACCGGAGCATCTAAAGTTGTCATATTTCTGATTATTACAAGACAGAATCAGTTCACAGGTAACAGAGGTGATGTTTTTGTTCTCTCCTGTTGTACCAGTGTCGCAGTGAGTTGGTATCATGTAACTGTCAGCTTAGATCTGTTCTACAAAAACGCCAGGGGGCTTACACAAAATGTCAGGACTGCCACAGGGATAATCCAAGTCTAAACTGGGCCAAAATCAAGCCTAAACCAGGTCTAAACCAGGAATAAACTAGGGCTAAGCAAGGTCTATTCCAGGACTAAACCAGGAGTAAATCAGGTTTAAACTAGGGCTGGGACAGGACTAAACCAGATCTAAACCAGGTCTCAACCAGGTCAAAACCAGGGCAAAACCGGTCTAAACCAGGAGTACACCAGGGCTAAACCAGAAACAAACCAGGTCAAAATCAGGACTAAACCAGAGCTAAACCAAGAATAAACCCGGTCTAAACCAGGACTAAATCAGGGCTAAACTAGGGCTAAACCAAGGCTACACCAAAACTAAACACATTATAGCACATGTCTTAATCAGGATCCTTATTAATAAACAAATACCATATTTTTTGGACTATATGTTGCTCCGGAGTACAAGTCACATTGGTCAAAAAATGCGTCATGAAGAGGAAAAAACATACTGAAGTTGCATTTATTTAAAATGTATTTCACAAAATCCAAGACCAAGAACAGGCATTTAATCTGGAAAGGCAAGTTATCCAACTACACAACAGCATAAAGAACAACAGGCTGAATGTGTCCAGTGTGTTAATGTAACACATTAACAGTTATTCAGCTACACAACAGCATAAAGAACAAAACTGGGAGGCTGAAGAGGATAAATTAACATAAGCCAGCGAGTCCAACAAGAAAGTTACCGGTAAGCAAGTTCACCAAGCTCCTGATTTCATTCCACATCACTGAATACTACTGACAATAGTTGTCACAAGCCTAGAGCGCCCTCTCGCGGCTGTAGATGGTAATGTTTACTCCTTAGTTCATGTTAAATTATATATACCGTAGGGCACTCTGGATAATAAGGCGCACTGTCATTGAATGGTCTATTTTTGAACTTTTTTCACATATAAAGAGCTCCGGACTAAAAGGCGAAACAAAACAGTCAGATAAGTCGTCAAACTTTTTTTTTTTTTTTTTTACTCATTATTTTTATTGGATTTATCATTTTAACAAAACAAAACAAACAGAAGTGCCAGTATCAGAACAGACACAACACACTCAAAACAGAACAAAATAAAAGAGTACAGCTCAGATATAGGGACAAAAGCAAACAGGGAGTGATGAGAAGGTTCGCAATGTTGATAAGCCACAGAGTTCACAATGAAAACTCAAGCACATGCCAGTCCGGTTAACAACACAGAAGAGAGGTCAGGTCCAATATAGTCCAAGAAGGGGCGCCAGACTGTGTAGAACTGGTCTACATTCGCATGTATGATGTTAGTAAGATATTCCACAGGAATCAACTCAAACAGTATTTTGCGCCACCCACTGACAGAAGGGGTTTTGTCATTGACCCACTGTAACAGAATATTTTTCCTGGCAGCAAGGGTGAGAATGTTATACAGTCTCTTGTTAGCTGCGGCCTTTATATGTCTACTTGGGAGACCCAGGAGCAAAGACATAGGATCCATTTCCAAGTCAGTATGAAATATTCTTTCAATTTCCTGTAGAATTTCAGACCAGTATCTTTTAAGTTTATAACAAGTCCAGAGACAATGAGTTAAGGTTCCCACATTAGTTTTACATTTAAGACACAGAGGGGAGAGGGAGTGGTTAAAGGAATGCCTGCGGTGCGGGGATATATGTAATCTATGGAGAATTTTAAACTGTATTGCTTTTATCCGAGCACAAATTGATATCTTTTTTGCATATGACCAAATATCCTCCCATGTTCCTTCATCTACAGTCACAGACAATTCCTTCTCCCACACCCCCTTGACCCTCTGCGCATCAGTAGAAGACAAGCCATTGAGCACACGGTATAAGGAACTTAGAGATACTTTCAATTGTGGTTGAAACAGCATTTTCTCAATAGCAGATATCTCAGAATGGTCCATAAGAGTAGTACTATGAGTGATATAATGCCTTATTTGCAGAAAGCGAAAGAAATCGTTTTTAGTTAGTTGGTAACTGTTGATCAGCTGTTCAAATGACATAAGCGTGTTATTAGAAAAAAGGTCACCCAGTGACTTAATATTCTTACTATACCATTGCTGAAAACCAGGATCCACACGTCCTGGGGAAAAATCTGGATTATTTATTATTGGGGTAAACATTGATGTTATCTTATCTCTGCCCTCAAGTCGGCGTACAGATCGCCATGCCTTCACGGTGTTAAGTGTTACAGGATTTGTGCAACAGTTTTCAATTTCCTTAAAATTCCTAAAAAATAATAGATCACATAACCTGCATTGTGACAATGCCGATTCAATATCCATCCAAATAGATGAAGCTTTACCTTTAACCCAGTCATACACAAATCTTAAGTGAGCACAAAGCTGGTATAATTTAATGTTAGGCAGGTCTAAGCCACCCACTGAACTTGGCAGGTGCAGCACCGCCATCTTAAGTCTAGGTCTACGCTTGTTCCAAATAAATGAGCTGAGCCAGCCATTTATATCCTTCAATACCCTTTTAGAAAACAACACAGGAATCATTTGAATGGGGTAGAGCAGCCTAGGCAATACATTCATTTTAACCAAGGCTATACGCCCCATCCAAGAAACCGGAAGCGAGCTCCATCGCTCTAAATCCTGCTTAATTTTACTAAAAAGAGGGATAAAGTTAGCTTTGTAAAGATGGTCAAAAGATGGAGTGATAAAAATACCCAAATAGACAAACCCATTGGGGGACCATTTAAAAGGGAAAGCAGGTGTAGTATTGGGTTTAACTGAGAGGGTACCAAGGGGCATAGCCTCTGACTTGGTCAAATTGACCTTATAACCAGAAAATTGACTAAAGCTATCAATGACATTAATAAGAGCTGGTACTGATGTTTCAGGGTCAGTCAGAAGTATCAGAACATCATCCGCATACAAGGTTATTTTATGACATATCTGCCCAATCTCTAAGCTACGTATCATGGGTGTTACCCTTATGGCTTCGGCGAGTGGCTCTATGGCCAGCGCAAATAAGAGAGGGGACAGGGGGCAACCCTGTCTCGTGCCTCTGTAAGTAGTGAAGTATTCTGATCGGAATCCATTAGTTACGACTGCAGCCTGAGGATCAGTATAAATTATTTGAACCCACTTTATAAAATTTTCACCCAGACCAAATTTACCCAATGTATAAATTAAAAAAGACCATTCAACTCGGTCAAAAGCTTTCTCTGCGTCGAGAGAAAGCACCACACCATCAACAGATTTTTGTTTGAAGGCTTGAATAGCATTCAACAGACGCCTGACATTATTAGCTGGATTCCGGCCCTTTATGAAACCGGTTTGGTCTTCCTTTACTAATATGGGCAAGACATTTTCCAAGCGAGAGGCTAAGATTTTAGAGAGCAACTTCCTATCCACATTTAAAAGGGCTATGGGTCTGTAGGACGCACAAGACTGAGGACATTTCCCTTTCTTAAAAATTAAAGAGATATTGGCCTCTTTCAGAGTTTGTGGAAATTCCCCTGTAATAAAGGAGTAATTAAACATCTCAAGCAAAGGTTCCACAAGTACATCTTGAAACTGTTTATAAAATTCGGAACCAAACCCGTCGGGCCCTGGCGACTTTCCATTTTGTAGCATTTTAATAGCTTTAATCACCTCATTCTTAGTGATGGGACCATTAAGAACATTTTTCTGTTCTTCTGACAATTTTGGCAAGTTAAACTGTGCAAAGAAGTTATTCATTAGTTGCATAGCATCTGACACTTGTTCAGACGAATACAGACTCTTATAATAAATTTTAAAACAGTTATTTATCAATTTATTTTCAAATACTTCACGACCCTCCATATCAGATATAGCTGCAATAGTCTGAGATTCTGCCCGTTTTTTAGCTAGGTAGGCAAGGCATTTCCCTGGCTTATCTCCATGTTCATAGAATCTCTGCTTAGTATATTTCATTTTCTTTTCAGCCTCTCTGGTAAGAAGGCAGTTCAGAGCTGATCTGAGCGTGGTGATTTCTTGCCATAATAACGATGAAGGAGAAGCAATGTATGCCTTCTCTTTATTTGACAACTCTTTCTCTAAAGTCTGTTGTTTTTCAGATCTTTGACGCTTCTTTGTAGCAGAGTATGAAATAATTAGCCCTCTTGCATAGGCTTTGCAGGTTTCCCATAAGATGGAGGCATTAGCAGCTGACTGACTATTAATTGACAGAAATACTTTGATTTCAGTGGAAAGATAGGATGTAAACATATTATCCTTAAGAATAACAGTATTAAGTCTCCACTGTCGGGACTGATTCAGTGCTGTTATAAGTTGTATGTCCATCACCATTCTGGCATGATCAGAAATAATTATACTGGTTATTTCACATGACATAACTGAGTACAACTCAGTTCTGGGTAGAAAGAAATAATCAATTCTAGTTTGACATTTATGAGGGGCAGAAAAGAATGTGTACTCTTTATCAGAGGGATGAATGCTCCTCCAAACATCCACCAGTCCAAACTCATCACATAGAGCATGAAGCGCATTAGCCTGGGGAGAGAGGGCCATGGTGCTATGTGGAAACCTATCAATGAGTGGGTTTAATATTAAATTAAAATCACCACCAACTATTACAGTAGTATTAGTTGACAGTGCCACTAAATCCAGAAACACTTTAGTTAGGAAAGTAACCGGGTGAGCAGGTGGAAAGTACACATTCATTATTACAATATTTTGACCCTGTAATGTTCCTCTAATTATAATATAACGACCCTTCTGATCTTTGACACAGTTAACTATTTGAAAAGGTAGGGTTTTCCTAATCAACACAGCTACTCCTCTGCTTCTAGTTGTAAAGGATGAAAAAAAAACTTGTCCAAATATTCCCTGTTGTAACTTTGAATGTTCCTTGTCCTCAAGATGAGTCTCTTGCAAGAGAGCAACATCTATATTGTCCTTTTTTAGACAGGCAAATATTTTTCTACGCTTAATGGGATTGTGGACACCTCGCACATTCCAAGTACAAATCCGTAGCTTACTCATCATAAATCTTCACTCTTAATAATTCTTCACATGTATACAATACATTGAACTGAGTAAACCCAACACACTCCAAGCAAAACAGAAAACCATAACCTGAGCTGTACAAAAGCAGGAAAACAGAAAAAACAAAACAAAACAAACACCCAAAATACAAAATAGAGAATAATGGGGCAATGTCCCTACTGAACATATAGGGAACTACCTTCTTCCCATCCACGGCTAACAGCCGACAGGTACACCGAGCGCTACTCTCGCGCATACTCCTAGACAAAGCACACAGTCCGTGACGCTCACGGTGAGATGCATTTTCACCTGGATAGTTTCGCTGCCAGAGAAAGTAGTACTAGAGTCACATGTGCGAAATAGGCAAGTACTCACAATGTTCCAGTGGACACAGACAAGGCAAAACGCAGTAAAGAAACAACCCGCTTTGGATCCAAGGATTTAGGGCAGCGAGTCAGCATAAGCCGCTGCCGCCTCCGGTGTGTCAAACCTTTTCTCCGTGCCGTCAATTGTCATCTTCAGCGTAGCTGGATACAAAAGCGCGTAATCCACATTCTTCCTCTTCAGACGATTTTTCACCTCATCAAAGGCCTTACGTTTCCTGATCACCGCTGCTGAGTAATCATTAAAGAAGGAGACTTTAAGCCGGTCCGCGGGCAGATCCGGCTCCGTAGCAAGACGTCGAGCGGCATTCATAACGCGTTGCTTATCGGAGAAGTTGTGAAACTTTATAATGATGGGCCTAGGGCGTTGATTGATACCCGGTCTCGGGGCGAGGGAGCGGTGCGCGCGGTCCAGCTTGATCTTCCCAGTTTTAGTCGTGATCTTGAGATGAACCGGGAGCCATGTCTCAATATAGTTGACTGGGTCTTTTCCCTCGGTGCCTTCAGGTAGACCCACCAAACGAAGGTTACATCTGCGGCTACGATTCTCTAGGTCATCAATATGATCCATCATACCACCGATTTGTTTCTCCAGTTTTGACACCTTAGCCTGCAAAGACTCTGCCGTGTCCTCTACATCCGAAATCCTTCTCTCCACGTCACCAACCCGAACTCCCAGTGCCTGAATCTGAGAAGTTTGTTCATGAATAGCAGCAAGCACTTTGTCAATTTTAGCGTCAATGGCGTTTGTAATATTATCAGTCATCTTGCGCAAAGCTTGGAGTATGTTCGGGTCCGTAATATCGCTCCCGGCGTCCTCAACGTCGGCAGCGGCCTCCATGTTGCTAGCTTCATCGGGCTCCGTAATGTCGCTAGCATGCTTTCCAGCAAGAGTTTTTTTCTTGGCTCTGGTCTTAGACTCCGGCATTTTCGAAAAATAATTGTCTAAGCTCATTATAGAGCTACTTCTACTATCGTATGTAAAGTTTCACCAGGTGAACAAGTAATTTAAACGGATATTTTAATATATATCACCGGAGCTCAACGGAACACGGTGCTCACGCTACGACGCCATCTTGCCCCTCAAGTCGTCAAACTTTATTCAACGCGTTCACCATAACTCCCAAACTTGTTCAGTTGTAACGCGTGAATAAAAAACACAATCTGAGACGGCTAAATCAAACGATACTGTATTCACAATAACTCATAACTGTTCAGTTAATGTTATAACAAAATACAACACAATACACTCACTTTTTCAGTTCATCCCTCGTCCACAAATCCCTCAAATTCTTCATCTTCAGTGTCCGAGTTAAACAGTTGGGCGATTACAGCAATATTATGGTGAAGCACAGTATGTATTACTCCTCGATGCTCCTGACTACGGTAGCCGTAAATAAATTCATATATAAGGCGCTCTGGATTATAAGTCGTTTTTGAGAAGATTGAAGGCTTTTAAGTGCGCCCTATAGTGCGGAAAATACGGTAATTTGATATATCTCACCTGACTATAAGTTGCAGGACCAGCCAAACTATGAAAAAAAGTGCGACTTATAGTCCGGAAAAAGCAGTAAACACAACCACAACAGGACTACACCAGCTCTAAACCAGGACTACACCAGGTCAGGTCTAAACCAGGGCTAAATCAGATCTATACCAGGACCAAACCGCCCAGTTAGCTTGAGTTTGGACAAAGCGAGCTCATATCACCAAGTCCTCCACACTGCCGCTTTAGCGCTGCCTGAGCCACAGCCCTGGCCAGCGCTCCTTACCAGACTGGTCGTTCATCATACGGATGGCTTTGGCTTTGGCCAGCTCCAGCGCCGTCACCCAGCGCTGCCGCTCCACCTCGGTGCTGGCCTTCAGGTGGTAGGTGCGCCCCCCGCTGCTCAGGACGATGTTGCAGGCGTCCTCGGTGTCGATGTGGGCCGTGGCCAGGTTTATGGTGCCGCGACACGTGTGGGCCATCTCTGCCTGGGTCCTGCGAATGAAAGCAAACACACAGGCGAATAGAAATTAACAAATAAATAAAAAGATATTCAGTCAGTCCTGTTTCCACCAGTTAAAAAGTTAAAGAGTCAGGCAGTGCAAGCAGGCGGCAGAAAGATACTGGCACGAGGGTCGCTCTGAAAAGCCAGGCAGCAGTGTACAGAAGTGCTCACATCTGTCTAAAGTTAACAAAACAAAAAACAAAAAAAACAACTCTGAATCCTGCCTTGATGTGGGAATGTTATGGCACGTTCACACCGACAGCGAATGAGGCATCTGGCGCGAGTGATTTACCTGTTGAGTCTATGTAAAGGCGCGCTCAGGCAAACGCAAATAGAGCGGGGTGAATCAAGAAAACTGAGCATTTGATGTGCGACTCCTGTGAACAGATGATGAAGCAAATCGGCGGATGAAGCGAACAGCGCAAAAAACGCTCTGTTCGCTGAACTTAAAAATTTTTAACTTTGGGAAATGTTCGCGGTGCGTTGACCAATCAGGGACCTGCTGTAGCAGTGATGTGGTTGCGTATAAATGTAACAGGAGGAGATCCCTGCAGCGGAGATCCAGTAAAACAATCATGGAGGCTTCAGAGTGAACTCAGAGCTATAAGCTACAGCCTACAGCAGCTCTTCTACTTTTTAAAGACATGAATAAAAGGATCTATTCCTAAAACAAATCTGATAGAAAGATGTATAAAAATAAATGGTTGTTTAGGCTCTGTGTGACGTGGCCAGCGCTGTGGTTATACTGTCTGTGTGTAACATGATACAAGCCTGAGACAGAGGCTCGCTCTGATCATTGTGACTATACCCCACTGACACCACTAGAGAGAGCTAATGTACAAGAAATAACCCCAGGCTGTCTCAGCTCTGACATTGGGGTTAATGCTGCTGTACAGCAGTAGTGTCCTGGGGAGAAGTCCTCGCAGCCACACAGGAGCAAACTGAGAGAGGCTCAGGTGAGCAACTCTAGCAGCCATGTCCCTCATTTGACACAAATGAAGCGAACAATTAGCTCTATTGATGCGAATTTTACGTGCAAATAGGGCAAATTGTTTGTGCGAGTGAATTCAAAATGTTCAAGCATCCAACCAGACAGAAATGACGCGAATGACGCAAATTTCACGCCAGATTCGCATTCTGTGTGAACGTACCATTATGGTGTAGGCCTCACTAAGAACAACCGCAGCACATTTAGAAGAGCTCAGAGCAGTGCACATACAGCAGCAGCTTTGTCTGGACCAACCTCTGTACAACAAACAACAGTGAGAACAAGAACGGCCATTAACACAGAGAGACAGAGAAGAGAGGCAGAAACAAGGCGACAGGCAGAAGGACATGAGCGTGTTAGACTGGACAGTCAACAGAATAATGCATGCACTCTGCTTCAGACGTGTAGAAAACCATATAAGGCATCTAAGTCTAAAGTCCTATTTGCAAAAGATTAGTATTACCTATGGACCTACTGGTAATTTGTAATAATCGCTGAAGTTGTGTGTGATTTTTATCCCGTTTACCCCATTTTTGTCAGCAGATTGTTTCCTAAAGATCGTAAAAGCGATCTAAAATGTCTTTTAATGCTCCATTTAACGTTTGTATCTAAACTATATTCATAATAACATGTCTCTATAGGTCATACTCCAAACCAATTACTTTTTCCTCAGATTAAAAAGTTAAAACCAAGAGAAAATAAGCTACGGTGAAGGCGTGACCCGGAAGCACAACCCCTGTCAGCATTGGCAATGTTGAAGTTTTTGGAGCAACGTGGAGGCTCTTTTGGAAAAGTTTGGAGGCTTTTTGTGGTAAAGTGAGATCACAAGAGGAATATCACAGTGAATGGATGAAGAGAAAGGGGCGTCTGGTGTTTAAGAAAAGCAAAATCTCAAAAGATAATGAATGACGTGTTGTAGCGTGAGGTAACATTAAAGATAGTTTTTTTGTCAGCACAGAAAAGCAACATAAAGATAGTAGCTTAAGATTAAGTAGCAACTAAGTAGCTAGCAAAATAAATGAATTATTATAAATCAGTGCGATTGTACATCATGTCCAGAATAAAGTGCGTAAAATTGAGTAAATTACAGGAATCTCTTATCACGTGTGAATGCTCAATCAAAAACACTGACAATGGGGGGTTATTTCCGAATTACAGAGGTCCAGAGGTAATGCTTATCCCGTGCAAATAGGGCTTAAGATTATCAAAATCAACATCACATATAGGGCTAGCCTAGAAATCTAGACGCACCCTAGCGGCAGAAAATATGTTTTGCCTGGCGGGTTGGTCTAGTAACACACCATAGGGGCCAATCTTGACTCCGCCCAGGGCTTCGTCAGACCAATCACGATGCTCTATCTGTGTAGCGGGTGTGTAGCGAGTGGAGTGGGCGGGGCTTAGCACGATGACGACAGGGCTGGGCGACGGTGCAGAGCAGAACAACTACGATGGCTGTGGCTAACGAACAGCGGTCGTTTGAATCGGCCTTGACATCAATTTTGGAAGAATTAGATTTGGGTTTTTCTTTGAAAGTGGAGCAGAAAGAAGCACTCAAATCATTCGTCTTAAAGAAGGATGTATTTGCTGTTTTGCCGACCGGCTATGGTAAAAGTCTAATATACCAGCTGGCTCCGCTGGTAGATAAAAAAGCTCACCTTGTCTGTTGCTCTGATTGGTCAGAGCGCTGGTCTGTTACGTGCTGAAGCAGTTTGATTACATCCGTTGATTCCACCTCTAGGCTTGAGCTCTGTCTATGGACCGTCCCCAGACTCTACATTTAATGTTATAGTCTGGCTTGTCAGGCTAATATAGGGCTGCACAATTAATCAAAACCTAATCAAAATTGCAAAGGCTGCAATTATTTAGGTGATATAATGTTCTCTGCAGAGAACAAAATATCCCGTCCTCACTGGATCTTAATCTATATACACTGCAAAAAATCCATATCTACATTAGTTAAAATGACTTGAATTCAGATTATTAATCTTAATTCAAGCAATTTTCACTAGATTGGATCTATTTACTTATTAGGTCATTACTAGATTATTTGACTTGTTTCAAGTTATTTCTTTCCTGCCTAAAGCTATTTTTTACTTATACCAAGCAAAAATATCTGTCCATGTGGTAAGTGGAATTTTCTTATCCTATGGACAGATAATGTTGATTGCTTTTGCTGAATTCAAGTCATTATAACTAATGTAGATTTTGATTTTTTGCAGTGTACAGCTGTAGTTTAGACATCTACAGATATGAACTGAAGGGCTGTGATTCCTTGGATCAGTTCAGCAGTGAAAATTTCAGTGTCAATGTTCCATCACATGCTTAAAATGTGTACTGTGAACTAAACATTGATTTTAGAAAATATATCGCAAATCTAATCGTGGACACAATATCTCTCAGAAAAATCGCAATTAGATATTTATTCAAAATCGTTCAGCCCTAATCATAAATCATAAAAATACAATCACAGCAAGGTATAGTTTATAGACAAAAAAAATAAACTTTTGCCAAATTAAACATGCGAAATGCCAGACAGGAGGCCTAGAGGAAGATCAAAGAGGACATGAAGTTAGTCAGTGTGAGAGGAGAGGATGCAGAGGAGAGGGTCAGACGGAGGCAGAGGATTCACTGTGGCGACCTCTGAGAGGGAACACCCGAAAGGAAATGAAGAAAAGCTTTCTCGGTCTCCATAGACCAAGTGTAATATAATTTACATGCCACATAAAGTATTCTGTTCAAGAAGCTGGTGAGTGTAGATGTCAGTTTTCCTTTTCTTTCTTGTTATCTGGAACAAAGCTGATAAACCATTGAAAATGAATGGTCACAGTGGTAACGACTGCTTTAAAACAGAGGTCGACCAATATATCGGTCAGCTGATACAGAATATCGGGATGATTTATGCATTTTTTATTCAACTGAGCAAGTTCTGGCAATTTTTGCACTTTACTGATTTTTTTGGTCAGGCACATGTCCAAGGCCATGTGACTGAAGGACCCCAGCTTCCCCAATCATCTTGTAGCAGTTTGATTTCTTACACTAAAGTTCATAGGAAATAGGACGATATGGAGAAAACATGCGATATTCGATAACCATGTTGAAAATTGCGATAACGATATTATTGCAATATTTGAAAATAGAGCCTACTTTTCAAACATAGTAAGTTAAATTCACTACATTTCACAAAAATGTAAGTTCCTGTATTTACAAGTCAAAACAAAACAAAATCAAAACTTAACACAGACTAAACCAGGAATAAAACAAGGCTAAGCTGTGACTAAATTAATTAAATTACCACTAAAACTGGACTTTTTAATAAATTTGATTTAGTCACAACACATGTTCTTTTAAGGCTCTGGTGGAAAATGATTCTTCAGTGTAAATCTCTGTCAGATGGAAGATCCACAGCGTTATTGTGATATATTTAGATTCTTGTGATATGGATATTGCGTTTGCTGATATTGTGATAACGATAATTTTGCGATATATTGTGCAGCCCTAATAGGAAACATCCAAAATAGCTTTATCTCTGCCTGAAAAGCTCAAAACGACAATAAAAACATTTTGCTCAGTTAACCCTAACCCAGAGCCTCATAGAACAAAAAATCCAGATGCATTTTGTAGCGCTCCCCAAGTTTTACCTGCACATAGTTTAATTGCTGATTGCTTTATTGGTTTTCTCAAAAAACTCATCTTTAACTGTTCTCACTGTCCAATTCTAACATTTGTCTGCATTTTAATAAGCATTACTAAACCAAATAGCCATGTTTTATTATTTTTTTTCACACATTGGTGCAAAGAATCTGCAATGTTTAGGGTTTTAAATGTCTGTATTGCTATCGGCCAGAGAAAAACACATTAAGGTCGACCTCTAGTTTAAAACACTAAACAGTATGGAGTCTTTGGCCCTTAGAGAGTTTGGGTAATGTTACTAAAGGTTCCTCCAGTGTGTGTCTCCTGACCTTGTGGTGAGGAGAGCACAGCTGATTAGAGGGCCACATGCGCGGTTTGCTGATTAATTCCCTCATCAGCAGAACCACACTGAGCCTGTTAGCACACTCAGCGGTCTGTCACATGACTGTACAATCAGTAACCACGGAAACAGTGTGTGTGTGTGTGTATGCGTGTGCGTACGATCGTCAGTGCCACCAGCAGCTGCCTCTCAGACTCCTCCTGACCTCAGACACGCCCCACAGTTTCCACCGAGTACTAGTGAAATGTTGAAATGTCCCCAGAAATATCAGATATGGGTAATTTAGGAATAAAAACTATACATTTGTGTTGTACTGAGTCTGAAGTTTTTAAAGATATATAATATGTTTCAAAATTTTGTATAAATTCGAATTTTTTACTCAAATCAGCGTCATATGGTGTGACAGGCAAATCATTTAATATAAAATAAAAACTAGATTATATTTTGTGAAAAAACTTAGTTTACCACACATCTCTCACTGCTTTTTAGGCATTTGTCAATTTTCACAAATTTGCTACATTTTGCTAGCCTAGAAATCTAGACGCACCCTTAGCGGCAGAAAATATGTTTTGCCTAGCGGGTTGGTCTAGTAACACACCATAGGGGCCAATCTTGGCTCCGCCCAGGGCTTCGTTGGACCAATCACGATGCTCTGTCTGTGTAGCGGGTGTGTAGCGAGTGGAGTGGGCGGGGCTTAGCACGATGACGACAGGGCTGGGCGACGGTGCAGAGCAGAACAACTACGATGGCTGTGGCTAATGAACAGCGGTCGTTTGAATCGGCCTTGACATCAATTTTGGAAAAGTTAGATTTAGGTTTTTCTTTGAAAGTGGAGCAGAAAGAAGCTCTCAACTCATTCGTCTTAAAGAAGAATGTATTTGCTGTTTTGCCGACCGGCTATGGTAAAAGTCTACGTGCAGAAGCAGTCCATTGATTCCACCTCTAGGCTTGAGCTCTGTCTATGGACCGTCCCCAGACTTTACATTTAATGCTAGAGTCTGGCTTGTCAGGCTAACATTTTTCACTTTTTTTAATTTAATAATCGTGCAAAATGCTTTACCTTTTGAGCCTCCAAAGAAATTTTTATTTAATTTTGACAAACCTTGATAAAAATCTGCTAAAATTCTTGCTCAAGGTCTTCTCCTTCTGTTCCACGATTTTTTTTTCACTTTTTCACAATTTGGAACATCACACCATGTGACCAACTCCACCAGAGTTCAAAACATGCCAATAAAATGCATTTAACACTGAAAATTGTCTGTTTTGTCATTGAGCCTGCTTTTCTTCTTTTTTTTTTCCTTCAATACCAAGTTTCAGTACCTAGTGGGACCTTTACTGTTCCTTTGCATGAATCAAATAAATAACAGAATAAATCATATTAACTACTGTTTAACTTACAGCTAACAATTTTGCTCCAAAATTTTGTCTTTCATTCAATATTATTGCATTTTATGATTGTAGAAGATGAATAATATTCTATATTGCTTTGTACATCTGTCAAATGTCTAAAGCCTGCTTTATCTGTACTGCTGACTCATCTTGGACAGCCAGGACATCCTTGTAAAAAAAAACAACTGTCAAACTCGGGATGGATTTTTCCTGGTCAAATAAAGTTTAAATAAAATAAATAAAATAATTAGCTCACCATAGGTATCAGAAAAAGTATCGCTCAGGCACTGGTATCAAAAACCAGGTATTGTTTAAGAATTGGTATTAAAAAAAATCTGAATGGTACCAAGCCCTATTGGTCTCTATATAACTTTGGATTTGATCTGGTCTAAATCCAGGGCAAACTAAGCAGCTGCATAGGGCCCCACAGACATTACAGGGCCCCATGTGTATGTGTTATTTGCTGATTTGAATAATTTGTTAACTCTACTTGATGAATATTGCAAATGAAACGCCTCAAGCATTCAGCCCCATTGAAATATTAGTCAATGTTTCCAAGAAATTAAAATATTATATAGTAAAACTGAAACGCCATCTCCTTCTCCCTGCATCCGTCATAATCGCTTCATCATATGCAGTCCATCCTCTAATAAATATTTCAAATGTGCCCTGTTGTTGTAGTGTGGTGCTTGTTAGTGAAGTAGCTCTTAAAACAGACCTTGGTGTGTGTTAAGAGCTGTTTAAACGAAAAGGCCATGTGCTCTCCAACCACCAGGTCTAATAAAAACACACAGAAAATATTGTAAAAAGGCAAAGAGATGTAGCACACGGCTGAGTACTGTCTCTTTCTCTTTGATTATTGGTGTCTGCTTCTGTAGAGTCAGTTTTTAAGCTGCTCCTGTGCTAAAAGCAGCTTCAGCCGTAACACAATGGACGGTCCAGCGCTTTGAGGAAGATGTTTTTTAACTCTCCTGTAAAAAAAAAATTACTTTCTTCCTCTTAAAAAAAGTTTTTTTCCTCATGTTTTATATTTTAAATATGAACCCTGTGACCTAAAAGGGCTTTGTGTTTTTAGAACATTAACCCGTCTTCATCATAGAGAGCAAAATTGTATTAATGTTCATATTTTTACCCCCACATGTAAATAAACATAAATAAAACAGGAATTATTTACTATTTAAAGATACAAAGGTCTCTGATTAGTGCTGTTATAAAGATTCTAAGTTTTCCCCTTTATTTTGTAGATTTTCACTCACCTGACTTCCTTTTAGTTACTTACCTCACTTCCTGCTCCTCCTCCTCACGCGGATTCGTTCCCCAATAATTAGTTTATGCCCTTCACCTGTTCACCTCACTATAAAATCCTCACTCACTCACCCTCGCTCTTTCTTGATCTTCGGATGGGGCGGCCTGTTCTTGGTAAGACTTTAGTTGTACACTTTATAATTCACAATTTTAACAGAGATCATTATTTGAGTTAATTATTTGGATTACTACCTTTAATCTTGTGTTTGTTTGTTTCAGAGCCAATACGGCAGCCCATGTGTGTCACAAATGATCCCTTCACCGTTCTTGTCAAATAAATCTAACTGATTGTAATCCTCTGGCTTGTTTATGCATTTTTGCTAACGCCCATGGGTGTACGCAATCCCCTGAACCAACACCAAAGATTCATCCTTTAGTTATTTACACTAACGCAGATTTTAATACATTTTTACTTTTTGTGCTGTTACAAGAAAGGGCAGAAAATCACACAAAAAAAGCAGGAACTTGGGTTCTTCCACTTAAAGCCCTAAAAGAACTGACCTAAAGTCACTGTTATCTAAATGAAATTATAAGAGAAGTATTTCCCACAATGCAATGAGAAAATGGTGGATCTGGTGGTGATTTTTTTTTTCCTTTTTTTTTTCTGTGTGTATTTTTTATCCTTTTTTATCCTGGCAAAGTTACAGAGGAATTAACATGATTTAACATTTCTGTATTGTAACAGCAGCAGAGTGGAAAAAAAAAAAAGATTTTAATGTGAGTCAATGTGACCAAAAAGAGCTTTAGGATGAAGAGAGTAGGGCTGCACAATGTATCGCAAAATTATCGTTATCGCAATATCAGCAAATGCAATATCTGTATTGCATAATATAAATATATCGCAATAACGCTGTGGTCTTCCATCTGACAGAGATTTACACTGAAGAATCATTTTCCACCAGAGCCTTAAAAGAACATGTGTTGTGACGAAATAAAAATGTTTAAAAAGTCCAGTTTTAGTGGTAATTTAATTAATTTAGTCACAGCTTAGCCTTGTTTTATTCCTGGTTTAGTCTGTGTTAAGTTTTGATTTTGTTGCTGTTTTGACTTGTAAATACAGGAACTTACATTTTTGTGAAATGTAGTGAATTTAACTTACTATGTTTGAAAAGTAGGCTTTATTTTCAAATATCACAATATCGTTATCGCAATTTTCAACATTGTAATCAAATATCGCATGTTTTCTCCATATCGTGCAACCCTAGAAGAGAGTGAGTTTTTTTGTCCAGACTGTAGAAAGTTCATTTTTTTTCAGTCGTGACACTGAAATCCTAAAATTTATTTATTAATGAATATCTTTGTCAAATATCATCACTCTAGCACAAGAAACGCCAAAATGAGAGCAAAAAATACATCTGAAACACCCTAAAAGGAGCCAGGAGGTTATATAACTATTTACTATTGAGCTTTTTAGCTTTAAATCAGAACTGTTGAGCGTGAAAAAGAGCAAGAGAATGAAACTGCGCTCTATCCCTGTGTCAGTGTTATAGACCCAGTACTGTGTGTGTCTGTGTGTGGAGAGAGGCGAGACCATGCAGGGGCCCAGGACGGTCCAGCCAGGGGACGAGTGCAGGGGGAGAGAGAGAGAGAGCGTGGTGGGGCAGGCAGAGATGCAGCTCAGATCAGGCCATCACAGCAGCGGGGTACGTACGAGGGGTGCAAGAGGGCACAGGGGAGAGTTTACCTGTCACATCCCTGAGCACACATCCTCAAAAAACACAAATCCACCGTTCTGCAGCGTGGAACGACATAGCAGCCAGGCCACACACATCAGACACAGGAGGTGCCACAAACAAACAGCTGAGAACTCAAAAAAGGGACCAAAACCAACCAGACCTCAGGAAAACAGACAGCAGAGAAACATGCCGCTAAAAATGTGTAATGTCTAGAAAATGTTGGTACTTTAGAGGAATCCCTGTTGTTGGGTGAACTGACTGAGTGCTTTATCCAATCACATCAATGCCAAACTTCATCATGAGACGTACTGCCACACCACCGGTCCACATCAGTCAGTAAAACCAAGACTTTAGTCCAGGGGTCACTAACAGGCGGACCGCGGACCCAAGCCTCTTTCCCGCACCACGGACACAAACCTGTTAAGCCCCGCGCTCTTCAAACTGTCGTGTGACCAGCGCAGGGGTTTAATCAGGTGAGTTTTCTGTTACTGTCCAACAAAATGGCAGAACCAGCTCCAGACTGTGTGCCAAGGGACAGGACTGCGCCACCTACAGCAGACAGAAGTTTTCTCTTGACGGTTCAGTGAGAGGAGCTGGAGACGACACGCGGCTCTGTTCCATAGCTTGCCCCTCCCACCAGAGTGTGTCCCTCTGTCAGAGAACTGGGAGGCAACCTGTGTTCCTGTGTAGACAGCGAATCTTAGCATGTGTTGTTATCAACCAATCAAATCTGTGGATTTGGAGACATGGAGCAGGGACTGAGTGAGACAGACGGAGGAGAAATGAAGGTTGACAGATGCAGAAAGGAACAGAGGTCAACTCTAAACCTTATATTCTGATTCAGATTAAATGTCTACCCTTTCATTTTATTATTTCATACCCCAAGTTTGTTTTATAACTAATAATGTTAAGAAATAGGGCTGTAACGATACAGTAACGATGTATACATTTTTTTTCCCTATGATACAACTACATTGATACATATGACCTTGTATCGTATCGTATCGTTTTCTAGGAAGTAAATAACGATACACATGAAGTATCGATCGATAATATCGGAAATATCAAAATTAGAAATTTGTATGTTAAAATAAAACCAGATATGGCTTTTTGGAGATTAATTTTGTGTTTTTAATTAAATAAATTGTTATATTCAACTTTTCTTCACTCTCTGTCTGCTGGACATAAACAACCCCGGCCGCGGCGCTACATTTGAGAGTAAACTTTTATGATTCTTGGCAAAAAGTTGCTGTATCGATTATCGATACGAGGGTGTTGAATTTTATCGAATCATATCATTCCAAATTAGCCAATATCGTTCTTGAATTGTATCGAAACACTTTTAATCAATACATATCGTATTGTTGCAAAAACGTATCATTACACCCCTATTAAGAAAATGTTATTGCCATTATATACAATTCTACTGTATTTACACCATAGACGCAGATGTTGATGTAACTATAATGCTTTTTAAAGCACAAAATAACTTTGTGATGTTCAGGACCTTCGCTCAAGAAAATTTTCACAAATTGGACCTCACTGAATTTTAAGTGATGAGCCCTGCTTTAGACACTGAGTCCTCCACAGGGAGCAGGCCAGAGTGAGTCCAATTAAGAACAGTGAGCTGCTGTGTTTATGTGCGTCACTGTCTTCCATGACGTCTGACTGTTACAAAGCAGAACAGTTCCACGTCAAACATTTCCCTGTTTTTCTCTTTAAGTGCAGGGACATTAGAAAACATTAGTTTTTTTCTAGAGCTGTCAACCTTTAGGTCATAACCTCGTTCTGCTGATAATGTTGGACCATGGAGTGTGAAGCCAACGCCTCAGGCAGAGCTCAGCCAAGTCAGTCAGGGCTGATGATGCCTGGCTCTCCAGCAGCACCAGGGGCTCCGGGCACAGGGACGACCTCTGGGCTTGGTACAAGGTGGGACGGACTGATATGAACACTCCTTCAGCTCTTTCACTATAATACTGTTCATTTTCAGTGCTACAAGGCAGAATCATGTATATCTTTAACCTTATTCAAACAGTTTTTGGAGTCAGTCTGATGGCTAAATGGGTGCAACTCCCCCTGGCGTATCTTGCCAATAAAACAGCCTTGCAAGAAAGGGAGAACCGACCTGCTGTCCCTAGAGTCTCATCAGAGTGGCTAAAAGGCAGAGAAGATCTTTCAGGGTTCCTGCAGCTACCAGCAACTCGAATTTAATGCTTTATAATGACATTTTTAACATTTTTAATGCTACAAACAGACATTCGCAGCAGCTTAAATTGTCAAAATGTATTGTGTATGTTGTAAAATACAATTCAGAAATAACAAACTATGTTGAAAGTCAAACATCTGGTGTTTCTGTGTTGGTCCCACTTGAAACAAACTCATCCAGCCGCCCATCATGCTAGTGAAGGCCAAGAAAATAAAGAAAAACAAATAAAAACATGTACAATAGGTCCCCCATGGGGCCAGGACTCCCCTGTAAAAGAGATTCTGAATCTCAGTGGGACTTTCCTGGTTAAATAAAGGTAAAAAAAATAAATAAAAAAAAAGGTAAATTATTACATACATATTTCTATTCACAAATAAAACTAATAATGTCAGGAATTTTACTTCAAAACATGTTTTAATGCTTGTTGGAATCAAATACTTTTTAAAGCCATTTAAGGCCTTAATTTTCGCAAAATAATTTTAATGACCTTTATTGCTTTTTAATGCCCCACAGGAACCCTGCCTTTGTATGGATACGAGGAGGAGAAAACAAGAGCAGAGGCTGAGCGAGGGGTCACACAGGATTAAACAGGACTCATGAGTTTTTACAGGGAACCTCCGTGGATAAAAATGCAACCAAAACAGCAAAAACACAAGCAGTTATACGTGGTTCCCCTTTAAGACTGAAGTGAACAGTGCTTAGCGTATTAAAACAGGAGCAAAAGTCTATTAGGAAATTAAAAATCCAAAACGCTCAGTCAGAGAAAAGGACCAACTCCTCTGGACCGTTAAAGAGACAAAGTCCATGCTGGGGCCAGAGTGCTGCAGCGTCAGTGAGTGCAGAGTAATCAATGACTTCCACGGCTCATTAGGAGTGGACAGAGTGCTGAGTACGGAGCTCCTCACGGGGCAAGAGCCAGGATTCTGCTCTGACTGGGACAAACCAAACACACTCAGCATTCACAGCAGAGGGGGCGTCCCGCGCGGGGTTAGCCCTCTGTCTGAGAAGACTTCTGCAGGAAGGACTGGAATGGTAAATCTGAATCTGAAGAGTTAATTTAAAAGGACTAAATCTGGACTAAACCAGGACTAAACCAGGACTAAACCAGGACTAAACCTAGGACTAAACCAGGACTAAACCAGGACAAAACCAGGACGAAACTGCCCAGACCAGGACTTAACCAGGACTAAATTCTGCCTAAACCAAGACTAAACCAGGACTGAATCCACAAATAAACTAACCATGACTAAGTCCAAGACTAAATTCTGCCTAAATCAGGACTAAATCCAAGACTAAACTGTGCCTAAACCAGGCTTAAACCAGGACTAAACTGTGCCCAAACCACAACTAAACCAGGCCTAAAGCAGAGTTAAACCAGGACTAAAACAGGCTTAAGCAGTGGTCTTTATATAAATTTAACTCCCACCGAAGCAGGACTAAGACAGGATTAAAACTGTCTCTAAATTGAAGTAAATCAACCCTAACTGCAAAAGACTCCTGAGAACCACCAACACAGATGATGAATGCAAATATTATACACAACAGTGCCATAAATATCCCTGAACATTTATTTTTTTAAAGAATGGACACATGATTTGCCAGCTGGACATGAGGTAAAAGCCCAGAGCCAGACGGACACTGGAGCCATGAAAACAGCTCCAGTGTCTGCTTCAAGTCACCTACGACAGCTCTGCTTTCACTGTGGCACAGGTCTGGATACAAACTGTCAGCTACACCAGCAGCACAGCCAGGCCTGTCCAGGGAGAGACACCTTTTCATTACCCTAACTAATGAACAACAAGTGCCATCACTAAAATGAACCAAATCTGAACTAATCTGAGCAGCAAAATCACATAGAAAAACACATAACGAAACCAGGAAGCAATTCTGCCTAAGCCAAGACTAAATCCGAGACTAAATCCAGCCAAGACTCTACCTAAACCAGGAATAAACAAGGACCAAAGCAGGCCTAAATCCAGGACTAAACTAGGATTAAAACAGGACAACATCCAGAAAGAACTCTGCCTAAACCAGGACTAAACCAGGATTTAACCAGGAGTAAACAGTGGCCTTCACATTAAATTTAAGCCCCACCAAAGAAGGACTAAGACAGGACTATAACTGGCTTAAAATTAAAACTATATCAAGAACATTAACTAAACTGCAAAAAAAAAAAAAAAAGTCCTGAGTACCACAGTTTGATAACCACCTACATTAATTAGACCCATTTTTTACTATTCTGTTTTTCTTTATTTGTCACTAAACACATGTCCTACTCCACTGACCCGGTGAACAGAGTTGTCACTCTCATTATCCCTGCAGCTGACCCTCATTACGCAGTCATTATGTGTCCCGCGCCGCTCCAGCGCACACACACCTGTGGAAACACGACTCCGCCGGGACGCACCTGAGCCACAGCACCCAACAGCAGCACCCAACAACAGCGTAGAGTCCAGGGCGGGGACAGGGTGACAACACAACACTACCCCCTGCTCGGTGTCCGCTTTCAGACCAAGGAGACATGACTTCACTTCAGTTTCATGTCCTGTCAGTGCACGAGTCAAACGAACCACTGCTCTGAAACCATGTGAACCTTTATTAATGTATTACAATAAAAATATTAACCAAAAGGGTGAATATTGCATTATAATACAACCTCTGTACGCCATAAATATAACAACTAATAAATAGGGTGACCACATGTTCCTATTTAACTGGGACAGTCCCAGTTTTTGGCTCCTTGTCCCATGTCCCAACAAAAATCTGTAAAAACACTCATATGTAGAGCCTGACCGATATACTGGCCAGCCGATATTATCGGCCAATATAGCTCATTAGAAAATTATCGGTTATCGGCCAAAACCTGGCCAATATCTGCCGATATAAACAGTACTATTTTTACTGTGCTGGAATAAGACCAGTTTCCTTGCAAATGATGGCCTTCTGCTATTTGTCCAGCAGAGTGCGCTGGGGCCAACTCTGAGTGTTTCCCAGCAGTTTGGCTCTTACTCTGCAGTTCATAGGAAACTCCCCAAATCACCTTCTCATGGCCTGAAAAGCTCAAAATGGCAATAAAAATATTTAACTAATTTCTCTGCCATAAAACCTCATAGAACAAAAATTCAAAATGCATTTTGTAGTTGTCCCCATGGTCTACTTGCACGACAAGTTTAAATGAAATTTAAGTTAAAGAAATTTAGTTAAAGTTAAATTAAATAAATAAACATAATGCATATAATACATAATAATACTCCCCACACCAATGCCCGCTACAACCTACATACCAGTCAGCATAAAAAACAATAAGCACCTTTCTACAACATTTTAAAATAAGTTCAGTCTAATAAAGTGGCCTGGGGTGTACACGCCATGTTCATGCAAACAAGAGTGGAAAGAAAAATGATTTAAAATACTTTTTCCTAATGTATAATGTATCAGTCGATGTATCAGATATCTTTTTTTAAAAAAAAAAAAAAACAACTTAATATCGGTATCGGCCTCAAAAAATCCATATCGGTCGGGCTCTACTCATATGTCCCAGTTGTCCCCATTTAAAAAAAAAGAAAAGCAAAGGAAACTAAAAACACATTTTTCTAATGACTTTTGCCACTAAAATGATTTACATTGTCATTATATTTATTAATAAATGTCCAGTAAAATTAAAAACCTGCGTCATAGCATCATGTACGTTAATTACAGAAAATGGTATGGATTTTGGAAGCTTTTTGGTCACATGGTGAGTTCAAAAGCACTGTGTTTTGGGAAAAAATTTATGTCCCAGTCTAAAAATCTGGCCACCTGAGCTCAGGGGTCTCCAACCTTTTTTGTCTGATGAAAATGTCAGTGAGCTACTTGTTTTGTAACATTTATTAATTCATTCATCTTCTTACGCTGTGGGTCGCTGGTACTGGAGCTTATCAGAGACACTTTCAACCCAAGAAAATGGATTTTGTTTTCCATTAACATTTACCTGAACATTTACAAGACGTTGGCGTCCACACAAACATATTGAGTTCAGCTTTTTGTGCATTGTGTATGTGTGTTGTGTATGTCTGTGTGCAGCAACTGACACACAATTTGACTGGATACACATACACAAATTTGTTTGCCAAGTGATAAATCAAATTTGACTATCAAGCTAATGTAGGACTCATTAAAGTGATCATTAAACTTTAAAGTAGCTCCTCCTTTGGGGAGCTACTTTAAAGTGGTTGAAAGCTACTCTAGCTCACAAGCTTAAATTTTGAATTTTTATGGCAATTTATTAATAAAAATTAATGACATCAGAAATAATTTTAGTGCTAAATGTGTTTTTAGTTTCCTGTGCTTTTCTGTTTGTTAAAATGGGAAGAAATGGGACATAGTTTGTTGAAAACTGGGACATTTGAGTGTTTTTGCAGATGTGTGTTGGGACATGGAACAATGAGCCTAAAACTGGGACTGTCCTGTGTCAATAAGGACGTGTGGTCACCCTAATTAAAATCATTTTAGGGACATAAGCCTTTAGACAAAGGTGTAATTATTTTTATTGGTTAAAATTGGGACATGATTTATTGAAAACTGGGACATATTAGAGTTTTTTTCAGACATGTGTTGGGACTGTCCCGGTCAAACAGGTACGCCCTACTAATATAAAATAATGAAAGTGCACAACAACATTAGCCAAACGGAAGCTAAAGCTAGCGCACTAGCAGCTAGTACTGGTACAAAACGTGCATCACTTTATTTAAGGTATTACTGAAAAAAAACGTTTAATGTGAACTGTCACACTGTGTATAATTAATGCCATCGTTGTCACCCCTTTGCAAGTCTAAATAAGTCATTTAACAAATGTCTGCGGTGCTGTCTGCTTAAAACGAGCAGATAATTGGAGATATTTGACAGCTAGCTTAGCCTTAGCTGCTGCTGCTGTTAGCGTGGTGCCAGCTGCTGACGGATGAGGCAGCCGCTCTCCGCTCAGCCGCGTCTTTATGTCGTAGCATTAAAATAATAACAATAAAATACCTGTAATATGAGAGCAGGCCATTGCTGAGCACGAACCATCTCCGCTGGTATCCTTTTAAATAGTTGGTCCATTTAAAGAGCCAGCCTTTGTAGGTGTCCGAGCCGGGCGCAGGGGCCGCGGCTGAGGCTGAGGCGGACGCCGAGCCCTTCCCCTGCGGCTGCTGCTGCTCGCTCATCCTCCGCAAAAACCCCTCCGACCCAACCTCCGGCCTCCTACTGCCCCTGTGGTGGTGAGCGAGGGGACGAGGCAGGCGGTGTGCGCGCTGTGGACGAGCCCGGCGCAGCAGCAGCTTTCACATGACGCCGGGATGGACACGAGCGGTGCCAAGGAAGAAGGAGGAGAAGGAGAAGGAGGAGAAGGAGACGCGCACCTCGGGCTGACGCGGGGCTGCGGAGGAGCACGCCCGGAGCCTGAGCGAAGGAGATCCGCTAAAGGGGCTCCACAAACTCCTGAGAGCGGCTCTGACTGTGTCCCGGGGCCGTCACGGTGCTGTCCTGGAGGAGAGCCTGTGTCTGACTCTGTCACCGGGGTCTAGGAGGTCCAGAGCGCACCACGTGACGCTGGGAGCTGCTTCCTAAACATTGGACATGCGGTCCCGGTGTTCCGGGAAATTCGGTGCCCCCACGTTTCCACATTGGAGCGCCCTTTTAAGGTCTTTTTACGAACTTGTTGAATTAAACACACACTGTATGCATCATAAGCGGAAGTATTTTCGCTATTTTATGCTGATTTGATGATTTAGATGTTTTTTAATTCGCTGATTATTGATGTTTGTTTTGGTCGCTTTTCTCTCATTTGACGCACGCAGAAACAAACGCATGATCTATGCAACATATTTTTAATAGATATAATAAGAAAATACCTCTTTTTACTTAATTTGTACATTTGATATACACACAGACTGTATATTAGACGATAGATAATGACTGAATGCATGAAAAATATCGGCAAAACGCAGTCTACAACTGAGTAACAAATATTTTTTCATAAATAAATTAAATACACAATATCAGAGCAGTGATTGTCAGAAATGGCAGATGCAAATGTTTAAAAATAGGATAATTACAGTTTACACTTATGCAGAATATGTCAATAATCAGCTAATTAAACTAAGTATATTCAAAATACACAAGTGGCTAAAATATATTAAATTGTGATGCATGCCGTGTGAATTCAATTCGTAAAAAGACCTTTAAATGAGAGAAAGTCCTGGAGCTCAACAGGGAAAACATGGGGGAACCGAATTTCCCGGAACACCGGGTCTGACAGTCAGGTGAGAGACGGGTGCGGCCTGAACTATGGACCGCTGCTCTGCGCCTTTGGCATTAATATGAAAGAAACTTTAACTTTTGAACCTAAAAAAAAAAAAATACATTAAAGGGGACCTAATATGTTTTTTAAAGCTTTTTGAGATAGTTTTTGACAACTTTGCATTAATATTTCACGTTTTATAACTTAAAACAATGTATGTGTGGAAAATTGTACTTTGATTTTACAGGGAACGCTTGGATTAGGTGTATGTCGCCCTCTGCTGGAAACGATGGGGAATAGGCACATAAAATGGCTGTTTAGCACGGCTATTAGCAACACAACACTAACAGATAGATACCACTGCTTCGTAGTGATAGCAGTTTAAGCTCTAAAAGTATCTGACCAAGTCCGGTGACGGTGTCTGGGCTTTAGAAACGCGCAGGAGCACTTCCTGGTTTCATGTATCTACGTAGAGCTGTGAGACCGAGCGTTTTCAGCTCTGGAAAAGCAGCGCCTCAGCATACAGGATTACTCAAACATGTGTGAATGAAACAAAATAGTACTCCCGGTCTGTTTTTGAGGTGGAAACAATATTATAACATGGTTAAAAGCACAAAAAGGTTTGCAGTTCAATTCTTGATTTAGTTTGATTCATTTGGAGCCAGTTTTAGTCCTGGCTTGGTTCTGTTTTGATGGGACTTAAATTTAATGTTAAGGCCACTGCTTAGTTCTGGTTAAGTCCTAACTTAGTCCTCGTATATTCCTGGATTAGTGGTATTTTAGTCCTGGTTTAGTCTACCCTTGGTTGACAGTAAGTCTGCTGTCCGTGGTCCTGACCTGCCTGGACGAACGGTGCTGTCCATGGTCCTTAAAACGTCCAGGGTGAATGTTTGTGTCTGTTAGTAGCTGTCTCTAAACGTTAGCCCTGCGATCGACAGGTCCCAGTGAGATTTGATCACAAGGCAGCGGTTTTATAAGGTACAGCAACGTTTTATACTTTAAAGTATATGATCTTTTCTAACCTTTTTGAACCATGCATTATCCTGGCCTTTGTTTAACATTAAAGTAGCATAAAACTTTATTAGAACATATTTATAAAGAAAATAATTTTAAAATGAACACATTCATTTTATAAAAGGCTAAAATATTCTGATCAGATACATTCACATTATACTGGACTTGTTTGTGACACTAATTTAATCGTTACATGTCCTAATAATAACTTCTACTAACTTTTTACAAATGTCTGTCTTTTTTTTAGATCATCACAGCTCTGGAATAATTCACCTAAAAAGTTATTTACCCAGTTTATATACCTTTAGAGAAGCACTGAGAGGGTGTTATCTGTTTTTTATTCTATAATGTTCTCTCCATGAATGCACATGCTACGGCAGAAGCTAATGTGGATCCTAATAAATAAGCAATAAACGGACAAGCTGTGATTTGTTATTTTTCTGTTTTCCTGATAAAAAATGTGGGAAGGTACAGTGAGCAGACTGGATTACTGATAACGGAGACTAACCACAAGGTGGCGATGTTGTCACAACGATTGGTGAGCAGTAGTGCTGGAAAAAGACCAGAGATGATTGGTGTTCTCAAATGCATTTAATAATTCATCACATGTCCAAAAATAAAATAAAGGATCACAATACGAACACAGTAAAAATAAGCAGAAACATTTCAGATAGAAAAGTGTAGCCCTTTTCATTTGGAAACACACACACAGACGAACCGTGAGAACTCATGCTACACGCAGTTGCTTCTAGTGAATCATCTGCTACATTTGTCTATTTAGTCAAATAAAAGAGCTAAAGGTCCAAGGCTTTAACACACCTCAGAGTCATCTGCTCACAACACCGTCCAAAACCGTGGAAACAGAAAACACAAGATCACATTTTCACTGCAGTGCAATTCAACCCTGACCTGTTGGCTCGACCAACAAAAGCATGCAAGCGTATGTACAACACATGGGTCTGAAACAAAGGCTACTGTCGTTCTCACCTCACTAATGAGATCCACTAAAGTCACGAGAACAGTCTGTGGAGGGAGGCAGAGGCTCGCTCGGGGTTTGGACCAATTGCTTTCATGTTTTGGCATGTTCTCTGAGCATGTTGTGTCATTTATCTGCTGGGAAGGTAAAGCACGATAAAAACGTCATGTGAGATTTGTCAGGGTCTGTTCCAGAGTAATGTGAAGAGTTATAATTATACAATTTATGTAAAAGCATAATAGACAGCGGCCACATTGCCTTCTTCAGTCACAGTATGTGGATGGCAGCGTCAGGAAGGGCATCCGGCATGAAAACCTGCCATGTAAAGAGATCATTGGTAACGCAAACTGAAGGAGGGCAAAGTTATATCAGGACGTGTTCCAATGAAAACAGCTTTATCACCAAAATTAAGGATGCAGTATTTATTTTTGGGGGCTGTGTAATATAATAATTCAAATTTATTATTGCAATGTCAGCATCACAATGTTCATATCACTTTTACAATTTAGTTATTATTGTGACAGACATTTACATTTTGTTTTTATTGTCTGATGAGTACCTTAAATCTTGGCACAATCAAAAAATATAAAAGTCCTGCTGTAAACCTGTCCTGGTTCTAATTTAAATCCAGGTTTAGAACAGTGATTCTCAAACTTTTCACACAAAGAACCATCTCGGAAAATATTTGGCTTTCAAAATAACAGCTTTAATGGATTAAAATGACCCTAAACCAAAACTAAACAAAGTCCAAATCATGCTAAACTAAACCAGGACTAAATTAAGACTAAAGCAGGTCTTAACCATGACAAAAACAGGATAAATACAGGACAAAGCTAGGTCTAAACCAGGACTGAATCAGGTCTAAAACAGGACTAATCTAGGAATAAACTTGGTCTAAACTGGGACTACATCAGAACTAAACCAGGTCTAAGACAGGACTATTCCAGGAACTGAGAATTTTCCAGGACTAAGCCAATACCACACCAGGACTACAGCGGGACTAGGCTAACCCCAACCAAAGCAGGACTAAAACAAAATTAGGACTTGAACTGCAAAAGACTCCGGAGCAGCCACTGAAGAAGTCCGCGCACCACAGTTTGAGAACCGCGGGTCTAGAATATTGTCCCTCTCAGTTGTTCTTTCTTTCAGGTGTATTTAGAAGGTTTTTTATGCCGGATGCCCTTCTGGATGCAGCCATTTACCTGGGCTTGGGACTGGCACATATTTGGCTCCACAGGAGTTTTCTAAACATCATGTTTGTGTTAACTCTTCACTCAACGTCTCGTCCAGTTTCCAAAGATAAAGAGGCTGCATTCTGCAAAATAAACTTTTCCTCTTTCTACCTAACGTCATCAACAAGACATGCTGTGATAAAATGGTATCATACAAAACTTTAATAAAGGCTAGTCTCCTGTCTCCTGCCTCCAGTCTCCAGTCTCCTGTCTCCAGTCTCCTGTCTTCAGTCTCCTGTCTCCCGTCTTCAGTCTCCTGTCTCCTGCCTCCTGTCTCCAGTCTTCAGTCTTCAGTCTTCAGTCTCCAGTCTCCTGTCTTCAGTCTCCTGTCTTCAGTCTCCAGTCTCCTGTCTCTTGTCTCCTGCCTCCAGTCTCCCGTCTCCTGCCTCCGGTCTCCTGCCTCCAGTCTCCCGTCTCCTGCCTCCGGTCTCCTGCCTCCAGTCTCCCATCTCCTGTCTTCAGTCTCCTGTCTCCCGTCTCCTGCCTCCTGTCTCCAGTCTCCCGTCTCCCATCTCCTGCCTCCAGTCTCCCATCTTCAGTCTCCCGTCTCCTGTCTCCAATCTCCTGTCTTCAGTCTTCAGTCTCCAGTCTCCTGTCTTCAGTCTCCTGTCTTCAGTCTCCAGTCTCCTGTCTCTTGTCTCCTGCCTCCAGTCTCCCGTCTCCTGCCTCCGGTCTCCTGCCTCCAGTCTCCCATCTCCTGTCTTCAGTCTCCTGTCTCCCGTCTTCAGCCTCCTGTCTCCCGTCTTCAGTCTCCTGTCTCCTGTCTTCAGCCTCCTGTCTCCTGCCTCCAGTCTCCCGTCTCCTGTCTCCCATCTCCTGTCTCCCGTCTCCTGCCTCCAGTCTCCTGCCTCCAGTCTCCTGTCTCCTGTCTTCAGTCTCCTGTCTCCTGCCTCCAGTCTCTTGTCTCCCGTCTCCTGTCTCCTGTCTCCAGTCTCCTGTCTCCTGTCTTCAGTCTCCAGTCTCCTGTCTCCAGTCTCCTGTCTTCAGTCTCCAGTCTCCTGTCTCCAGTCTCCTGTCTTCAGTCTCCTGTCTCCAGTCTCCTGTCTTCAGTCTCCTGTCTCCTGTCTTCAGTCTTCTGTCTCCAGTCTCCTGCCTCCAGTCTCCCATCTCCTGCCTCCAGTCTCCCATCTTCAGCCTCCTGTCTCCTGCCTAGAGTACTTATTAAAAACGCTCTCTTTTGGTCAGATAATGTTTTTAAAGGCTGCAAAACCTGCTGCTGTTCTAGAGGTAACCAAGACTGGTTTAAAAAGATAAATAAAAGCAGAATCTAGCCCCTTTAGAGATGGCGTTCTGGATCCACTCCAAACATAAATTCTTTCTTTTTTGGCTCACAACTGTCCTTTCCAAACACACCAATGTCACAGAAAGCATCACCTCCTTGGCCCGAGATAAACATCCTTCTAAAATGATCTCCAATTTGCGAGTTTGAATCTACCAGAGACGCGTAAATTCATGCGTTTACATTTCCTACATATTGTGACTTTATATTAAATGTATTGTCGATGTCTCATTTTTCCCCCGATGCCAGTGAAGCATTTGTTTACGCGAGGCGTTGGATGCTGAAGCCGGCAGCAGCCTATCCCTGCAAGACCTTATTGCTTCTCTCTTTATCCACGGCGCTAACGTGAGCCTTATCTTGGCTTTGTCCTTTGCCTGTGTCTGAATGTCAGCGAGCGGCCGGCCTCAGCTCTCTCTCACTCTAACCCAGAGCTCTCCTCTCTGGTTTGTGCCCTTGTTCTAGCCCGCTCCCGCAGCTTGACTGGATGTAATGTATTCATCGGCAGCAGACACCAGCAGAGTGTGTGTGTGTGTGTGGAAAGAGAGGGGGCAGATTAAAGTTCTATGCTTTATCCTGATGGGGGACTGCAGGTTTTCTGCTGCAGGGGCGAGCTCAGCGCGTCCAAAATAAAATAAACAAAATAAACAAAATAAAATATCAAATTAATAATGAACCCCATGCAGAGGAAGTGTGTGTTGTTCCACTTTGGCACTAACAGAGGTGGGAAGTAATGAGTTACACTTTTACCTGATTACGTTTATTTTGAAGTAACAGTACTTTTACATAGGTACAGTTTTTGTCGACTCTATGTTACCTAGGGCTGCAACAACTAATCAGATTCATTGATTCTTGAAATAATCGTCAACAAATTTAGTAATCGAGTTATGCACAGGCTCTGAAACATGGCATGTGCTGAGAGAGGAGGTGTTTGTACCAACACAGAGCAGTAAAGCAACAGAAACAGTTAAAAACAATGTACATTTTGGGTTTTTGATTAAAAATATCTTTGTGTGTTTATATGCTCTGTTTGAACATCATCAAGTGGCAAACTCATGGCTTCATCTGGTTAAAATTTTGTAAAAATTAAGTGATTTTTGGTAGAATTATCAATTTTTTTTAATGGGAACTATAAAACACCTCACTTTACTAATGCTTCACTATCGGATTATTAATTGATTAATCAAAACAATAACTGAGAGATTAATCAATTATTTAAATAATCATTAGTTGCAGCCCTAGAGCCAGGGTCTGCCCGAGGTTTCTGCCTTTTTCTGTCAAGAGGCCGTTTTTCCGTGCCACAAATAACTAATAATACAAAAAAATAATAATAATAACACAAATAACAAAAAACAAATAATAAATAAAAGGAACATGGAAGGTTACCACCAAAAATGACCAGCAAAGGAAAAGTAAAAACTGAAAGATGTACTGAACCGAAAGCGAGCTGCAGCGACCTCTAGTGCTTCTAAGAAACCCCGCACCAGCGTGGTTCTGATGTTTCCACACAGACACAGCTCAGATTAACAACTACACACAGCTCAGGGGCTCCTGTTCCAAACCGCGCCACACTGAACCGACCGGCCTGGTAAAAAACTGTAGGGGTGTCCAAACTATGTGGCTGGACTTACTTCTAGACATCAATAGCTCCATAACAAACATTTTTGTGTGAGATGGACCCGGCTTTAAAGGGGCTGTATTCTGCAAAATTGATTTTTCCTCTCTTTCTGCTATGTTATTATGATGTTTCCTTGTCAAAAACAGACCTGGGGTTGTTTCTTTCACTCGTGTTTGAGTGATCCTGTATTCTCTGGCGCTGAGTTCTAAGCCCTCAGACTGCTTGGTTCCTGATATCATGTAATGCTTGTAATTTTCACACTTACTCCATGTTTTTGGAACTGTGTACTGTAGTTTGAAGCTTGAAGACAGAGCAGCTAGGTTCATGTTGAGCTTTATGTGGGTCCCATTTCAAGCTATAGTTCACCTTTTGTTTGTGATTGGTTCCTGGCAGTGCTATAACCTTGCTTTTTAGTAACTCTCCAACTTGGTTTTGTTAGTTCTAAAGTTATCTCCTCAACACGATTGGCTCTTGTCACTGCTCCAACATAGCCTTTTTAGTAAAAAAGAAGTTCTCTTTTGTGGTGATTGGTTTATAACTAGCTATACTTGGCGATGTAAGGTATTTAAAGCTTTGTGAGCTGACCCTGCGTGGTCTGAGAGTTGTCTCTTGCTTGTGAGAGGATTGTCTGTACCTGAGCTCAGAATAAACCTGCCTGAATCTTTTTCTACCTCAGCCTCGTTCTTCAGTCCTCTCAATCTGCCTGATAACAGTTCCACAAAGCCCCGCCCACTCCAGGGAGCACTGACCAATCAACAACAAGCCCTCTACATCCAGTCTGCTCTCATTCATTTATTCCAAAAAAAAAACTGTTTCCACTGATTCCTCACAGACATTAATATTTATTTTGATGTAAAATGGCAACATACAAAAAGTTTCCTAATCTGTTTCTGTTCAAAAGAGCACAACAGAGCTGTACTCTGCTGGTTTCTTCAGTAGCGTACTTTTTAAACATTTTTTCTTTTAGTCAAATAATGTTTTTAAAGATTGTAAAATGTGCTGCTGTTCTAGAGGCGACCAAGACTGGTTTAAAAAGATAAGTGAAAGCAAAATATAGCCCCTTTAAGGAAGAAAAATTGGTAATTAGTGGTTGGTTATTGGTTCTTGTGGGGCTTTCTTTTATAAGGCGAGTTACATTACCTTTATGTAGCCCTCAGTTAAAGTTTGGACACCCCTCTATTGAATATCACACACGTCGAGACATTAATTCCCCACCAAAACACTGGCAATAGTTTAAATTTCCTCACTGTCATATAAATTCAGATACAGTCACACAAAACACACACAAATGTTAGCGCACTCTTTGAATTATATGCTTTTTTTATGAGTTATTCATATGTTCTTAATCTTAAATAACCTGATAGGACTGTATAAGATGTTTCAGGCATTGTCGGACTTATCGAGTATTTAAGTGGACTCTTTGATATTCTTTTCAAAGCGCGCAGGTACTAACTTTTTCTCGTGTTCGCTGGGTTTTTTTGGACCTTACAGAATGAAAAGGAAGACTGGATACTATTGCTGCCTCTCTCCGCTCTCCGTCTCGCCCACGGCACGTCTAGCTCTAGCCTTTAAAAAACGGTCTTCACTGAGATGGGCCGCTGCTGCGTGGTCTGGGAAGCACAGCCAACAATGTGTCTGGATAATGGACGACAAAAAAAAAACAACAAAAAAACTGTGCTATGCTCTTTGAGACTTCCTAGCATCTACGCGTTTGGCAGAGCTTAAAGCGGAAGTGTTTGGATGAGTGTTTGTTACAGCGCAAGTTGTTCTTAGAAATCTCATTGTAAAAATCAGCTCAGTAAAGCAGGAGGCCACGGGGGATTATTCCAGCCATTGAGATCTACAGTCTTTTCTCCATTGGCGCCTGAGGTCAGAGGTTGTACGGGTGCCTCTGAGGGTCACATGATAGTGCAGCGGTTTCTCTGCAGCGCCCCCTGCAGACGTATGGAAGTGTGGTTCTGGCGCATGCCCCTGGCCACGGCGATGCCCAGCAGTTCCTTAAAGAGCAGCACCACGTGCCAGTTGTACTTGGCCGAACACTCCACGTAGCCGCACTTCCACGTCTTCTTCACCAGGACGGAGACGGCGCGGCGGGGCATGAAGCGATGCCTCTGGAGGTCCCGCTTGTTCCCCACCACCAGGATGGGCACCTCGCTGCTGCTGCCTTCCCTGCAAGAGGAGAGCAGGACGAGAAAATGAATCACTCAGGAAACTGTGAATACTGTAAATCAGGGTTTGGCATTAACACTCAAAGCCAGGCAAATGTAGGTAGATTTTCATTTCGGCAAGTGACACAAATACTCCCACTGTCATTTTGGCTGGTTGAAGTTAGACCTGAATTTATGTTGCTCTGTAAACCATTTATTATGTAGTAATTCATCATGATTAAAGAAAGAAAATTAGTAATTTAAAATCTATTACCTGTTTTAAAAGTTGTGACACCACATGCACAGAGATACACTTTATTCTGCTGTAGGTAAACCTGTTTTTTAGATTTGATAAATATATGTCCATGCATAAAACCAAATTTTCTTTAGGTTTATTGTATACTATAAAATGTGCATAAAAACTTAAATTGTGGCTTGTAAAAACACTAATTGGCTCATAACTTTTGACAAAAACTAGTCAAGTAAATGTCAAGCCCTGCAGTACGTACACATGTAGATGTAGGTCAGGCACAGTGTTTGGGCTGTTTGGTTTTTAGGTTAATCCAGAGATCTGCGACCCAAGGCTTTAGAGCCACATGCAGCAACAAGTAACTATGGGCCTTAGGCGGGGTAGACCCAGGACAGTGGCCAGTTAGTTGTAAGGCTGACACTTTCAACCCAAAGAAAATGAATTAGTTTTCCCTGAACATTTACAAATGTTGGTGTCCACATCTCACATTTTCCATTAAACTTGTTGTATGTCTGTATGCAGCAGCTGACAGATCAGACTCATGCATCTCATAATAACACAGGTCTACAGCAAAATGCTTCTGGAACAAAAGTAGTGAAATTTTTCTTGGATTAGGTCACTAATAAAGAAAAAGTAAGTCAGAAGTGCAGATTGGCTTTAGTTTCCAAGAAACAGTATTGGGTCAAAATAGGAAATTTATGCAAAATAAGGCAAAAACGGTAGTTTATCAGAAGGTACAGCGTCTACAAGCAACCAGTTCTATCTGAAAGCTGCACATTCAATACATTCATTTTAATATGGCTAGAGTTTTGACATAAAATGTTTTGTTTTTATTTGCAGAAATCTCTCTCTTGGAAGTGGACAAAATGCATGCATGAAGAGAAATTAATATTATAATATAATATTAATTTTAATATTAAATATATAAATAATTCTATTTTCAAAATATAAATATTATTTTGAAGCAAAAATGCCTAAATCTATTGTATAAACAGATGTGATTTTGATGTGAAACAATATCATTAAATATCTTGAATACATTAGCTAACAGCACAGTTATCAATTGATTTTTAGTTCATCTTATCAAAATAAATGAGATTTAGCCACTTTTATCTCAGAAGCAGATCGAGTCCAAACATTTGTAGACCAGTGTACTCATTTTGTACACAGGAGGCGGGCATCTATGAATTTGATTGGATACGTACACAAATTAGTTTGCCAATCTAGCTTATGTAGGAATCATAAAGCCAGAGGAAGGGAATGGTATTTATATAGCACTTTACCTTGGACACAAGTCGCCCAAAGCTTTACACAGAAGGGAAGGGCTATTTCATTCACTCCATAGTCAGAGGTGGTGAGCTACGTTTTGTAGCCACAGTTTCCCCTGGGGCAGACTGACATCTGCTCCAACAGACCTCCGACCACCACCACTCACTCACACCGGCTTCCTGATGTTCCCCAGCGGTCTCCCATCCAGGCACTGACCACACTCTACCCTGCTTAGCTTCCGAGCAATGAGCATCAGCAATCAGAGGGCGAGAGATCAGACAGGGCTCAGTTTGTTGTAACCACTGACGGACAGAAGCGTCACTGCTGAGGGCCCCTACGCAGCTACTGTCGTCTGCGTTTATAGGAAGGTCAGGCTCTGTACTGCTCCTCTCACAATCACGTAATGCTCTGGAAACGCCCACCTCGCCTATGTCTGAATGCGTTACTGTGATTATCAGTGTCGCTGGTCAGAGAGGCAGCTGCCCTGCGTCTTTGCTGCATGTTTCTCTTTCCGTTGGTGAGCTGTGAAGGTGAGCGTCTTGTTCCAGGGAGCAGTGCGGGGGCTGGACTGCTGCATTAGAGCTCACAGGCTCCAGGGGCCTCCCACCACGCACTGCAGCATCACCACCACCACCACCACAACAACAACAACAACAACAACAACAACGTATGGAGACAGCGAGAGGCGGAGGACGTGTCACTCAACACCTGAAAGACCTGCCAGAGAAAACTGCACACTTTTGCCAAGTATTGTAACATTGCTGCATATGCTCACGACAATGTTGTGCAACTCTTTTCTAAATCACCCCAAAATGGTCAATCAGCTTCCACGTTTTATAAGATGTTGGTCAGGAAAGAAGTCATGAAGGCACCTTTATTTATGCTATGTGGGCTTGTTTTATCGTTCTGCCTTTTTGGAAAGAAATACTTTATACAATGTGCAGGAATGGCTTGGTACACCCACGCCATACAGGCTTTATTTCAACTGTTAGAGTTATTCTCCGCAAATGGAAAAGCCAAGATGGGCCTATTTATAGACAGTGATTGCATCTTTTGAGTTATTGATCGCTAAATTGCTTAAAAGAAAGGAATCATACTTAAATGTCTGGGATAATTTTTTGTCTTTTACTAGGGGGAAAAAACAGAATTTCTTCTCTGTTTTGACTGTTTAGTCTGTTCTGTATTGTTTGTGTGTTATTTATTAAGTTCTTTAAAACTTAATAAAAATTTAAATAACAAAAAAACATTGCAGCATACGGCCTGACTGGAGAAATCTGTGAAAGTGAAGAGAGGTGTGAAGGAGGTTTTTGTCTGGTCTACGAGCCTGCACAACTTTGGTTCACCTGAACAAAGCGCTCGCAGGAAACACAGCGCTCATGCTCTGCAAAACAACACTCATTACTACATGAGCTTGATGAATGAAAAACAAAAAAAACAAAAACGTAGCTAATCGCTAACACAGCTGTCGTCGTTTGTCTCTGATTTCTTGTCTATGCTGAGAGGCCAAAGGATTTTTGTCAGCAGTGGAGCTGCTAATTCAGTTCATGCAGGGTCAAGTGATGCTGTGTTTGATATGATCTATTAACCAGCGTGCGATTGATTGGCTGCAGTGGGAAAGCCAGATACACGCAGACTCAGACTCAGACTAATTTACTTTGAACCCCAGTGTCTCCAGAGTCTCTTCAAAGCTGGAGATTTTTCATGAAGACAAAGAGATCCTGGGACGTCCTGGAGTGGCCTCAGTCTCCAGATTTAAACCCAGTTGAAAATCTTTGGTGGGATTTAAAGAAAACAGCAGCAGCACAGAGGCCATCAAACATCACTGAGTTGGAGGCTTCTGCAGGAGAAGAATGGGCACAGACTTCAGTGGAGAGGAGTAAGAAGCTCGTTAGCAGTGACCCAAAACTTTTGTTAGAAGTGATATCCATGGATCAGATGTCATTAAAGGTGGGCGGCAGGTTCTGACCTAAGTTCCTGAGACGTTTATGTGCGTTTGTCAACTGAGAAAAATGTAAACAGAGCTGGCTGGTAGCATGGGCGTTATGGGCTAATGCTAAGCCACTGCCCCGAGCCTCAGTGCACATGACCCTGATCAATAACAGCACATACCAGTGGTCGATTTCTGGACAACAAGGGAAGCTTAGCTTCCCCTAAAGTTTCACAAAATAAATGGTCAAATATGCACTGTGGAATTTGATAAAATTAGATATTACTAAAGTGTGCTAGAATGTGTTTAATTTTGTGAGTATGTGGTTCATTAATCAGCTTTAGTCTGGTTTTCCAACGCGCAACGCACAATTACTGTGACACTGCTCAGAGCAGTTTTTTCATAGCAAAAATGCAAGACGCTGATTGGATGAATGAGCCAAAAAATGTCCTGCCCGTGGACGCTGAGCGTCTCTGGGAGTGAATGGTGGGCGGGCCGTGACGCTGCTGAACAATGATGATTGGAGGAACTGGTGGAAGATTTTGACTGACAGCAGTGAGCACCGTTTGTACACTACACACTAAATAAACAACAATTATAGCACTGTTGAGGTTGCATCTTGTTTCAGTTTTGTTTGTTTGTTCATTCACTATCATTGTAGGGAGACTAGCTGCTGGTTAGCCCAGGATTAAATGTTTGCAGCTTCCCCTGTGTTAAAGACCAGCTGCTGCCACTGGTATGTACCCAGAAATTATGGCCAATAAGGAGAGTTTTGAGTCCATAGATGTATTGTACACTTGTCAAGCTTTGAATCACTTTTCGTTTGATGACGATCGACCTCTTTCTCGAGGAGATACGATCATTAACAGCTCATGAAATAAAACATGCAGTAAAAGATGCGATCCGCCTTTCTCACAATATTTTAGCTGTGTTATTATAAAAGCAACATAAACCATTAGTGCAGAAGTAATAACAAATGCTTTTGTAGCTTTTAGTGTTCTCTGTCCACCAGGACACTCCGTCTCACAGCCAGCAGCTGAGGTTTAAGGCAGCTTTTGTGCAGACAGAGTCAGGGAAGAGGAGCCTGTCCTGTTTCAGGCCCTGGCCCTGGAATGATCTGCAGGTCAGGATGAGGTTGGTGTCGCTCATCCCTTTGTTGGGTTTTAAACTAAATATTTGAGGTTTTTAGTCTCTTGCTGTACCTGTTTAATGTAGTTGTGCAGGATCTTAACTGTCTCAATATTATCTCAAAGTCTTTAAGATTTTATGTTTCTTGTGATTATAGATATTTGTGATACTGCTGACTCATCTTGGACGTCCTTGTAAAAGAAATCGTCAATCTCAATGGATTTTTTTCCTGGTTAAATAAAGATTAAATGAAAAAAAAAAAAAAAACTCCCATAATGAGACCGACCCTGTGCTGGGGGCTCCATTGGTGAACCACGAACACAGGATTTGAACACAAATAATAAGCTGCATGTGTAAAACATCAAGTTAAATCCATCTATGCATCAATCCCACACCAGAGGCCTGTAAAATGACATTATGTGGCTGTAAACAGTTGAATATAAATGAAGATGTTTTGTGTATATGACTTATGAATGAGCTCAGTGAGACAAAGGTACAAATGGTTTTTCTGACAAACGGTGGTCAAACACTGTCCCGTCTTCTCCAAATCCCTCCAAACATTCATGTTTTTTCCTGGGGCCAGATGGATGTGCAGACTGTGCTTCTACCAGAGAGACGTGTAGAGCAAAGTTTTCAAAGCACACTTTCTACGAAAGAATAAAAGCAGCGATCATCTCACATTTCCCATTTCACGAGTTCACAAAACACTCTTAAAATATCTCTCTCAGATCGGAGTATTTTAGCAGAACAGGATGTAGGAGATGAACGAGGTACAGACTGCAGCAGCATCGTAAAAAAATAAAATAAAAGACTCGCTTCATTGACTGTAATCAGAGCTCTGTGTCAAACACCGGACTCACACAGACACACACCATCCTCACACAGACACACACCATCCTCACACAGACACACACCAGCCTCAAACAGACACACACCATTGTCATACAGACACACACCGACTTCACACAGACACACACCATCCTCACACAGACACACACCATCCTCACACAGACACACACCGGCCTCAAACAGACACACACCATTGTCATACAGACACACACCAACTTCACACAGACACACACCATCCTCACACAGACACACACCAACCTCACACAGACACACACCAACCTCACACAGACACACACCAGCTTCACACAGACACACACCAACTTCACACAGACATGCACCAACTTCACACAGACACGCACCAACCTCACACAGACACACACCATCATCACACAGACACACACCATCCTCACACAGACACACACCAGCTTCACACAGACACACACCAACCTCACACAAACACACCAGCTTCACACAGACACACCAACCTCACACAGACACACACCATCCTCACACAGACACACACCAACTTCACACACACACCAACTTCACACAGACACACACTAACTTCACAAAGACACACACCAACCTCACACAGACACACACCAACCTCACACAGACACACACCAACTTCACACAGACACACACCAACCTCACACACACACCATCCTCACACAGAGGTCGCCCACTGCTCCTCACAGGTTTAACCCCAAAGGCACTGAAGGTTGGGTCAAATGCTGAGGACAAATAAAGTCTCCCTTTACCTCACCTCCACCCCCAGCTCCTTCTGTGGTCGCAGTCCTGAATATACACAGATTATGCCGCTGCACTCGTGACAACCGTTTATTTCTGTACAAGGACAAAGACACGAGGTCTCTGTAAAAACGGTGACGCGTGCCATTTTGTTTTCAAATTGTGCCTAGACGCGTGAGACAGGAGAGATTGGATGCTGCTCTCTATAATCTCCCTGAATCAAATCCATCAGTAGGAGACATGTTATTATTCCCAGTTATGCCGTCGCCTTTCTCCTCAGAACAGGTTTTTTTAAGCTTTCTCTTGTTTTTCCATTCCTCCTGCGTGTCCCCTAAAGCTGCCGAGCCTAATGGCTTCCTGTCACGGGTCATAAACGTTTGAGCGCCATGTTCAGTGAGGACGAGCTGAGCAGGCACAGTCGGGCTGTAACTGTGTAAACGGCAGTCCTCATGCTTCAGACTCGTTCTATGGAAGCAGCGAAGAGGAGGCTACAAGTCTTCCAGTTCAGCTTTTATCAAAAATAGTAATTGTTTTTATCTTTTATTGATTTTGTATGACTAATAAGCCAGTCCAGAATGCTGCTGATCGGTTTTTATTAGCAGGAGGTAATAAACACGATGATATAACCCACATTTCATTCTCTCTGCACTGGGTTCCTGTTCATTTAGAAATTGATTTTAGGATTTTACCATTTGTTAATTTAAATCATTGAATGGACTTAAGAACACCAGGGGGGACCACAAATGTTGTTCCCTCATCGAAAACAGACCTGGAGTCATGTTTTGTTTCATTCGCGTCTGTTTGAGTAATCCTGCACTCTCTGGCAAGGTCATTCTGAAGCCTCAAAAAGAGCTCGGTTCCAGCACTGACAAAGCATCCAGTCTGCTCTCATTCATTTATCCAAAAAACAATGTACAGCTCTGTTTCCACTGATTCCTCACAGACATTTGTCATTTTTTAGTAAAATGGCCTCATACAAAAAGTTTAAGGAATGCTCTTTTTCACTGATTTTGTTCAAAAAAAGCACAACAGAATTGCACTCTGCTGCCCTCTGCTGGTTTCTATGTAGAGTACTTATTAAAAAAAAAAAATCCCATTCTCAGAGTTAGTTCGAAGGGTTTGGTCTCGGCCCTTAAAAGTCTTGGTTTTGTTTGTTTGTTTCTTCCTGGGGTCCTCATAAAAAAAATAACATTTACCATATTTTCCAGACTATAAGTCACTCCGGAGTATAAGCCAAAAAATGCATAATGAAGAAGAAAAAACGTATATAAGTCACACTGGACTATAAGTCGCATTTTTTGGGGGGAATTTATTTTACAAAATCCGACATCAAGAACAGACATTTCATGTTGAAAGGCAAGTTATAGTAATAATAGAACAGAGAACAACAGGCTGAATAGGTGTGCGCTATGCTAACGTAACACATTGATGGTTATTCAGCTACATGAAGCATAAACAACGAACTGAATAGGTGTCTTGTATGTTAACGTAATATATTAACAGTTATTCACATAACTATAGCATAAAGAACATAATATAACAAGTTCACCAAACTCACCATCTCATTCCTAATCGCTAAATCCTTTAAATTCTTCATCCTCGGTGTCGCTTCTGAACAACTCCGCCAACTCCGGAGGTAGACGAAGCGCCGCTTCCTCCTCTGCGTGGCTGTCGTCAGACTCAGCATCAGTTCCATTTCCAATTATTCCGCTCTTTCTCAGTTGTCTTTATAGCCTAAGTTGTTAGTGGTAATGTTTACATTTTAAATTGTCAGTGGTACAGGTGCAGCAGATGCTGGTACACAAGCCTAGAGCGCCCTCTAACCAACACCTGAAATATTTTAATATATAAGTCGCACCTGAGTATACGTCGCACCCCTAGCAGACTATGGAAAAAAGTGTGACTTATAGTCCGGAAAATATGGTAATACAATACAAGTGATCTTGAATTCTGAAAGTCTTGGCCTTGACTCGGTCTCGGTTCATTTATTTAATTATTCATTTTGATGTTCTATGCGCAGCACTTTGGAAACTGTCTGTGCTGTATATCAATAAAGTTTTATTGATTCTTCTGATCAATACTGGCCACAGATTTTGTTATCTTTGCGCAGTGAGGCACTTTTCTCTGTCTATAAAAACCAGGCAGCTCACATTTTCATGGTTCAATTCTTCTGAAAGGTCTAATGCAGTGGTGCTGTGCCAAACGTTTTAAACTCAACATCTCTGCCCTCAGTTTTGGTGAAAGACGAGATCGACAGACGAGAGTTTTTTGGTTTAAAAAGAGCTCTCCTCTCTCTTCTATATCTGTGTTTCATTTACTGTCACATTTGCTTCTCTCTTTTCTCCTTTTTTGTGGTGTAAGATGTTGGAATTGGTCTCTTTCCAGTCACCACCATTACTCACAGTGAACAAAGACAATGTGCACAAGCTTGGACTCCACCAATGAAAGTGTCCCTGATCTGAATGGGACCACCCCCCTTTTGTTCTGAGCATGTGATTGGTCAAAAAGTCAGTCAGGTCTTGAGGTCTCAGAGTCTCATTTCCTTTAGAGATGATGCTATTATGCTGCTGTCAACTGAATAATGTGGTACGGGTCCCGCTGGTGGTACTCGGGAGGTCTTCTGCAGTTTTAAGTCCTGAGTTAGGTTCATTTAAAGTCAGTTTTAGTCCCAGGACATACAATTCCAAGTGTAGACCCCAATTTAGTCCTAGTTTAGATGTGTAATGTCTTGGCTTAGTCCTGGTTTAGTCCTGGTTCAGTCCTAGTTTAGACCTACATTAGTCCTGGTTTAGTTCTGCCTTACTTAGTCCTGGTTTAATCCTTGATTAGCCCAGGTTATGTGCTAGTTTAGTCCTGGCTTAGACCTGGTTCAGTCCTAAATTAGACCAGGTTATGGCCTGGTTTTGACGTGTTTTAGATGAATCCTGGTTTAGTCCTGGTTCAGTCCTATTTGGTCCTGGTTTAGTCCTAGATTAGTCCGGTTTATGTGCTGATTCAGTCAAAGTTTAGTCCTGGCGTAGTCCTGATACAGTTCTGGCTTAGATATGGTATAGTTCTGGTTTAGTCCAGGTGCACTGAATGATTAGTTTTCTGAAGCTAAGAGGTGAATGACACTGTGCATGGGCCTTTGTTCTAAGAGTCACATTTTTCATTTGAACTTCAAAGTTTGTCATTGATTCTCATTATCTTTCATTCACATCGTTATAATGTCTTCTGAGGTGAGGGGGCTGAACATTTCTGATTGCGGCTGTGAGTGCGCTGACCCAAATATACAGTATTTTCTGGACTATAAAGTCACACTTTTTTCATAGTCTGCTAGGGGTGCGACGTATACTCAGGTGTGACTTATATATTAAAATATTTCAGGTGTTGGTTAGAGGGCGCTCTAGGCTTGTGTACCAGCATCTGCTGCACCTGTGCCACTGACAATTTAAAATGTAAACATTACCACTAACAACTTAGGCTATAAAGACAACTGAGAAAGAGCGGAATAATTGGAAATGGAACTGATGCTGAGTCTGACGACAGCCACGCAGAGGAGGAAGCGGCGCTTCGTCTACCTCCGGAGTTGGCGGAGTTGTTCAGAAGCGACACCGAGGATGAAGAATTTAAAGGATTTAGTGATTAGGAGTGAGATGGTGAGTTTGGTGAACTTGTTATATTATGTTCTTTATGCTATAGTTATGTGAATAACTGTTAATATATTACGTTAACATACGAGACACCTATTCAGTTCGTTGTTTATGCTTCATGTAGCTGAATAACCATCAATGTGTTACGTTAGCATAGCGCACACCTATTCAGCCTGTTGTTCTCTATTCTATTATTACTATAACTTGCCTTTCAACATGAAATGTTCTTGGTGTCGGATTTTGTAAAATAAATTTCCCCCAAAAAATGCCACTTATAATCCAGTGCGACTTATATACGTTTTTTTCTTCTTCATTATGCATTTTTTGGCTAGTGTGACTTATACTCCGGAGCGACTTATAGTCCGGAAAATACGGTACTCAGTGTGTGTTTAATGAGGCCTTCGTCCTCCCTGGAGACAGTCAGATTCCTGGTTATTACCGCCCTGTCCTGTCAGGATGCAGAGCGTGTCCATGTGTCACGGTGCGCGCCTGACCCGTACCTGTTCTCCACTATCTGCTGCCGGATCATCTTGACGTACTCAAAGCTCTCCACACAGCAAATGTCGTAGACCAGGATGTAGGCGTTGGCGTTGCGCACCCCTCTGCAGCGCAGGTCCAGCCACTCCTGAAGGACACACACAGAACAAGACAAGACTCTGAACAGACTGAAACAAATCTACACTCAACTCAAACTCATTTTAGTCTGATCTCTACCTTAGAATGAGAATAACTAGAAACAAGTTTGTACAGAATCAGTAAATGGGAAACAATGGAAACTTTCTTTAGGGTAAAACATCTATTAATGGAACAAAAAGGTACAAAAGTTCTAAAAAAGGTGTAAACCAGGACTGAAGCAGGTCTAAACTGAGATGAGTCATGTTAAAACCAGGACTAACCCAAACAAAAACTGAAGGTAGCAATAATAAACCAGGACTGAACCAGGTTTAAGACAAGTTTTAAAGGGGCTTTATTCCGGAAAATCAACTTTTCTTCTCTTTCTCCCATGTTATAATGTTGTTCCTTCATCAAAAACAGACCTGGACTTGTGTTTTGTTTCATTCACGCCTGTTTGAGTAATCTTGTATTCTCTGGCGGTGAGTTTCTGAGGCCTCAGAACAAAACTCCACCTACTCCAAGACACAACCAGGCTGCTCTCATTCATTTATTCAAAAAATAAAATAAAATAAAAGGTGTACAGCTCTGATACCACTGATTCCTCACAGACATTTTTTTCATTTTGTGGTAAAATGGATTCAGACAAAAAGTTTAAGGATGTAAAAGCTTTTTTTTCTCTGTTTCTGTTCAAAAGACAGTAACAGCTTTGCACTCTGCTGCCCTCTGCTGGTGTCTTTACTTGTTTCTTTATGGCAGTAGTAAAGTATTTATTGGAAACGCTTTCTTTCAGTCAGGTGTTAAAACGTGCTGCTGTTCTGGAGGTGACCAAGATTAGCTTAAAAAGTTGAACAAAAACATATAGCTACTTTAAAATATGAATGAAGTGGGGTGAAAAGTAATACATTTATCCAAAAAATATGACTCAAGTGAATGTAAGCATCCACCACTGTCTATGTAATATGAAAATGTTCAGAATAACTTTGAAGGACTTTGGCTTGAAGTCAGCGTTTGTCTTCATAAATCAGCTTGTTGTCCTAAAACAGACAGTGCTAATGTGGCCGCAGGAACAAAGTCATAAACAGTTTGAGATGGAGAAGACAACACCTCAAGGACAGTCCGGGACACAGCACACAAGAGAATTATTACTCATTGATTACTATTACTTTAATAAAGAATAAAATCAGCATTAGTTACCTCTCTCTAACGTAATCTGACTTAATACAACTGGAGCTGCAGGATATGAGAAAAACATGCAATAAATATGTTCAATAGGTCGATAACAATATGATTAGAGATATTTTGATGTAGTACAGGGTGTTCATAAAGTCTCTTTACAATTTAAAAAATATATTACAAAGGTAATTGATGAGATATTTTAATCAGATTTGTTCTATGTACTCAGTGGTACATACTGCTGCCAGACAGTTACAGCTCCACCTTCAACAGTGCACAAAGTCCTACACAAGAACCTGTGATTGTACTTTGCTGACAAAGTGCAACTCTTACAGCTGCACTCGAGCCAAATGATAAACCAAGACCAAAAGAGTTTGCAGTTAACACTGGAACCAGTTTCTGAGGATGAAATGTTCCTCACCTGAGTTTGTTTTAGTGATGAGTTTCAGGGAAACTGAGCACAGAAATATTTTATCTAAAAGTGACGCTGAAAAACTTGTCCATGCGTTTGTTACATCTAGGTTGGATTACTGTAACTCTCTGCTGGCAGCGTGCCCTAAAAACTCTTTAAAATGTTTTCAGCTTGTTCAAAATGCAGCAGCAAGGAGGGACAACAGGAGAGAACATATTACTCCTGTGCTAGCTTCACTTCACTGGCTTCCAGTTGAATTCAGAATTAGGTTTAAAATCCTTCTCCTGACTTACAAGGCTGTAAGTGGTACGGCCCCATCCTACATTAATGATGTTATAGAGCCATACCAACCAAGCAGGGTACTGCGCTCACAAACTGCAGGGCTATTAGTGGTTCCCAGGGTTTCTAAAAGTACAGTTGGAGGTAGAGCCTTTAGTTACCAAGCTCCTGTTTTATGGGATCAGGTTACAGCTCATGTTAGAGAGGCAGACACAGTCTCTACATTTAAGGTTAGGCTTAAAACGTTCCTCTGTGAGAAAGCTTATGGTCAGGCCAGGAACAGGGTTAACTCCACAGCTGAAGATAGGCTGCTCTAGGAGCTAGAAGCTGGGGGAAGTATGGTGCACTGAGCCTCTGTCCTCTGGTTTCATCTGCTGCTCCTATTCTATCACTGTCATTAATATTATCTAATATTCTATATCTCCAATCAGTTCATAGCTGTTCACAGGTTGTCCCTCTCTCCCGCTCCCCTCTGGGCGAGTGGGGACTGTTTCAGATGCCTGGCTGCTGGCAGATGTCCCAGTGATGATTGGATCTTAGCTGACCCCATCTGTGCTCCTGTCCCGACCTGTGGGCCCTCAACCTCACTTCTGTGCACTTCCTGGATCTATCTCACCCCACTCCCCTCTGGATGAATCCTTACAGAGTGATTTATGATCCTATAGATGAGATAATGGACTAACTCCTGACACATGTTGCCTGTCCGTCCTGGGAGAGGATCTCTCCTTCAATATGGGCTCCATAAAGTTTCTTCTTTTTTTTCCCCACAGCTGGGTTTTTTTTAGGGGTTTTTCCTGAAGAGAAGGAGGGTCTAAGGACAGGAGTGTCCTGGGTTTGTTTAGTTTAGTGCAGTTATTGTTTGTGTTGATTGTGTGTTAAGTCTGATTGTGTGTTTATGTTTGATTAACTGTTTGTGAAGCCTTTGAGGCGACTTTTGTTGTGATACTGGGACATACAAATAAAACTGAATTGAACTGAACCCATATAATGTGAGAATCTGGGATCAGAACAGCTCCATGTGACTCGGGAACTTCACCGAGGTCGTCCAGAGGTGAACACAGCAACAAACCCAGAACCGTCTTCATGTAACTAATGCTGCCCATACAGAGGTGGAGTAAATGAGGCAAAAAAACTTCAATATCTACTCCTCATTTTGTAATAATTTCCACATATTTGTCTGTTCTTTTGCTTTGGTAATCATTGTTTAAATTGTAAAGAAGCTTTACAAACACCCTGTATATTGACATAGTGCAGAGTTGTACACTTTTTTATCAAGAATTTTGCAGGACCTTTTCTAAAGCTTTTAAATTTCCAAAAGATAAATTTCCAAGACCGTCCACAGGTATTTATTAAATGTCCGTCACGTTCAGGGACAGACAGCAGTGTGTATGTTTTTCTGACAGATGGAGGACTGTAAGATTATTGTCATATATTTAGTTTCCTGTGATGGGGCAGCAGTGGTGCAGTTCGAACCTCTCTTGTTCCTGGGCAGGACACTTCACCCACATTGCCCACTCCAGTCACAGTATGCTGCGACAGGAAGGGCATCCGGCGTAAAAACCCGCCAAATCCCTGTGTGCTGTGTTTGTTTTTACTTAAATGGGCTTTATTATGCATTTATTTATAATTTTAAACCAATCTTGGACACCTCTAGAACAGCAGCAGGCTTTATAACTTTAAAAACATTACCTGACTAAAAGAAAGCGTTTCTAATAATCTACTGGTGCCATTAAGAAACAGCTGAAGAGACCAGCAGAGGGCAGCAGAGAAAGAAAAAAAGGCTTTTTATTTCCTTAAACTTTTTATATGATGCCACGACTACTACTACAATGTAAAAAAAAAAAAAAAAAGTCTGTGAGGAATCAGTGGAAAAAATCACTTAATATTTACAAATTTTGAACCATATGAAGCTATAGTACGCTACTTAAAAATGTTTGGATAGAGCATATATGATACACACATTAATTGTTTCTGTTCTTTGCTGCTCTGTCTTGGTAAATAAACCTTACCTTAAATCTTTTATCAGCACATAACATGTTTCAGTCTACGAATATAGACTAGATATAGAAATGGAGAAGGTTGACAGGTATTTAATTTGAAATGCATGGTTAATGTTATAATTGTAAAATGCAACTGATATACAAGTGTCTCCTTTGTTGTAAGTTAACACGGTTTGTATAGAAAAAGTCTATTGATAATGTTTATTAAGAACTCATGATTGACTATGAAATGGGAAGCAGATAAATGATTTAATACAGTGGTTCTCAACTCGTGGGTCGAGACCCAAAAGTGGGTCGCAGAACTGTTTTCAGTGGGTCGCGGTTGTTCAGTGGTTGTTTTTTTTTTTTTTTTTTAAATAAATCATCAATTTACACTCCTTAACAGTAGGAGGCAGTGTGGGACATATAGAATAGACTAATATAAAAGAAATGCAACCAGAACAAAAAATCCAGTTCTAAAACATTACTGTTATACCTAAGGTTGATGTGAGTACTGCTTAATTTTCCTCAATATCTTTTAATTTTCCTGAATTTTCTCTTAATTTCCCTCCATATCTTGTAATTTTCCTGAAATATTTCTTAATTTTCCTCAATATCATTTAATTTTCCTGAACTTTCTCTTAATTTTCCTCAAGATCTTTTAATTTTCCTGAACTATCTCTTAATTTTCCTCAATATCATTTAATTTTCCTGAACTTTCTCTTAATTTTCCTCAATATCATTTAATTTTCCTGAATTTTCTCTTAATTTCCCTCCATATCTTTTAATTTTCCTGAAATATCTCTTAATTTTCCTCAATATCATTTAATTTTCCTGAATTTTCTCTTAATTTTCCTCAAGATCTTTTTTATTTGGGTCACAGCTTGTCATTATAGAGTGATGGTGGGTCCCGAAACCAGATCAGTTGAGAACCACTGATTTAATAAGTTTGCACTTCTTCCCACTCCTTTTCGGGCAAACGTGATTTTTTTTTTTTTTCACAAGGTAGCTTTGTTTTCTTTGTTATTGTTTGTTTCTTTCTTTTATACATGTATACATTGTGTTTCTGTTAATATAATTTACTTTCTTATATGCTCAAAATAAACTCTACTACTACTACTGAACACTCCAGTTAGCAATAATCGATTATTAAATTAGCTGACGATTATTTCAATAACTGATTAATCTGATTAGTTGTTGCAGCCCTAGTTTTGAGACCTCAGAAACTCTAGAGACTACCAGATTACTCAAACAGGAAACAAAACACAACTCCAGGTCTGTTTTTGATGAGGGAACATTATAAATTTTGCAGAATATAGACCCTTTAAGTAAAACTGTGTAAAAATGAGGTCACTCTGAACATCCTCAGGTCTCTTGTTATGTTATTTGCGTTGTTTTTTTTTATTTCTTTCTGCTCCGGCTGCTTGTGCGACTGAGTGATCTAATTACGTTGCTCAGAAGGTTAAGACTAAATTGTTTTTTTTGTTTTTTTTTCAGATCAGCGGCGTGTGGAGCAGCGACAGCAGAGGTGAAGGGCGGCGTGTAACTTTAATCACCACAACACTTCCACATCTGCGTCCAGAGATAATTGGCTTTGTTCTGTTCAGAGGAAAGCAGGGGTTCTCAAACTGCGGTACGGGTCCCGCTGGTGGTACTCGGGAGGTCTTCTGCAGCTTTAAGTCCTGAGTTAGGTTCATTTAAAGTCAGTTTTAGTCCCGGGACATACAATTTGAAGTGCAGACCCCTGTTTAGTCCAAATTAGTCCTAGTTTCTGTAATGTCTTGGCTTAGTCCTGGTTTAGTCCTGGTTCAGTCCTAGTTTAGACCTACATTAGTCCTGGTTTAGTCCTGGTTCAGTCCTAGTTTAGACCTACATTAGTCCTGGTTTAGTCCTGGTTCAGTCCCAATCTAGACCTACATTAGTCCTGGTTTAGTCCTAGTTTAGACCTACATTAGTCCTGGTTTAGTCCTAGTTTAGACCTACATTAGTCCTGGTTTAGTCCTGGTTTAGTCCTAGTTTAGACCTACATTAGTCCTGGTTTAGTCCTAGTTTAGACCTACATTAGTCCTGGTTTAGTCCTAGTTTAGACCTACATTAGTCCTGGTTTAGTCCTAGTTTAGACCTACATTAGTCCTGGTTTAGTCCTGGTTTAGTCGTAGTTTAGATCTACATTAGTCCTGGTTCAGTCCCAGTTTAGACCTACATTAGTCCTGGTTTAGTCCCAGTTTAGACCTACATTAGTCCTGGTTCAGTCCCAGTTTAGACCTACATTAGTCCTGGTTTAGTCCTGGTTTAGTCGTAGTTTAGATCTACATTAGTCCTGGTTTAATCCCAGTTTAGACCTACATTAATCCTGGTTTAGTCCTAGTTTAATCCCAGTTTAGACCTACATTAATCCTGGTTTAGTCCTGGTTCAGTCCTAGTTTAGACCTACATTAGTCCTGGTTTAGTCCTGGTTTAGTCGTAGTTTAGACCTACATTAGTCCTGGTTTAATCCTAGATTAGCCCAGGTTATGTGCTAGTTTAGTCCTGGCTTAGACCTGGTTCAGTCCTAAATTAGACCACGTTATGGGCTGCACAACATTTCACAAAATTATCGTTATCGCAATATCAGCAAACGCAATATCCGTATTGCAAAAATCTAAATATATCGCAATAACGCTGTGGTCTTCCATCTGACAGAGATTTACACTGAAGAATCATTTTCCACCAGAGCCTTAAAAGAACGAATGTGTTGTGACTAAATAAAAATAATAGATTAGTCCGGTTTATGTGCTGGTTCAGTCAAAGTTTAGTCCTGGCGTAGTCCTGATACAGTTCTGGCTTAGATCTGGTTTAGTCCTCATTCAGACCAGGTTCAGTCCTATATTAGTCCAGTTTATGTGCTGGTTTAAACTGGGTTTAGTCATAGATTAGTTACGGCCTGTGTGAGGAGACAGAGAGGAGAGAGCTGTTTCCCGGGGCCCATCCCACCGTTTGAACACCGCTGTTCTAAACCACACACAGCATGTGGAGCCATGCTGAATTTTGTGTTGTTTTTCGCCCCTCTGTGGTCTGTCCCACTGTGGAGCTGTGATCAGGTGTGACCCACAGCCTGATGCCTGCAGAGTCAGAGGAGCTGAGTGCGCTGTAGGCTTCCGTTCAGCTCAAACACACACAGAGCCAGCTCCTGTCACGTTAAAAAAGTAATAATGTCTAATAAAAAAAAGGACAACATGGCTCCACTCAGTATTCATTCATTGATCTCACGCTTATTGTCCCATATGGGGTCAGAAGAGTTTATTCTAATAACTATAGGCACTTTCCACTGGGCAGAACGGTACAGGATGTGTCGTTACAGGACGCCTTAGAACGGGTCGCCCCAAAACCTGCTGGTGTTTCCATGACTCTGGGAACAGGAGGCTCACATCTGTTACGTAAACACTGACGTCACACAAGAGTAACAAAAGTTGTGTTAATAAATGACATAAAAAATGTGTTTGAAGCTAACTTCCTATCTGTGCAAGTCCGCTGTGCGTCTGTGTGAGGTTAGTGTGCGTCTGTGTGAGGTTGGTGTGCGTCTGTGTGAGGTCGGTGTATGTCCGTATGAGGTTGATGTGTCTGTGTGCGGTTAGTGTGTGCCTGTGTGAGGCCGGTGTGTGTCTGTGTGAGGTTGGTGTATGTCCGTATGAGGTTGATGTGTCTGTGTGCGGTTAGTGTGTGCCTGTGTGAGGCCGGTGTGTGTCTGTGTGAGGTTGGTGTGTGTCTGTGTGAAGCCTGTGTGTGTCTGTGTGAGGATGGTGTGTGTCTGTGTGAGGCCGGTGTGTGTCTGTGTGAGGATGGTGTGTGTAACACATTTTAACCTCTGAACATATAACCACATGAGTTTAATGTTTAATCCAGTCTCAACTAAAAAGTAAACGTTTAGCTTATGGCTGGGACTTTAAAGCGTTAATCACGATTAATTAATTACAGAGAATTAACGTGTTAAAAAAATGAACAAAATTAATCGCACTTGTCTATGACAACACAGAACTTTTCTCAGTGACCTAGTTTCTGGCACACAGTAACCAGGGCTGGACATCCACACGACCAAAACAACAAATGTGAGTGTATTTCAGCTGTGAACAGTTGGACAATGTGCCTACAGACTGCGCGACAGGTAACTGCAGGCAGAGGTCGGCCGCCTCTGTGCAACCAGCGCCACTTTTCTTTCACTTTCAAATGCGCTGCTTCAAGTCGCCGCTCATCGTTTCTCCGATCGTTCTCAAAGCTGACTGCTGCACACAGGAGACAGCGGTCCGTTTGGTTCAGATGCGAAGGACAGAGGACAGGTCCACGAGGAGGTCACAGGCGGAGCACAGGAGGAGCACCGAGGAGGAGAGAGGCGCGCTGCGTGTTACTATGAGCACGGGAGGTGGAGATCAATGCACAAACGCTGATTACTGCTCAGTTTGGCTGCGGTTTTAGTTTGAAATCAAGTTAAAATACGCCAGAACATACAAATAAGCTCCCATATTTTATTTCTGACATATAAATATTGCTATTTTATAAAAAAGCAATTAATCGCGATTCATTAATTACAAACCCTGTAATTAATTAGACTTATTTTTTTAATTGAGTCCCACTAGTTTAGATTCTTAAAATGAGAACCGTACTTTGCTAAACTGGAAACAGCTGTTGCTAATATACGCTAGCTTTATTTTTAGAAAAAGTCACCTCAACATTAGCTCGTCCTGTCTTGGAATACAGCCGTTTATCTCAATGACAAGTACACGTTTGATTAAAAAAAACAAAAAACTTTTTCCCTTTTATTTCTGTTTTTTGGCTCATTGTTTTTGCCTGAGTGAGGATTCTCTCTCGTCCAATCAGCTCGCAGCAGTGCCCACCTCTAACTGCTCCAGACGCTTAACCGAGCTGGACCCCATCAGGGAGGAGAGCCAAAAGTAGAACGGTTTGGAACGCTGTTTGGGAACACTTTGGAACACTTTGGGACGTGGAAACACTCTCAAACCAACCCATTCCGACCTGTTCCGACCTAGTGGAAAAGCACTTTATGAGCCTTAGGCAGAGTTTACCCTGGACAGTGGCCTGTTAGAGATCCAAGACTCTTTATTGTCTGTTTCTCTACAGCAGTGGCAGCTGCTGGTCTATCAAAAAGAGGAAGCTCATAACATTTAATCCTGGCTAACTAGCAGCTAGTTTCCATACAATGTTGATACTGAATGAACGAACAAACTAACCAAACTTAAGCAAGATGAGCTATGATTAGCCTTGTTTATGAAGAATGTAACATGTACAAACAGTAAAAGTGAGGTAAATAACTTTGCTTTACACACCACGGCTCATTCAGCACACGTCTCCTCAGCTGTGAGCTGTCGGCTCCTCATTCTCCAAATCATAGCATTCTCCAAATCTACCAAACTCCACTGTGACTCTCGCCAAAATCTTCAGCCACTTCTTCCAATCATCATTGATCAGCAGCATCACGACCCACCCACTGCTTCACTAACTTCCAGAGACACTGGACGTCCATGGGCAGGACAGTTTTGGAGCATTTATCCAGTCACTGTCTTGCTTCGTCACAGTGAAAAAAAGGTTTGTTTTTCTCTCATAGGAACCCATTGAAGCGCAACGTCAACAGAGATTTACACAGCGTCCGAGCTGATCTGAAGTGAGAGGAGGATGCCTCAGAGAAACAGATTAAACAGCTGATAAATGAACGACATACTCACCAAATTAAACACATTCTAGTGCACTGTTAATGTAACTTATTATCTAATTTAATGAAATTCAGCAGTGCATATTTGACCATTTATTTAATCAAATTTTTATCAATTTTGTTATCAATGAGAAATCACCACTGCTGTACAGACACAGGAGAATCCAAATGCTGTGTCTGCTCTCTTCTATCACTGTCATAGAACATGCACGAAGATACAAAAAAAAAAAACAGTAAGACTAAAAATAAAATATGTAAATAATTTAGAGGAAAAAAAATCTACAAGAATTTCAATACCCATTAAATATATAATACGTCCAGGGCTTGACTTTTAGCATAGCAGCAGAAAGTCAGGTCTAAAAAAGTTTAAATAAATAAAAAACTAATCCAACCAGACAGACTAGTGACACTGAATATGCTACTGACCAAAATGGAAATCTATCCATATTTGGCCGGTGGGTGAGTGTTAATGTATACGTCAAATGCAATGTACACTAAACACAGACTGGACAGTTAGTCACAGAGCTGACATTGACATAAGCAGCGCCTCCGCACCATCTGAGGACATGTAGACCCTATTTCTAGTTTAATTCATTGGGCCTAGCTATTCCTTTGAAGAAGGCGAGCTGTGCTTTAAAACTTTTTTAAGACGCGTCCGCACACTGCTTTTTTCTCCTGACAGACAAATAATTGGGTAACTTTGCTCCTCTGCCACAAGGAAAGCAGCTTTGTTGGACCTCGGTGTTTTGAAAATCCTGCGTACGGCCCTGCTTCTCACCATGAAATCCACTGCTGCAACAGATCCATGTGATTAACTCAGACTTTTACAAGGAACGCTCTATGAATAACCTATATCCCAGTCGTCTGCTATATTTAGTCCAAAGGCGTTACAGTCCTTAAAACAGGCAGCGCTAGCAAGTGACAAACAAAATCTAAATAACCTATGAGTGTATGAATAAAATGTGTTGGATAACGTGTGGTTCTTTTTATGTCCTGGAAATACACGCACATATTCCCCATCGTGCGGCGCAAACGTACGATCACCGCTCTGGTAATTAGCAGAGCGGAGATGTGAGATGCACACATTGGCTTCAGTTGCGAGCTGCATCTCTGTGTGAGCTAAAAATAACCCGTAGTGTTGTGCTCTTTCTCCCTCTCTCATGTCTTTGTCGCCGCAGCGCTGCTTTAAATTTGAGTTGCACGCACGGGACGTACCCCAGAGGAGAATTGCTAGGTGTGGGCCACAGACTGAAGCCCGGCACTGAAAAAGAAACGTGCAGAGGAATGTATGATTACGTAAGTGAAGGTGTATGTCACAGCTTTATACTGTATCTAGTCAGCGATTTTCAAACCAGAGCCTCATTTTCTCTGCAACAATACTCACTTCCTTCTCCTTACGTAAAACCAAAAGACATGGAAATATCAGCCCTCTGCTTATCTGAAGCCACGTATATCGCAAAATTATCGTTATCGCAATATCAGCAATCGCGATATCCGTATGGCAAGAATCTAAATATATCGCAATAATGCTGTGGTCTTCCATCTGACAGAGATTTACACTGAAGAATCATTTTCCACCAGAGCCTTAAAAGAACATGTGTTGTGACTAAATAAAAATGTTTAAAAAGTCCAGTTTTAGTGGTAATTTACTTAAAGCAGAGCTCAGTGGCTTTATTTTTCGATTTTTGTCATTCCAGAGCGGCCACATGGAAGAAAAAACTTTGTACAGATACACGGAAGGGAAAACAAAAGTAAAGACGAGCGAGAGGTCACACAGGAGTCACCTGGACTTGTGAGTATTTACAACAGTGCTTTACTCTGAACTGTAGGGGGCGCTCTGTGGAGGAAAATAAGGCAAAAAGAGCAAAGAAACAAGAGAGTTACTGAGTTCCGCTTTAATTTAGTAACAATTTAGCCTTGTTCTAGTTTAGACACCTGGTTAAGTCTTGGTTTAGTCCTGGTCTAGTTCTCTTATCCTGGTTTAGTCCTTGTTTAATCCTGGGTTAGACCTAGTTAAGGCCTAGTGGTTTAGTCCTGGTATAGTCCTGGTTTAATCCTGTTTCATTCTAATTTAGACACGGTGTAGTCCTGGTTTAGTTCAGGTTTAATCCTTGTTTAATCCTTATTTATTCCTGGTTTCGTTACAGGGACTTACATTTTTGTTTTAAGTGAATTAAAATTACTGCATCAGAGCAGTAGGCCCTAATTTGAAATTTCGCAAAAATATCGTTATAGCAATATTCTACATAGTTATTGAATATTACATGACTTCCCTTTCCGCCGCAGGCACTTGCGCTGTGGAAACATTGTCCCTACAGTGGATCCTATACCTCTCCCAGGACTTCTCTTGTGGGACGTTGAAAAGAGCGCAGCGGGCCAGCTCTGCTCGTATCCGAGTCCCGGTTCTTTCGGTGATGACCGACACAGCTCATGGCCAGAGGTGAAAGCAGGAACATCGATCGACCGCAGACTGAGAGCTTTGCCTTTCAGCATCACCATAACAGAGTCACCATTATTGTAAGGTGAAAGATATACAATTTTCATGATTATTTACACTATTTTTTATTAAATGCTGCTAAACCTGTCAGATCCATTCTTTATTGAAATGCTTTTATTTCTTTTTTATTTTATGGATAAGCTACAGAGATCATATAAACAACTGTGGGGCAGTCTGTGGCATACATTTATATGGCTACTGCTGCAACTAACAACTTTTTAGATAACTTTTTTCTTCTTTTTTTCCCCCACAGCTGGGTTTTTTTAGGAGTTTTTCCTTACCGAGAAGGAGGGTCTAAGGACAGGGTCTCTTTAGTTTAGTGTAGCTATTGTTTGTGTTGATTGTGTGTTTATGTAACTGTTTACAAAGCCCTGTGAGGAGACTTTTGTTATAATAATGAGCAATATAAATATAACTGAAATTAATTTTTTCTGAAGGTAACAGTGTCCCAGCAGAGGACAGTGCACCAGCGTTTCTGTTCGAGTTTAGCTCAGAGTTTGTTTGAATATTTAGCGCGTAACAGAGCGGTCGAGAGGTACGAGGTGAGAGGAGGGAGACAAAAGTAAAGGAGCATCGCTGTGACCGAGCGCAGAGTTAAACCTGACTCTCGGAGGAGCACCAAATATAACGTAACAGGAGCTCCAAGAAGAACGAGAGCTCCCCGCGAAATACCGCAGCAGCTTCTAAAATTCTTACTCATTCTACCATGTAAAAAATACAAACAAAAAATTGCAAAAACTCAAGGCAACAGGATTCCTTAAGCTTTTTGAGTTTGGGGGCCAACTCAAAATCTTAAGTTTTCAACAACAAATATTTTTTTTACATCTAAAAATTTTCAATTTGAAGTTTTACTCATTTTTTTTTTTTTAACTCAACTATCCATTGTTCAGAAAAATCTGTGGTTAAAATTGTAAAATTATTTTGTTAATTTTAGTATATTAAGTTATAATCAATAATACTTTTTTCTGAACAGCAAGTTGAAGAATAGTAAGTTGGCTGTAAGATGAGTTTAAAAAATGATGAGTAAAACTTCAAATTGAAAGGTTTTGGACATATGAACTTAATAGACCCTTTTCACGTGACGTCAGACAACTTCCATTTTGAGACGATGGGATGTATCTTCAGTTCCGGTGCCGCGCTTCTCCCAAAAGAAATTCACCCAGACTTTTTTAAAATTGCCGTTTACAAGTTTACACAATATACAGCGATTTTCAAATGGATATTTACCCACAAAATGTTCAAAACTTGCGAAAGGATATTAATTCTTCAACCAAGGATACTTGGATTATGAAGTGAGTGCTTTGTTATGTAGCTAGATAGCGTTAGCAACATGGCTAAGTGATAGAGCTGCGCTATAAAACAGTGTTAGATCATGTCATGATCTGAGTTTATCTGAATATTTGACAATCTGCTTATCAGGAAATACCACTGGATAGTACTACAGTATATTTTCATTTAGTAAAGCTCTGTGCTCGAACACTGACTCTGCTGTAGTGATCAGTCTGTGACAAAATAATAGACTTTTCAGGTCTAATTAGAAGTTCATTGCAGTACTATGCAGTGAGCCTTTCAGACAAGCAGATTGTCATTCATTTAGATCGTAACATAATCTAATATTGTTTTATCGCACACCTCGTTAGACCTAATGCTAACGCTACAGCATTAACAACTACTAGCTTTAGCTACAAGACAAAACACTTACCTTCATAATCAAATAAGTAACCCTCAATGAAAAATGTATATCCCTTTTCGAGTTTCTGTACATCATGTAGCCTTATATTTGGCCAATTTTTAAGACTCCGAGTAAATTCCTTACTGGCGAGCAGCAGCACCGGAAATGAAGATACATCCCATCGTCTCAAAACGGAAGCTGTCTGAAGTCATCGTGAAAAGGGCCTATTGGAAAATCTTCACACATTCTGTTGCCTTTAGTTTTCGTATTACAGTGTACCATGACATTTATAATTGTGAATAATAGTACAATCGGTTAATCCTGACATCCCTACAACACAGCGGTCCACTGAGCAAACTGCTGCAGACGCTGCTCTCCTCTGTCAACGTCCCACTGAATCCTTTTCTTAACCTGACACTCTAATCGTCCCCAAAGTGGACAGGACATTCTCCAGGTTAGAACCACGGCTTTTAAAATCCAGCTTCTTTACCCTCAGCTGCAACTATCCCACTTTCATGAAGTCAGCACAACATTATCTGCAAAAGGCAGGACCGATATCCTGCGGTATCAGAACCAGACTCCCCCCCAAGCCCCCGACTGTGCCGAGAAATGGCGTCCAGAAAAATAAAGAACAGAATCAGTGACAAAGGGCAGCGCTGCAGGAGTCCAGCAAGCATCAGAGCAAGATCTGACCTTACACCAGCCTCTGATTCAGGAGGAACGACGCAGGACACTGGGCCAGCTCCACTCTCCAAAACAAAGGCAGTGAAGGGGTCACGGCGTCCTGTAGGAGGAGGTCCAGGGCCCTACAACCAGGACAGGGGCTTGGTTTTATCCTATTTTATGTTATTTATGGTTTATTTCATTGGGACAGATGCAATAAATATAGATTATTTTCTCAAAGTTATCCAATGTCAGGACCAGTAAGGGCTTTTTAGAGATGTAACAATAAATGAATAATAAAAATGATACAATACAATAAAATTTCCAAAAAACAAATTTCACATATAGAGATGCTAGATACACACATACACACGGACATCAACACTTTATAATCTAAAGATGAGTCACTTCCTTGTTGTCAGAACGTTATCGCCCCCTTCTGGGTGAAAACAAACCAGCAGCGAACAGGAGAGAGGTTGGTGGAGTCAGGCCAAGCGCTGCTACGATCAATTTTGTACTTCCGATAAGAAAAGAAAAACACAATTTGAGATTTTCATTGCTTGCTCACAGACCAAAAGAAACCAAAGGAAGAGATTTGTGGCTTCAGGTGAGCCACAGAGCCAACAGGAAGGATAAACTGACCTAAAACATTTATTTACTTCACTTTAGTTAGTTGTTAGTTTTAAGATTTAGGATGGCGCTCTGACACAATGGTTTAACTCTGTAAACTTCTCTGCTGTTAGGACACTGATCTTTTTAATATAAATGTCAATGTCGTTTCAGTCTGGACCTAATTTAACACCAAACTCATTTAAGTAGATCAACATTTTACTGATATTGTATTTGTCATAAAAGACTTGAAATAAGTGTAATGGTGTTGTGTCGTTGCTGTATGACCCAGGATTTCTAGGGGTCTATTCAAGCATTTAAATATAAGCTTTATGTGGCTGAAATTACAAAAAAATCTTAAAGTTTAGGAATTTATGTTGAGTTAAAATAGAACAGTGATGAAACCTGAGGGGCTTTACGTCTTAAAATTTTAAAGGCACGATTATAAAGCCGCTCCAGAGGCTTCAGGGAGGTTTGCTCGGTCTTACGTCCAAGCGGTGGCGCATTACGAGAATCATTGTAATCAAAAAGACACAAGCACACGCAAAGGTTAAAGGTACTGTAAGCAGCATGCGCTCTGCTGGTTTGAAAACGGTACTGCAGTGTCAGGGCCTGGCCAGGAAAACGCAACAGCCCTGCCGCCCGCGATTCACATTTACACAAAAACGCTAAGGTGTAAGGGAAATGATTGTAAACTGTAGCACCTGTGTTTGTCCAGCAAATGGCGCTGTGGGCCCTGCAGATGCTCTACACCACGCAGTGAGTAAACAGCAGAGGAAGTGATGGCTCCGGTCTGAGACTTTCCAACTACTTTAGGATTTTGTAGTTTTCTGGAGCCATTCTCATAAAGTCTCTCATCAAAATGACTTGTACAGATATAGACCGCAACAGTGCCCTGTTTCATTTTTCCCATAGACTTTTCGAAAAATGCGTATATTCAGAGCTCGGCGGAGGCTAATCAGCTCTGTGGTAACTCATGACGATAGCATGATTAAATTCTATCAAAAAGCTTAACAGAAACCTTAAAATTCAGCAAAATGCGTTTGTAACTTTTCCTTTTGACAAGTTTCAGATACGTCCTTATAGCAAAATTAATCGTTTTATGTTCATGAGTTACCACAGAGCTTAGCCTCCCTCGAGCCGTCGGACTTTACGGATTTTTCTAAAAGTCAATGGGAAAACTGAATGGGAATTTTACTTCTGGAACCGGGCGTGGCTTGTCACTGTTGAGACATTAAAGCCTCGTGTTTTGTGATTTTGGGTCAGCTGACCTGTGCCCGGCAGTCAGCCAATCACTGTTCAGATCGGGGCTGTTACGTCATCGTTTTCAGTGAGTATGGTGTTTTTCACTGTTTACAGAGAGCGGAGCGGCTCAGAGCGGCTCCTGCTGTGAGACCAAAACTGTTAGGTTCTAAAGCAAAACAGAACTCACATGCAGATCGTGGATTGTTTATTGAACAAAACAGAAAATCACTGGTGGCAGTGTCAAATGTTCAGTCCTTTTCCAAATAAACACAGCTCCAGGCTCACATGTGACGAGAACAAACCAACCTCCACCTGAGAGGAAAAACAAAGTGCAAAGATGAGCTCCAAAAATTAGTCACAAAAATCCCGACTCTGATACTACTGAGAATCTCTACCGCTGAGAGAAACAGACGAACTGGCACTGGTGGAGTGGAAGCCCAGGCTAAAAATGCTGCAGGTGATGAAGCTGAGTGAGACAGGTGCTGCTGATTATCTTCAGCCAACCAAGCAGCAGCTGCACGCCTGCAAATAACAAACAAGGGAGGAGACAAACACACACTGGGGAAAGGGGAGCAGGGAAACATGAGGAAGTAGGAGGAGCCAATACGGCCTCCTCATAACAAAAACTCCTCCTCCAGCGTTTTCAGAAGATTGCGGATTCAGAAAACGGAAACCCTGTCTTTGTGTAAACAAAAGGCCAAACTGCAATCAAACCTTTGCAGATTCGGCAAAATGCGTTGTCGTCTAAACGGCCTTTTATACTGGCCACCATTTTTAAAAACAGGCTTTTGATGTGACTTTTGAAATGTAGCTGAGAGTTGTGCAGCAATTTCAGCAGATTCTGTTAACATGGGAACACACTACACAATTTTTTTGCCCAATTTTATAATAATTCACAGTTGTGCTGAGTCTGTACCACTCAACACTAGTTGCAGGGAATCGTAATCACCAGTCAGCCCTGAAATCCGTTAGCTGTGTGATGTTCAAAGACTCGAATCGGCGCAAAAACACGGCCTGACGTCAGTGGCAAGCAAACAAACACAGACTCTGGACACACTGCCTGTAGTGTGGGCTGTTTCCATCCAACTGGGAATTCATGGAGTCCAGTGGCCGATGAAAAACAGCTTGATGGGACACAGGAAATAAAGAACGAAGACGACGCAACAGGAAGCAGGCAGGGAAAATATAAGCGGAAATTTGAAGAAGAAGGCAAACACCGAAGAAAGTTGAGTGCTACCCAAGCGAAACTGGATACATAGACGTTTTTCCTTTTTTCCAAACAGATAGCTGCGCACACAACGGCAACAGCGACCCAGGTAGCCTCCATGTTTGTTTACCATTTAGTTCTCACGAGTTCCCCGCCAGAGTTTGCTGCGTTTGGTTGGTCTGGTTTCATTTGTGAGGCGCAGTCTTTCAGTCGTCAGAACTAAATCTGCAGAAACCAGTCGTTAGTGTGAGCTCCTAGTCTTTTCAGAATCTGTAACGACTGAGAAAATCCTGTAGTGTGTCTCCAGCTTTACAGTGGAGGGTCTGTCAGTGTTAGAGCCCACTGCTGAAGGATCAGAGCGGCCGAGTGTTTTTGGGCCTAGCTGTCAGGAACCCAGAGGACAATGACAGATGACTGCTCGGGTTACAACGGACAGGGATCAGACTGATGGCAGTCAGACGGCCTTACGGCTAACTGTGTTGTGATGGGGCCAGGGTCAGTCACAGCACACGATCTGTGCCTCTGAGCGCTCCACGGCGCCTTCAGAATAAAATAATATCACAAAAGACAGAATGTAAGAAACCATGAGCAACAGCTGGGTCCTCGCATTCGAGTTCACAAATTCACAAATGTTATGATTCTGAAATGTGATTTGTGTAGTCGACCAAAGAAATTGTTACTCGACCGAAGTTATGCAGCAATTAAAGGAACAAAATCAAGCAAATGTGGTCATATAAACAAGCGGCTTTACATTAATGAGGAGATAAAACATTTGGAAAAGACGGCTGTAAACTATATTGTTATCAAGAAAATCATGTAATAAATTTTAATAATAATAAATCAGTTTTTTGGCTGCATCTAATCGACCAAGAGAATTTTAGTGGAGCAAGACCTCACTGATGGATTAATTGAACTCAGCGACCAGCGGCTGTCAGAACTACTGCTTACACTAATGTACGGCAGTTTAGGAAAGTAAATATTTAACCAGCAAAGGTCATTTATTTAATCAACACTGCATCGCTCTGACTGGATATAATGATCTGGTACTGGGCGGTAACTGCGAGGAAGCTTCAGGTGTTTATCAACCTACTGTTTTGACCCCTAACACATCTGATGTTTTGCGACAGTTTTTTGTGGATATTTTGCTGTGTTGTTTCAAATGGCATAGATTTTGCCTCGGGTGTGTATTTTGGGATGAAATTTCACATTTCTTTTTTTTTTTTCCTCTTAAAAAGGTGTCTAAAAAAATAGTCACCCCTTTACTCCTAAGACATTTTTTGTGCCATTGCCTCCCATTCAAACGGCATTTTTATTATATATAGTATATTGCAATTAGGGCTGCACAATGTATCGCAAAATTATCGTTATCGCAATATCAGCAAACGCAATATTCCGTATCGCAAAAATCTAAATGTGGTCTGTGGTCTTCCATCTGACAGAGATTTACACTGAAGAATCATTTTCCACCAGAGCCTTAAAAGAACATGTGCTTGTGACTAAATAAAAATGTGTAAAAAGTCCAGTTTTAGTGGTAATTTAATTCATTTAGTCACAGCTTAGCCTTGTTTTATTCCTGGTTTAGTCTGTGTTAAAGGTATTAGGGAGGATCTTTATAAATTCATTTTTTGCAATATTTATTAAAACTACCTTCATTGCCCTGTATAAGGCTTATAAATTGGTGTATTAGAAAATAAAATAATAATATTAATAAACTGTGGACTTAAAAAACCTCAACCAATCGTTTTCGTCATGAGTACGTTAACCATTGTTCCACGGACTCGCCAATCATTCTATCTTCCAGTTTCGGCGATAGTGCGCGTTCTTGTGCCTGCGCATGCGTACACACTATGTTTATGTAGCCCGGCATTAGCAGCGTTAACATCGTAGCGCAGGACAGCCTGACTTCGAAGAGCACAATTGCTGAGGAAAACTGTGAACCGGGCGGTCACAAAAGGAAAACTGTTTTTGAAGTGTACCAGAGGAGGAGGAGAAAAACTGTAGAAGAGCAGAATAAAACCCGTGTGGTTATTGGCGATTCCTTCAAAGACGGCGTGCGCTGTAGGAACAGAAAGGGCTTCAGACGATGCATTGGTCGCCAAGTTTCTGCTGGACAGGTAACGTTTATCTTATCGTTTGAAAAAAATGCCTTTTTCTTTATCTGTTGAACCTTTTCAACTGCACAGCAACGTCAGTTTGCTAATGCTACCGCTAACAGCAGGAGTACAGATATTTGTGCTCACATTTAGGGACTGTGCATGTGACTGGGTCTGTGTGGGGAACTAGGTCAAAGGTCGCGCAAACAAACAATGCAGGTCTAGGTTTAGGTGAATCTCTGCTGATGCCGGCTGTAAACAAACACTCGTGTTCCAACTCTCGTGCACGTCGCTGTGGAGGAGTTCCTTGGAAAGGAACAGTGAAGGGCAGGGCCTGACGCATGCGCGTTATTCAAAAAAGGACAAACAGTCGCTGGTTTCTCAGCAGTCGAAAAAAATCCTTCCTAATATCTTTAAGTTTTGATTTTGTGGCTGTTTTGACTTGTAAATACAAGGAACTTACATTTTTGTGAAATGTAGTGAATTTAACTTACTATGTTTCGAAAAGTAGGCTCTATTTTCAAATATCGCAATAATATCATTATCGCATTTTTCAACATAGTTATCGAATATCGCATGTTTTCTCCATATCGTGCAGCCCTAACAGCAACTAATGTTTCACTTTTTATCCTGTGTTTTATTGATTCATGAATTGTGAGGGATTGGAATTTTAGTTTTTATTGTTTTCTACAAAGTGGCATCATTTCCCCAAATATGGCAGGTAGAGGTATAAATGGGGAAATGGCCCAAGTGTTTAAGTAAAAATGATCTTCCTGCAAGGTAAATAAAAAAACTAAAATTAAAAATCTGTATAAAAATGATTTGTGTGTGTTTTAAGGTTAACACAAATTGGTGTGAAGGTGTTTGTTGAGAAATGAGTTTATTTGTGTTTGCATGGGCACAAATCCAAAATGTAGTCTTCACTGAGCTCTGCGTCAGAGCCCAGACTGAACAGATGCCTCTGTTTGTGTTGTGTACGCACCACAAAAACTGGAATTTAAAGGGTTAAATTTCATAAACAGAATTAATTTTTGCTTGTATGGTGTGGACTGAAGCTAATCATCGTAATCATAAAAAGAAAAATTGACTATTTGTCTGTGAAGCCACTGAACTGCAACAAAAGTTTAAAAAGCAGTCATCTGGAGTTGGTTTTTAAAGTTGAAGATGTTTCTCCTCTTATCCAAGATTTTCTCTGTTCTGAAATTGAACTGATGAGCGTTGCTTTATCTGTGGAGGAGTTTTAGACCTGAAACTAAATTGGAATTCACTCAAAACAAAGCTATTCTTTTAAACTTTTATCGCTGTGGTATTGAAAGTCTTCTTACTACTATTACTGTGTGGTTTGGTAATCTCACTGTGAAAGAAAAGAAAACTTTAAACAGAGTGGTTCGCTCTGCTGCAGGACAGTCAGCTGGGACCTCCCAGTCCTGGAGAACATTTACAAATCTAGACTTTTAACCAGAGCTCTCCAGATCATCAGGACTTTTGCCTTTACCGCCTTTAGGAACTGCTACGGACAGAGATCCTTCTTTTATGTGCTCACTAAAGCCTGGACTGAGATCCCACAGCACATCAGGAATATAACATCAATAAGACTATTTAAAAACATTTATTTGCCATCTAATGGACAGGTACAGCTGTGACCACTGAGGTGGCTCCATAGCCTCCCCTAATGTTGCTTTTCTTGGTTTGTGTGTTTGTATGGTTGTTGTCTTGTCCTGGAGCTTATGATGTGTGTCTGATTTCTATGTTCTGCAGAGCAGGAACCTGCTGAAAAACTGAGCCAGATTGTTTTTAATCTTTTCCTGCTTAATAAATAAATAAATAAATAAATAAATAAATAAATAAATAAATAAATAAATAAATAAATCATCAGTGATCCCTCTGGACACCCTGCTGCTGAGATGTTTGACCTCTTTCCATCAGGGAAACAATATCGCTCTATTAAAATCAAAACATCTCGTCATGCTAAAAGTTTTTTTCCACAAGATGTGATGACTTTGAACAATGCACTTTCAAATATTTCAGACATAAGACATGCACCTTATTGTTTTAGTTACCTCTTTTACTGCTATTTATATACCGTATTTTCCGGACTATAAGTCACTCTGGAGTATAAGTGGCACTATGCAAAAAATGCATAATGAAGAAGAAAAAAACTGGACTATAAGTCGCATTTTTGGGGGGAAATTTATTTTACAAAATCCAACACCAAGAACAGACATTTCATGCTTGAAAGGCAAGTTATAGTAATAATAGAATAGAGAACAACAGCTGAATAGGTGTGCGCTATGCTAACGTAACACATTGATGGTTATTCAGCTACATGAAGCATAAACAACGAACTGAATAGGTGTCTCGTATGTTAACGTAATATATTAACAGTTATTCACATAACTATAGCATAAAGAACATAATATAACAAGTTCACCAAACTCACCATCTCACTCCTAATCACTAAATCCTTTAAATTCTTCATCCTCGGTGTCGCTTCTGAACAACTCCGCCAACTCCGGAGGTAGACGAAGCGCCGCTTCCTCCTCTGCGTGGCTGTCGTCAGACTCAGCATCAGTTCCATTTCCAATTATTCCAGCTCTTTCTCAGTTGTCTTTATAGCCTAAGTTGTTAGTGGTAATGTTTACATTTTAAATTGTCAGTGGTACAGGTGCAGCAGATGCTGGGACACAAGCCTAGAGCGCCCTCTAACCAACACCTGAAATATTTTAATATATAAGTCACACCTGAGTATACGTCGCACCCCTAGCAGACTATGGAAAAAAGTGTGACTTATAGTCCAGAAAATACGGTATACAGTGTTTTTATAGTTAATATTTATCAGTTTTTTAGGATGTGTCCATATGTTTATTTAAGGCGTTGTATGTTTTGTTTGTTTAAATGTTGATTGTGCACTTTGAGCTTTTTGCAACTGTTTTCCAATGTAGTTAACACTGCAAATGGTAAATAAACTGAACTGAAATTCTGTGGAGTCCTTTGTCCTCAGCTGGAGTGAGTGGCAGAGTCGTTAACCCTCCCCAGCCTGGTCAGCTCCTTCAGATGTTAATGACCTGAGTGAAACTGGTTTGTTTTGTTTGGGTTTGAGGAGACTTTTTGTCAAAAAAGATAAACCTTCTTTTACCAGAAATGGTGGGCTCAGATAAATCTTCCATCTGTTTACAGCAGTCTGCTTTTTAAACCTTTTGTTGCTTTCCTTTATTTGATATTTTTTCTATGGCAGTGCATTTTTTGTGCCTTAGAATGAAAGGTGTGACAAAAAATATTTCATCTGCCATTACAGACAAAATTTAAATCCAATAAAATCAAAATTTATGCCATTTTTTGACACTGCCAAGCTCTGATAATCCACCACAGAAAAATCTAATTTGCATTTACAAAGAGAAAAAAATAATCTGATTTTTGCCATAGTTTGAAATCAACTTTTAATCACAAAAACTGGAATTATAAGGGGTTAAATTCCTGATGGTAAAAAGGGGGGCGCGTTGATGTCCCAGTGATTACAGGCGGTTTCAGGGATTTCTGACAATTTAATTACCTGTCATACCCTGCGCCCACACGACTCGGGACAGGTCTGAAAACTACGGCGGCACAAGATAAAGAAAATGTATTGTTATCGCAGATCAGCAAACAAAATATCTGTATTACAAGAAACATGTCGCACGTCTGAGATTTAGACTGAAGAATCATTTTACAACAATGGAAATGTGCGAGCAGGCATTTTTGTTTTGTTCTCTTGGTTTAGTCCTGGTTTAGTCCTGGTTTAGTCCTGGTTCAGACCTGGTTTAGTCCTGGTTTAGGCTTGGTCACTTCCTGATTTAGAGCTGGTTTAGTCTTAATTCAGTGCTGGTTTTGTCCTGGTTTAGATATCGTTAAGTCTTGTTTAGTCTGGGTCTAGTCCTTGTTTATTCCTTATTTAATCCTGGTTTAGTTCTAGTTTAGATATGGTTCAGACCTGGTTAAGTCCAGGTGTTTTCGATCTGGTCGTGGCCTAGTCCTGGTTCAGTCCTAGTTTAATTCTGGTTTAGGTCTAGTTTAGACATGGCTTAGTCCTACTTCAGTCCTGGTTTAGACCTGGTTCAGTTCTGGTTTAGACCTGGTTTTATTCTTATTTAGATCTGGTTCTCTCCTGATTTTAGACCTAGTTTAAACCTGGTTTTATTCTTATTTAGATCTGGTTCTCTCCTGATTTTAGACCTAGTTTAGACCTAGTTTTATTCTTATTTAGATCTGGTTCTCTCCTGGTTTAGACCTAGTTTAGACCTTGTTTTATTCTTATTTAGATCTGGTTCTCTCCTGGTTTTAGACCTAGTTTAGATCTTGTCTTTGTCCTTGTTTAAATCTGGTTTTCTCCCGGTTTAGACCTGGTTTAAATCTGATTTTCTCCTGGTTTAGACCTGGTTTAGACCTTGTTTTATCCTTATTTAGATCTGGTTTTCTCCTGGTTTAGACCTAGTTTAGACCTTGTCTTTGTCCTGGTTTAAATCTGGTTTTCTCACGGTTTAGACCTAGTTTAGACCTTGTTTTATCCTTATTTAGATCTGGTTTTCTCCTGGTTTTAGATCTAGTTTAGACCTTGTTTTGTCCTTGTTTAAATCTGGTTTTCTCCCGGTTTAGACCTGGTTTAAATCTGATTTTCTCCTGGTTCAGACCTGGTTTAGACCTTGTTTTATCCTTATTTAGATCTGGTTTTCTCCTGGTTTAGATCTGGTTTTCTCCCGGTTTAGATCTGGTTTTCTCCTGTTTAAGTCCTGGTTTCCTCAGAGCGTTGTATCTCTTCCTAAAATAAAACTAAACTTTTCAAACATCTCTGTTATCTCAGTATTTACCACAGAGTTATCTCTTCATATTCTGATTTACTGCAGCCCTATAGTCGTCCTGCGGATGATTCACTGAGTCCGGTCTGTCCACCGCGAGCCGTGTGTGTGTGTGAAGAGTGCTGTCCGCCACTGTCTGTATCCTCGCCTCCTTGTTCGCAAAAAGAGCAGCTCATCCTTCGCTCGTCCGCAGCCAAACACTTCACGTTCCCATGACCACGAACGGCGGCGGCAGAGGCTCGTTATTGTTTTTTTAAAGCAGGCCCTGACAAAGCAGAAGTCTCCCGTGTGTGTGTGAGAGAGAGGGAGGCTGATGCTAATGCGATGACGGGACGGCGCTGTAGAGGGCGCTGTCACCTGAGGGGGGACGGCCTGGGTCACACAAGGCCACACACGGGTCACAGCTGTCACTAAATCCATGTCGAGTCCCACAGGAGCCAGGGCAGCCATTAGTTAGAGATGAATTAGACTGAGACTGACTTTATTGATCCACAGGGAAATGGCTCGGTCACAGTACATGTAATACAGGTAAAGAATGGTTACAGCAATAAAAAAACTTGGAATAAAATACAATAGAATAGATAAAAATGTACAAGATTTGCATATTTACAAATCTACAAAAAATAAAATAGCAGTAAATATATAAAAGTAAATATACACTATATACGGAGTGGAGCTGTAAAAGTCTGTTGGAGAAGGAGCTGCCCCTCTGTCCCTCTGTGGTCCAGTGTCCCGTCCCTCTGTGGTCCAGTGTCCCACCTCTCTGTGGTCCAGTGTCCCGTCCCTCTGTGGTCCAGTGTCCTGCCCATCTGTGGTCCAGTGTCCCGTCCCTCTGTGGTCCAGTGGAGTGTCCCTCTGTGGTCCAGTGTCCAGTCCCTCTGTGGTCCAGTGTCCAGTCCCTCTGTGGTCCAGTGTCCAGTCCCTCTGTGGTCCAGTGTCCCACCTCTCTGTGGTCCAGTGGAGTGTCCCGCCTCTCTGTGGTCCAGTGGAGTGTCCCTCTGTGGTCCAGTGTCCAGTCCCTCTGTGGTCCAGTGTCCCGCCCCTCTGTGGTCCAGTGTCCCGCCCCTCTGTGGTCCAGTGTCCAGTCCCTCTGTGGTCCAGTGTCCCGCCCCTCTGTGGTCCAGTGTCCCGCCCCTCTGTGGTCCAGTGTCCCGCCCCTCTGTGGTCCAGTGTCCCGCCCCTCTGTGGTCCAGTGTCCCGCCCCTCTGTGGTCCAGTGTCCCGTCCCTCTGTGGTCCAGTGTCCCGTCCCTCTGTGGTCCAGTGTCCCGTCCCTCTGTGGTCCAGTGTCCCGTCCCTCTGTGGTCCAGTGTCCCGTCCCTCTGTGGTCCAGTGGAGTGTCTCTCTGTGGTCCAGTGTCCCGCCCCTCTGTGGTCCAGTGTCCCGTCCCTCTGTGGTCCAGTGTCCAGTCCCTCTGTGGTCCAGTGTCCTGTCCCTCTGTGGTCCAGTGTCCTGTCCCTCTGTGGTCCAGTGGAGTGTCCCGCCCCTCTGTGGTCCAGTGTCCCGTCCCTCTGTGGTCCAGTGTCCCGTCCCTCTGTGGTCCAGTGTCCAGTCCCTCTGTGGTCCAGTGTCCTGTCCCTCTGTGGTCCAGTGTCCCGCCTCTCTGTGGTCCAGTGTCCTGTCCCTCTGTGGTCCAGTGTCCCGCCCCTCTGTGGTCCAGTGTCCCGCCCCTCTGTGGTCCAGTGTCCCGTCCCTCTGTGGTCCAGTGTCCCGTCCCTCTGTGGTCCAGTGGAGTGTCCCTCTGTGGTCCAGTGTCCTGTCCCTCTGTGGTCCAGTGGAGTGTCCCGCCCCTCTGTGGTCCAGTGGAGTGTCCCTCTGTGGTCCAGTGTCCCGTCCCTCTGTGGTCCAGTGTCCCGTCCCTCTGTGGTCCAGTGTCCCGTCCCTCTGTGGTCCAGTGTCCCGTCCCTCTGTGGTCCAGTGGAGTGTCTCTCTGTGGTCCAGTGTCCCGCCCCTCTGTGGTCCAGTGTCCCGTCCCTCTGTGGTCCAGTGTCCAGTCCCTCTGTGGTCCAGTGTCCTGTCCCTCTGTGGTCCAGTGTCCTGTCCCTCTGTGGTCCAGTGGAGTGTCCCGCCCCTCTGTGGTCCAGTGTCCCGTCCCTCTGTGGTCCAGTGTCCCGTCCCTCTGTGGTCCAGTGTCCAGTCCCTCTGTGGTCCAGTGTCCTGTCCCTCTGTGGTCCAGTGTCCCGCCTCTCTGTGGTCCAGTGTCCTGTCCCTCTGTGGTCCAGTGTCCCGCCCCTCTGTGGTCCAGTGTCCCGCCCCTCTGTGGTCCAGTGTCCCGTCCCTCTGTGGTCCAGTGTCCCGTCCCTCTGTGGTCCAGTGGAGTGTCCCTCTGTGGTCCAGTGTCCTGTCCCTCTGTGGTCCAGTGGAGTGTCCCGCCCCTCTGTGGTCCAGTGGAGTGTCCCTCTGTGGTCCAGTGTCCCGTCCCTCTGTGGTCCAGTGTCCAGTCCCTCTGTGGTCCAGTGTCCAGTCCCTCTGTGGTCCAGTGTCCCGCCTCTCTGTGGTCCAGTGTCCTGTCCCTCTGTGGTCCAGTGTCCCGCCCCTCTGTGGTCCAGTGTCCCGCCCCTCTGTGGTCCAGTGTCCCGTCCCTCTGTGGTCCAGTGTCCCGTCCCTCTGTGGTCCAGTGGAGTGTCCCTCTGTGGTCCAGTGTCCTGTCCCTCTGTGGTCCAGTGGAGTGTCCCGCCCCTCTGTGGTCCAGTGTCCCGTCCCTCTGTGGTCCAGTGTCCCGTCCCTCTGTGGTCCAGTGTCCCGTCCCGCTGTGGTCCAGTGTCCAGTCCCTCTGTGGTCCAGTGTCCCGTCCCTCTGTGGTCCAGTGTCCCGCCCCTCTGTGGTCCAGTGTCCCGCCCCTCTGTGGTCCAGTGTCCCGCCTCTCTGTGGTCCAGTGTCCCGTCCCTCTGTGGTCCAGTGTCCCGTCCCTCTGTGGTCCAGTGTCCCGTCCCTCTGTGGTCCAGTGTCCCGTCCCTCTGTGGTCCAGTGTCCCGTCCCTCTGTGGTCCAGTGTCCCGTCCCTCTGTGGTCCAGTGTCCCGTCCCTCTGTGGTCCAGTGTCCCGTCCCTCTGTGGTCCAGTGTCCCGTCCCTCTGTGGTCCAGTGTCCCGCCCCTCTGTGGTCCAGTGTCCCGTCCCTCTGTGGTCCAGTGTCCCGTCCCTCTGTGGTCCAGTGTCCCGTCCCTCTGTGGTCCAGTGGAGTGTCTCTCTGTGGTCCAGTGTCCCGCCCCTCTGTGGTCCAGTGTCCCGTCCCTCTGTGGTCCAGTGTCCAGTCCCTCTGTGGTCCAGTGTCCTGTCCCTCTGTGGTCCAGTGTCCTGTCCCTCTGTGGTCCAGTGGAGTGTCCCGCCCCTCTGTGGTCCAGTGTCCCGTCCCTCTGTGGTCCAGTGTCCCGTCCCTCTGTGGTCCAGTGTCCAGTCCCTCTGTGGTCCAGTGTCCTGTCCCTCTGTGGTCCAGTGTCCCGCCTCTCTGTGGTCCAGTGTCCTGTCCCTCTGTGGTCCAGTGTCCCGCCCCTCTGTGGTCCAGTGTCCCGCCCCTCTGTGGTCCAGTGTCCCGTCCCTCTGTGGTCCAGTGTCCCGTCCCTCTGTGGTCCAGTGGAGTGTCCCTCTGTGGTCCAGTGTCCCACCCCTCTGTGGTCCAGTGTCCTGTCCCTCTGTGGTCCAGTGGAGTGTCCCGCCCCTCTGTGGTCCAGTGGAGTGTCCCTCTGTGGTCCAGTGTCCCGTCCCTCTGTGGTCCAGTGTCCAGTCCCTCTGTGGTCCAGTGTCCTGTCCCTCTGTGGTCCAGTGGAGTGTCCCTCTGTGGTCCAGTGTCCTGTCCCTCTGTGGTCCAGTGGAGTGTCCCGCCCCTCTGTGGTCCAGTGTCCCGTCCCTCTGTGGTCCAGTGTCCCGTCCCTCTGTGGTCCAGTGTCCCGTCCCGCTGTGGTCCAGTGTCCAGTCCCTCTGTGGTCCAGTGTCCCGTCCCTCTGTGGTCCAGTGTCCCGCCCCTCTGTGGTCCAGTGTCCCGCCCCTCTGTGGTCCAGTGTCCCGCCTCTCTGTGGTCCAGTGTCCCGTCCCTCTGTGGTCCAGTGTCCCGTCCCTCTGTGGTCCAGTGTCCCGTCCCTCTGTGGTCCAGTGTCCCGTCCCTCTGTGGTCCAGTGTCCCGCCCCTCTGTGGTCCAGTGTCCCGCCCCTCTGTGGTCCAGTGTCCCGCCCCTCTGTGGTCCAGTGTCCCGCCCCTCTGTGGTCCAGTGTCCCGCCCCTCTGTGGTCCAGTGTCCAGTCCCTCTGTGGTCCAGTGTCCCGCCCCTCTGTGGTCCAGTGTCCCGCCCCTCTGTGGTCCAGTGTCCCGCCCCTCTGTGGTCCAGTGTCCAGTCCCTCTGTGGTCCAGTGTCCAGTCCCTCTGTGGTCCAGTGTCCCGCCCCTCTGTGGTCCAGTGTCCTGTCCCTCTGTGGTCCAGTGTCCCGTCCCTCTGTGGTCCAGTGTCCCGTCCCTCTGTGGTCTGGTGGAGTTGGTGTAGAGGATTGTCCCTGATGGAGAGCAGTTTGTCCAGTGTCCTCCTGTCCCTCACTGACACAAACGTCTCCAGATCAGTTTGTTGATCCGGTCCCAGCAGACCTCAGTGAAGCACAGGGAGAAGATCTTTAACAACTTGCATGCACACATTAAACACCTGAGCTTCCTTGTACACAGCGTTGTTGTCTGCTGTTCAGGGGGACTCTCAGGTTCTTGTAGCTGTCCACCGCTGCCACGTCCTGGGCCTGGATGGAAACGGGCTCCACTGGTGTCCTCCTCCTCCTGAAGTCAGTGACCAGTTCCTTAGTCTCGTCCACGTTCACAAAGGCAATCGATGAGATATCTTAAGCTGGGGACACACTACAGGATTTTCTCAGTCGTTACAGATTCTGAAAAGACTAGGAGCACACACTAACGACTGGTTTCAGAAGATTTAGTTCTGACGCACTAAACACACTACAAGATCTGCTGAGGCCGCAGCTGTCGCCAACCAAACGCAGCAAACTCTCGTAGAGAACTCGTGAGAACTAAATGATAAACAAACATGGAGGCTACCTGGGTTGCTGTTGCCGTTGTGTGCGCAGCTATCTGTTTGGAAAAAAGGAAAAAGAAAAAACGTCTATGTATCCAGTTTCACTTGGGTAGCGCTCAACTTTCTTCGGTGTTTGCCATGGTTGTTTATGTTTTCTTCTTCTTCTTCTTCTTCTTCTTCTCCTTCTTCTTCTTCATCTTCTTCTTCTTCTTCTTCTTCTTCTTCACCTCCTCCTCCTCCTTCTTCTTCTTCTTCTTCTTCTTTTTCTTTTTCTTAATTCCGCTTATATTTTCCCACCGCTTCCTGTTGCGTCGTCTTCGTTCTCTGATGCTATTTCCTGTGTCCCATCAGCTGTTTTTCATCGGCCGCTGGACTCCATGAATTCCCAGTTGGATGTAAACAGCCCACACTACAGGAGTGCGTCCAGAGTCGGGGTTTGTTTGCTTGCGATTGACGTCAGGCCGTGTTTTTGCGCCGATTCGAGTCTTTGAACATCACACGCTAACGGATTTCAGGGCTGACTGGTGATTACGATTCCCTGCAACTAGTGTTGAGTGGTACAGACTCGGCACAACTGTGAATCGTTATAAAATCGGGCAAAAAAATCATGTAGTGTGTCCCCAGCTTTAATCAGATTACTTCTATGTACTCAGTGGTTATCAAAGTTTTTAATCACATACGCACTGCTGCCAGACAGTTACAGCTCCATGTTTGTTAGTTATGTATTACTCAATAATGTACTGTATTTTTGCTTCTAGTTGAGGCATGATGCTTGCTGCTAATGACACAAATGAAATGTAACAACAGCATTAACACAATGATCTGAATAATTTATTTCACACACACAAAAAAATGCTTCACTAATCTCTGACCTACAGCTTTGCAAAGACTTGAGTTTGATGTCACAGTTTTAACATTTACGACCCGGATGAACAAATTTAATACTTGACCATAGAATTTAATACTTTTAAGACCCCTTGGATAAATATGTGTAGAGGTCAGTGGTGGAATGTAATGAAGTAAAAGTACTTAGTTACTTTACATAAGTACAGTTTTCATGCATCTGTACTTGAGTAAATTTTACAAAGGGTACTTTTACTTTTACTTCACTACATTTTAGAGCAAGTATCTGTACTTTTTACTCCACTACATTTCTGAGTTGGTTTGAAGTAAAAAGTATTTTGAGTTTGATTTAAAATTATGAGTTTTTGCCGTGTGGTGATTGCAGACACAGTACTTCAGTATAAAATACGCAGTAAAGTAGTACTCTTCAGAAAAACCTCACCAACAGATTCTGTCTGTGCTATTTTACCATTAATCTTTAGTTTTCAGCACAGTTTTTCACATTCATGAGGTGTTGAATGAATGTGAATGAATGAATTCTGTTTTTTTTTTAGGAGTTTTTCCTTACCGAGAAGGAGGGTCTAAGGACAGGAGTGTCCTGGGTCTGTTTAGTTTAGTGTAGTTATTGTTTGTGCTGATTGTGTGTTAAGTCTGATTGTGTGTTTATGTTTGATCAACTGTTTGTGAAGCCCTTTGAGATGACCTTTGTTGTGATACTGGGACATACAAATAAACCTGAATTGAATTGAATCTGTGCGAAATACTTTTACTTTTTTACTCACAAGTACATTTGACAGCAACTTTTATACTTTTCCTAAGTGGAAATTTTCTGGTGATACTTTTACTTTCACTTTCACTTGAGTAAATGTTTGCTCCTTTATCTGTACGTTTACTTCTTTTACGTCTTCCCGCGCTGGTAGAGGCGTTATGTTGCTGCATGTTTACGACTTACTGCAATGAACGTGCAGTGAAGAGGCCTCAGAAATCAGGAAGGAGGGGCAGAATTTTGAGTATCTGGGGTCAACAGTGCGGTGCAATGACGAGCGTTGAAAAGGAGGTGAAGAGGCCTGTGCAGCAGGTTGGTTGATGTGTGATGAAAGAGTTTCAGCGAGAGTGAAAGGAAAGGTGAACAGGACAGAGGCGAAGACGCTGAGGTTGTCTTTGTTCATGACGAGGATGGATGGGATCAGGAGTGAGTCCATCAGAGGGACAGCTCAAGACCCGGGTGTAAAGGTTTTGTCCACTTGTGTACCGTTTCCATAGTATTTACGATTAAATTTAATGATTTAGGCTGAACTTAAGCATGGCAGAAGTAAATTTTAGGGCTGCACAATGTATCGCAAAATTATCGTTATCACAATATCAGGAAACGCAATATCAGTATCGCAAGAATCTAAATATATCGCAATAACGCTGTGGTCTTCCATCTGACAGAGATTTACACTGAAGAATCATTTTCCACCAGAGCCTTAAAAGAACATGTGTGTGTTTAAATTAAAAAGTCCAGTTTTAGTGGTAATTTAATTAATTTAGTCACAGCTTAGCCTTGTTTTATTCCTGGTTTAGTCTGTGTTAAGTTTTGATTTTGTCGCTGTTTTGACTTGTAAATACAGGAACTTACATTTTTGTGAAATGTAGTGAATTTAACTTACTATGTTCAAAAAGTAGGCTCTATTTTCAAATATCACAATAATATCGTTATCGCAATTTTCGACATAGTTATCGAATATCGCATGTTTTCTCCATATCGTGCAGCCCTACTAAATTTCACATGCAAGTTTCTGCACGGACGCTGTTAAGTGACGGTCTCTATCGGTCTCCATGGTTAATGCAAACACAAAGGCTGTGTCCGAAACATCATCCCTAGCCCCTCAGTCCCTATGTAATCCAGCACTATAGAGCCGACTATAGTGCACTCGTTTTGTGAATGATTCGGACACTCGCTCACTATTTTTAACTCGCCGTTTATCACATGATTCTGGTGTCTGTGTAAAAAAAGTTTGTTGAGCTCCACTGATAATGGACTTTTGTGATAAAGCCTGACCAGACTTTAGCAATATTTTAGTTTTTATAGATAAATATTAATTATACGTGTGATATTTGACATGAATTATGACTTAAATAATAAATAAAACAGACTGGATTATTTCAGCTCTGTGCCTTAAGAGGGGAAGCTGTCACCTGTACAGGCTAAGGTAACGTTATTGACTTTACACTGTAACAGTTTTTTTTTTATTTAAACATTCTTTAACCAGGAAAGTCCTATTGAGATTCACAGATCTCTTTTTCAAGGTGAGTCCTGGCCAAGAGGCATCAACAACACAACACACACTTGCATACAAAGTAATAAAAAGAGAAATAAGAGTTAAAAACAATGAGACTAAAAGAGACACATTTAGAAGCAGTGACAGATTAGTGATTGCATCTCCAGGTCTTTTAAAATAGACTCAAAATGAACCAAAGGGACAAGATTTTGTAGTTTTAAGGTCCTCTGTAAACCGTTCCAGTCTGTAGGACATAAATATGACCTGACAGAAGTAAAAACGTATTGTGTTCAGTTTAAAATCCTGCTGCGGTCCCACGAAACTCGCAAAGCATTCTGGTCTATACTGCCCTCTATGTCCACTACTTTTCAAAATGCACTGAGGGAAATTTTACCCACTAGACATTCGGACACCACTATCAAATGACGTGACCACTGTAGAGCAGTGTTTCCCAACTAGGGGTACGTGGACCCAGCAGGGGGTACTTGGAAGTATTTCATTATTATATTTCCAAGATGAAAAACATTTGCAATTTTTAAATTTTGAACAATTTAACTTTTGAGAGACGTGTTTTTTTTTTTTGAAGTTTTTTTTGTTGAAGTTTTAATACCAGCTTGTTTCAAAGAGTTATCAAAATACTTGTAATTTTTCTTTGTAGTAAATTAGTTATAAGTTTAAGATTATTTTTTGCTATATATTTTTATTTTTGAAGGTCATTTTGAACATTAAAATATATAGAAAATAAATGTAATAGGGGTTTATATTGTTATATTGTTTTGTTTTTTATTAAGGCAGGCAGATTAATACGTAAATCATTTTAATTTTGAGTTTCACTAAAAAAAGCCGTATAACTACAATTTACAATAAATGAAGTATAAAATGTCTTTGTACAACTAAACAATTTTTTATAACAATTTTGAAGAACTATGAAAGTGTATGAGTGTATGAGATGAGATAAAACGGCGTCACTCAATTGTAAAAGTCACGGCTACAAGAGAAAAAAGCGGTGTGGCGTAAACAAAGATCATTTCAGAGAGGAACTAATAACAGAGCATAGATGTTTTTATATCTACAGAGTGTTCAACAACTTCATATATAATATTGATTTTTGACCGCATCTTTGTTACAATTGTGTATTTTTTTATACAGAGTGTAATTTAAGATTATTTATTTAACAGATCACTCAAATGCTAATGTTTACAACGAATACATTTAGCAAGATATTTTTTTCTGCTTTTTTTCAACTGAAAATGTACAGAACCGAACCTTCCAAAAAACTGAACCGAAACAAAATGTGATCTAGTGTATTGTTATACCCCTTACTGACAATAATAGAAAACATGACTGGATCTGTGGACAGCCATCTGTCACACATCCCACTGACAAACCGTGACAACCGCTGTAAAACCCTCAGAGACCTGGACAAAGTGCTGAGTAAACACAGCGCCATGGCTAAAAACATCATAAAAATATTATGCAAACACCAGGAAAGCACGGAAGGTCACACAACTAGTTTGATAAGAAACTGAGTAAAGTCCTGTTTAGACCTGATTTTATTCTGTTATGGTCCTGATTTTATCCTGTTTTAGTCCTGATTTCATCTTGGATCAGTCCTGCTTTAGTCCTGATTTAGTCCTAGTTTAGTACTAGTTTTCATTTAGTCCTGGTATTTTTTTCCCCCAAAGCATTCTATCTCTTCATGAAATAAAACTGAAGTGAACTTTTGCCCTGTGACAAATCTCTGGTCGTATCGTTATCACAATATTTAACACAGTTATCTCTAATATCATGCAACAGTACAGGTTTGACTCCAGGCGTGCTCTGAGCTGATGAGCGAGCGGCAGGACGGGGCGCGGGACGGGGCTCGGAGGCGGACTGACTCACTCCGCTCTCTCTGCTCAGTGTTCATCACAAATCTCCGCACGCTCATTTAATAACAAGTGTGACCTCCATGGAGCGCATTAAAGCAGCTGTAACCGCTCTAATTGACTGTGGTGCATTCCCATGACGCCCCCTTGCTCTTTTAATCCCACGAGTGTCGGAGCGGCGCAGAGAGACCACAGAGGGACCACAGAGGGACCACAGAGGGGCCAGAGAGGGGCCGGAGAGAGACCAGAGAGAGACCAGAGAGAGACCAGAGAGGGGCCGGAGAGAGACCAGAGAGAGACCAGAGAGAGACCAGAGAGAGACCAGAGAGAGACCAGAGAGAGGCCAGAGAGGGACCGGAGAGAGACCAGAGAGAGGCCAGAGAGAGACCAGAGAGAGACCAGAGAGAGACCAGAGAGGGACCGGAGAGAGACCAGAGAGAGGCCAGAGAGGGACCGGAGAGAGACCAGAGAGAGACCAGAGAGAGACCAGAGAGGGGCCGGAGAGAGACCAGAGAGAGACCAGAGAGAGACCAGAGAGAGGCCAGAGAGGGACCGGAGAGAGACCAGAGAGAGGCCAGAGAGAGACCAGAGAGAGACCAGAGAGAGACCACAGAGGGACCGGAGAGAGACCAGAGAGAGACCACAGAGGGACCGGAGAGAGACCAGAGAGAGGCCAGAGAGGGACTAGAGAGAGGCCAGAGAAAGGCCAGACGGGGACCAAAGAGAGACCAGAGAGAGACCAGAGAGAGGCCAGAGAGAGACCAGAGAGGGCCCGGAGAGTAACCAGAGAGAGACCAGAGAGAGGCCAGAGAGAGACCAGAGAGAGACCAGAGAGAGGCCAGAGAGAGACCAGAGAGAGGCCAGAGAGAGACCAGAGAGGGTCTGGTGCTCTCAGGGTCATTACAGCGAGGATCAACACTGTTTTCACTCAGGAGAGTCAGATTAATGGATTCTGCAGCCCTGGCCTGCACCGCTGTTAAAATCAAACATGGTACTGGCTTTAAACCTGATGTACATGACCGGGGTCAGTCCTGAGCAGAGGAGGACATAAATCTGTCTGAGAGAAATGTGGCTGCAGCACTCGTTAATGAGTCTCTGGGTCTGTGTGTGATGTTAGTGTTGTAGTGAAGGGCAGACCAAGACCAGTCCGAGTCCAGAGTGAACCAAGACCAACACAAGGCCAAGACTTTCAGGGTTCGAGTCGAGACCAAGACTTTTAAGGACTGAAACCGAGGCAAACCAAGACCAGGTCAAGACCAAACCCTGAGAACGAAGACTAAAAAAAGTGAGAAAGAAAAAAAAAGTGGTTCAAATACATTGAGTCAACAGACTCCACAAAAAATATAGACAGATAATTTTCCTGGTTGTTCTAATATGGAAAACCAATTACTAAAAAATTATGAAGTATTTTCTCATAATGTTTAGTAAATAAATCTCTGAGACTGCCACATCGTAGACTGAGACACGACCGAGTAAAACTGCAGCCGAGATGAAGACAAGACAGAGAATGTAAATAGTGTCAAGACCAGTCTCGGGCGCTACAACACCTGCGGGGGTCGGTGAGGACTATTACAGCTTCAAACATATACAGTTACATACAGATATATTCAACCCCGCAAAGATTTAAGGATTTATGCACAAAAGACAAAGACAAGAAGATCCTGGGACGTCCTGGAGTGGCCTTCTCAGTCTTCTGCAGATTTAAATTCAAGCCAGAAAAGATCCAAACTCCCAAACCTTTGTGTGCCATTAGCAGTGTATATGGATTCTTAGTGTGGTTTTCCTGCTGCACTGAGGCCGACCAGCGGGGGCTCCAGCAGCGGGAGGTTCAAACAGCGGGGAAAGTCATCATCAGGACCACTCTTCCAGAGAGCGGTACCGTCTTCGCCGCCCCGCTGTCAGAGGCGAGAGCACGACTTCTTGCACCTCCCTGCTCATCACCAGTTCCACCTGCTGCCCTCAGGAAGAAGGTAGATATGTGCCGGACATAACCAGACTCTACCCTCAGGCCTTTACCTCCCCCCCCCATCCATAAACACAGAGCATGTCCCACCACTGGACTGGACTCTCAGCTTTCACTTAACACGCCACCAATGTTTGCCTTTATTTCCCTTCTTTTGATATTGTTTAGTTTTCAAAGCCATACTTCGCCAAACCGGAAACAGCTTTAGTTAAAGTTACACTGTGTAACTTTTCTCCTAAATATGCGGGGCCTGTACTGAGAAACCGCCCTCGCAACTTGGCCGGGAGCGCTCCGCTGTTGAGGAAGAGTCACGTGACAGGAACGACTTGAGGCGCAGGTATAACCAGGAAGCTACTTTTAGCGTTGTTATTTTCGCCAGTTCGTCAGGGCCGAAGGACACAAGAAGATGAAGACAATGTCGGACGAGGCAAGAAAAAGAAAATGTGAAAGGGACCGCACCAGATCGCAGACAAGAGTCAACATCGGACAGACTTTTGCTCGCTGGCGTCAGATGAGAGACAGAGAAGGCTGCAAATCAGATCACGTTTTTGCATCTTTATTGTTGGGCAGGTAAATTAGCCTCTTTATTTTTTCTTTAGAACATGCTTTTTCATACCGTTATTAGTTGTTTTTACTGCGACCATTGCGCGATATTTGTTGATAAGCTAACGCTAGCGCTAACTCTATAGAAGATCCAGTCCAAACTTCCAAAGGTAGCAGCAGGTCAACTAAAGTTGAAACAATGATGGAAATAGACGCACGCTCGCACAGTTTCAGAAGGAGGAGGGGCCCTAGTGTTTACGTTTTGCGACGGTGCAGTGGCACCTGTGGCCTCTAGAGGCGCAAGACCGGGAATCTTACACAGTGTAACTTTAAAACACGCTAGCTTTATTTTTCAAAAAAAGAATACAGCTGTTTATCACAAGGACATTTTCTCTTTTAGTTCTGTTCTTTGGCTTGCTGTTTTTGCCTGAGTGAGGATTCTCTCTCGTCCCACCTCTAACTATTCCTGATGATTAACCGAGCTGGAGGAGGGCCAAAAGTAGAACGGTTTGGAACGCTTTTTGGGAACACTTTGGAACGGTTTGGGAAGTGGAAACACCCACAAACCACCTACCCCGTTCTGTCCTAGTGGAAAAGCGCCTCTAGTTTTAGTCCTGCAGGAGAGAGGATACAATGGGCTTTGATGCTCATCAGATGGGGCCGTCCTAATCAGGCGTGCCATATGACCCGCGGCCACGCATGAAAGGCCAGTCTGTGCTATTTTTACCCTGGGCCCACACAGGTGCTCTGTCTGATCGCTCCCCGGCACAAACACTTCATCTGCACGAGACTCCTCTCAACAACCGTCAGACAAAATACAGACCTGACATGTTTCCTTTTATCCTTTCATCTCAGTCAGTGGTTCTCAAAGTGTGGTACAGGTGCTACTGGTGGTACACAGGATTCTTTTGCGGTTCGGGTTTAGTCCAGGTTTTAGTCCTTGTATAGTCCAAGAGTTGCTAACATTATATCTGGAATATAGAGATGTAACGATCCGGATCTTGTGAACAACGTGAATGATGAGAACCTAGGCAAAGTGGTGCGCGAGTCTTTCTTTTTTCTTTTCTCAAGATTAACAAGCGCTTTTTTGTTTGCCAACTGCGGAAAAACCTCATAAGAAAAAGTATAAGACTCAGGCTCAAGAGAGACTCGTACAGAAACAGAAAGAGACGAGGAGAGAGAGGAGAGGAGAGGAGCAGATACACAGTGCTAACGCTCAGACGCACATTAGTCAGAAGGTACTTTAGTACTACTGCAGTCTTTGGTGTCAGTATTTTTATTTGCATATTTATCTATTTATTATCCATATTGTTATCAATGTTCTTTTGTGGAGAATTCAGTTTTGAACTAAAATTTGCTTTGCATAAACGGTTATTGTTGCCTTACTGACATTTTTTCAGTGAACAAATGTCAAGGTAGCTATATTTTGCACATTTTCAACATACTAAATCCTAAATAGTGGTCCCACTCTATGTAGAGGTAGTATATGTGTTTATTTTCTGAATGAACTGACTGGCTTCTCAAAATTTACATGAATCCTAAAACAAGCCAGTCTTTTGAACAGCTCTTAGAAATGAACAGATCCCAAAGATTTGTTAAAGACACGTTAAAAAGCCAGAAATCCCATCTTTACTGGAAATGATGACGTTTGTGAAGAGGCGGGACTTTCAGTAGAATACTTGGAAGTGATTAGATAAATCACCAGCTAAACAACAAACCGCTACGACAGTAAAACAACACAATAAAGATGTCGTTTGAAGATTTTATCATTTGTTTTGTATAGCAGCAGACATTGCATTTTTTTGCGTCACCATGTTGTAAACAAGAATCACTAAAACCTAAAACCTGTCTACTCATGGCAGTAGGGGAAAGCAAAGTGCTTTACACAGAAGGGAAGAGGTTTTTCATTCACTCCAGAGTCGGTGGTGGTGAGCTACGTTTTGTAGCCACAGTTTCCCCTGGGACAGAGGCGCAGCTGCACACCCTCCGACTGCCACCAAACACTGACACATTCATACAGGCAAGGTGGGTTAAGTGTTGCCTGGAAAATCCAGACTGATATGTCTCTGTATTATTCTACAGAGAAATATCAGTCTGGTCAACACGCCGTCCGCAGTGGTTTCCTCAAATCCCAACCGTACCGTGCATTTTAATTCGCTTATTTAAGTCACGTGTTCTTCGCGAGCAGCGTCCGCAACAACAACAATCAAGGTGGCGCACTGAGGAGCCGAGTTTGTTTCATTCAGCGGTAAATTCCCTTTTAAATTACCACAAACATATCGAGTCATTAAAACCACAGCAGCTTGCAGCACTAGAAGCCTTTATAAAAAAAAAAAATGTTTTCGCGTTGCTTACTTTCTTGTCGCTTTGTTAACGTCACGTCCGCCATTTTCTGATTGGCTAACTCCGCTGCCTGTTTGCTCCGCGCTAGAAATCGAATTGATTCTAAGGCGACCAGACTCATCCTCTGGTACAGCGGTGAGTCTGGAATTTCCAGGCAAGGTTAAGTGGGGCACAACGACAGTATGCACTGCCGGTTGTGGGGCTTGAACCACCAACCTTTGGGTTAAAGGGCAAGCTCTAATCCCGGGGACGTCCTACGACCGACTCGCCGCGACGCTCAAATTAGGTTGGAGTTGTATTTTTCCAGCGTCTCCGCGTCAACCGGCAGCGCTACAGCCGGAGAAACACAGGAAACAGGCACCAAGTGTCAAAATAAACTTCCGCTACACTTTCAAAATAAAGGTTTTCTAAATGTATGACTGACGTAAACATCGCGCATCGCACCAAGGACTTCAGTGAATGTTGCACCGTGGACGACGAGGTGGAGAACTTTAACATTAACTTTAAGACACAAAAAGATTGTAATTCTACTTCTAGCACGATAGTAGTACTGTTGTCTGATCGCCAAGCAAGCTCAATAAAAAGAAAAAAAAAGCGTAATTGGTCACGTACTATAGATAAAAGTACATTTTATTCAAACAAAAATAGTTTGGTATAAATCAGTTCGTAATATTTCTGCTTAACCATCTGAAGAAGCAAGAATATCCACCAATTATAGGAATGAAGTTGGTAAAACAGGGAGCAGATCCACAGACGCAGCGCCGTCCAAACGCAGCTCTGACGCTTTCGGTGTTAATTGACGCTTTTGAAAAGACGCGCGTAAAACGATCTGCTGCTGCAACGCCCCCGTGACGTTTTCGATGTGAATTTGGGGTAACAACTGAGCTACTGCCACACCATTGGTCCAGACCCAAACGGATCAGCGGGACCCTGACGAGATGGATTTCGTGAACTTACAAATTTTACAACAATCCAGGTAAAGTTACGTCATCAGCTCTGAAGACGACGGGCTGCTAAATAATAAGTTTAGCACAAATACAAAGGGGATAATTCAGGTTGTGTAAGTTAAGCCGACTGCACTTCTCTTAAAGCTGCAGTCATAATGATCCCAGCCCTCCAACAGTTGCCTGAGACGTCTGTGTGCGAGCAGATACTCGTCTGTGGTTAATAAGCAACTACATGCAAGCTGGCATTCCTTCCCCCGCGAGCAGGGAGTCCACCGCGTCGACTCCAGGCTCTCGCTCTTACAAGTCTTCGCGTCGTCATGGCAACTAGTGGGACAGCTGATCGAGGGAGAGAGAGCGGCAGAAATACAACCGTGTGGCGTTCAAGAGCGCCGAGTGCAGAGGAGGACGCAGCGACAGCAGCGCGGCGCGAGGTGAGGTGAGGGAATGTGACGCTGAGACCGGCGGCACAGGGAGGTCACAACACAGCAGCACTCGGAGACTTACAGAGACAATATACAGGAGGAGGTTTTGTTCTTTTTCTCAGTAATCGTCAGAGTATATCAAGCACATTCTTGGAGGATATGACAAAGATAAACACTGATACAGGGCTGCACAATACATCGCAAATGTATCGTTATCGGAATATCAGCAAACACAATATCAGTATCCCAAGACACTAAATTAGGGCTGTAGTTGACCGAAGAAATTGTAAGTCAACCCATTACGGCAATTAACTTAGAAAATTGTCCAAAGGGTATGAGAGGGGAGGTACCACAGCTTTACACAAACAAGTGACTTTTATTAGGTGGAAAAAAAACATTTACAAAAGATGGCTGTGAAATATACTGTTAGAAAATCATCTAATGCCATCTTAAATAAAATGAAAAATAAGTTAAAAAGTAATGAATTAGACTTTTTTTATGTAAAAAGTGGATTCAACTAATCGACCGAAAAAACATTTGTCCACCAAGACCTACACTAAATGTATAGCAATAAAATTTCTTCCATCTGACAAAGATTTACACTGTCATAGTCAATTTCAAATCAAAACCTGTGATAATCGGTTTGTTAGAACAATAAAGGTAACATGTTACAAGCTAGGATACAAACTGATCACGTTATTACAAGATACTGGTGTTTTACGTTTTTAAATGATCTTGTTTTAACATGATATTATTTCAACCAGGAGAGACTTAAAACAAGCACAAATGAGTGAAGTGTAATGGATGATTTAATGAAGGAATAAACTTAAGACGTCAGTGATAAAGGAAGAGTTTGAGAGATTAGTGAGGGGGAATTTTATCTCCCGGGGCGTAGACACTGATGCTGGTGAGGAGGAAACGAAGGAGCGGCTGAGGAGTGGGGCTGCACAATTAATCGCAAAATTATCGTTATTGCAATATCAGCAAATGCAATATCCGTATCGCATGAATCTAAATATATCACAATAACGCTGTGGTCTTCCATCTGACAGAGATTTACACTAAAGAATCATTTTCCACCAGAGCCTTAAAAGAACATGTGTTGTGACTAAATAAAAATGTGTAAAAAGTCCAGTTTTAGTGGTAATTTAATTAATTTAGTCACAGCTTAGCCTTGTTTTATTCCTGGTTTATCTTTTTTATGATTTAACTTACTATATTAGAAAAATAGGCTCTATTTTCAAATATCGCAATAATATCTTTATCGCAATTTTCAACATAGTTATCGAAATATCGCGTGTTTTTGCCATATCGTGCATCCCCTACTGAGGAGGCTGATGGTTCTGCTGCTGCGGTGGAGTTGGGGATGGAGAAGGGCTGTTGATGAAAGGCAGGAGGACTGAGAGGAGAGGGTGTGTATATATGTGTGTGAATGGCTGAGAAGTGATTGGATGAGAGGCAGGTGGCAGGCTGTGATTGGCTGACAGTGACAGACAGGTGAGAGGGAGTAGATGGGGAAAATAATAATAACAAAAAAAAAAAACAACAGTCTTCCTGATTGAATTTACAATACAGCTTCATCACATTTACAAGATAAAGCTTCACATTATCACATTTTAGTGAGTTATATAATATGTTACATAATAAATTATTGTAAAAACATGACAATTTATGCTCTAAAAAAACAAGATACATATTTATTTAGTAATAACATGATTATTTTCTTGTTTAAACAATAGACGCATCACATTTTTACAAGATACTATCACTTTAAAGCTAGCCTGGCCAGTGAGACTAAGTTTTCCTATTCTATACAAAGAAGTTAGTCAGGTCCCTTCGCTTAACTTTTGTTTCTGTGGGCGGAACAATCACAGGTGGAGTAACCAATCAGAGAAATGAAGGGCGGGACTATTATAAAATAAAAATATGCCGTATTATGAGCAGCTCTGTACTTATTTCTAAACGGGGACAGCAGCAGAAGCCAGTTGTACAAAAACCGGTCATTACTTCGGACGTCAACAGGACTTTACTGTTGTTAAAATGGAAACAAACAAAGAAGAAAAAAACATACAGAGGACTGAACAACAACGAGGACTTCAGCAGAACCAACAGTTGATGAAGGAAAGCACTAAACACTGTTAATCAGCTCAGAGAAGATATTAAATTAGCTCACTTGCCAGCACTGCCTTGGTTAGCTTCTGTATTCGTAAGACGAGCTACAGATAAACGTCTGTTATTGGCCAGTTCCAAATCGATTGTAGAAATACGCTTATATAAAAATGTCCAGGTTCATAAAATCTGTACAATCCTCAAATTAATGGCGACGATGACATGAGGTGTATATAAATGTACTCTTCTCTGCTCCTTCTATATAAAGACAAAAGTGTGTGCAGATGTGCTTATGCTGGGTTTTATAAATCTGGATATTTTTTGATTTGATTCGATGTGTTCAAGGTCCCAGGTCTGGCATTAGTGACAGACCACACACTGCTGTTAAATCAAAGCACATTTTCCAGGTGTGTCACACAGACTTTTCATGTTTACATCAATATCCTGCCATTTCAATAAACTACGACATTACAAAGGTCATATCACTGCTTCAAAAGCTTTCTCAGAGCCGGCTTGTGGCTTAGGTGATAGGCAAATGCTGCGGGCGCAGAGTGAGTGGAGGGTGCCTGCCACTGTCCTGAGCATCAGTGCACAATAATAAGCTTAATAAGCCTGATCAGTAACAGTATATATCCTGAAATTATGGACACTGGGAGGAGTTCTGAGTCCATAGATGTGTTCTGCACTTTAGCTTTAAGTCGCTTTTTGTTTGATGACAATCGACCTCTTACTCATGGAGATACGATCATAAACAGCTCCTGAAATAATACGTTCAGTAATGAAAGACACGATCTGAGGCACACGTTACCGCGGCGACACATTTCTCACAATGTTTTAGCTGTGTTATTATAAAAGCAAGATAAAACATGAGTCAGGACGTCCTGACTAAAGCTTCCAGAGCCTGTAGTGTTCTCTGGAGCCTCTGTCCACAGCTCAGCGATGAGACTGAAGACTCTGTGGCCCTGCAGGGGCGGAGCAGAGCTGGGGGCCCCACTGGGGAACCACTAACACAGGATTTCAACACAAATCATAAGAAGCATGTGTACAATATAAAACAAATAAATTAGTTTAATCCAACTATGCTATTGTATGTGTAGAGATAAGCATGTTTAAAATCAGTTGTTATAAAAAAATGTTTTATCTTGAAACTAGGAGGGAAGTAAATCATAATTTTTATCCCTCTTTGCTACAGTGTAGTAGCTGCTGAAAGTCATATATGATCATCCAAAATGCATCAGATTACTGAAAATTAGAACTGTTTTGTTAAAATTTTCCTTGGGGGAGGACCCCAAACCCCCCTGCCTTCTATTGTACTTCATAAAAACCTACTACAAAATACACAAGGGAGTGGCAGAAATAGTCTTATTAAATGTAGCCTACATTTTGTTTTAGTGGTGGTGGCGCCAACAGAGCTAGGGCCGGCCCTGACTTCTCTTCTCTGATCAAAGTCATGTTGAATCTTCATAGAAATTTCCCATAAGCCCTGCTCTGAGGACTAGCAGCAACATTAGCCACAACACAGGGAACAGCGATAAAAGTTAACTAAAAAGAAAGAAAACCAAAGCACAGTGGGCCGGTGTGGAGTGAGGCGTCCGTACCTGACTGGAGCTGGCGGGGAAGGAGGTGATTGGCGGGACGTCCAGCACTTTCAGCTCGTACATGCTCCCGTTGAGGATGACCGAGGGCCGGTACACGTATCTGGTCCTGGTGGGCGTGTACACCTCCGAGAAGTCGTTGTAGATGAACTGGCGGATTATGGAGGTCTTGCCCACGCCGGGAGCGCCGATCACCGCGATACTCAGCGTCTCCACCATTCCTGGAGCTCGGCGTCAGCAGCACCATGGACGGAGCAAACTGCACAGCTGCTCGCCACGGCTCTGATGGAAGGGCCCCGAACCAGCCGCCTCTGAACGGGACACAAGGACAAGGGCAGGACAGAGAGAGAGAGAGAGAGAGAGAGATGATGATGACTGTGCGCTCGTCTTAACCACAGCAGCAATGCAGAGGAGCGCGGCATGACACTAACACCAGCTTTGGATTTCAGTTTTGTCTTTGGATTATTCAAACACTTTTTTACTTCTTTAGGCCTGACTTTCTGCTGCTGTCCCCTTTTTTAGAATCTATAGTAAACCCCCAGTGAAGGAAAAAACAATGGTATTAATTAGGGCTGGGTACCGTTCCGATTTTCTACTATACCAGTATTTGAACGATACCTGGTTTTTTACGCTGGTACCTAAGCGATCATCAAATCATCGCTTGTGCACAAACAGTGTTAGTGTAACTTTTCTTTTGATACCACAAAGGTATCATTTAGCAGTACTCAGCGCTAGTATTAATGGAGCTTTAATTAGTTCATAAAAAAGGGTGAAGTAAAACAGAGAGTGGTCGTCCTATAACCGGAAAGTTGGCAGTTTGAATTAGGGCTGCACTGATATGGAGTAAACATGCGATATTCGATAACTATGTCGAAAATTGCGATAACGATATTATTGCGACATTTGAAAGTAGAGCCTATTTTTTGAACATAGTAAGTTAAATTCACTACATTTCACAAAAATGTAAGTTCCTGTATTTACAAGTCAAAACAGCGACAAAATCAAAACTTAACACAGACTAAACCAGAAATAAAACAAGGCTAAGCTGTGATTAAATAACCCTAACCCTAACCCTAAAACTGGACTTTTTAAACATTTTTATTTAGTCACAACACATGTTCTTTTAAGGCTCTGGTGGAAAATGATTCTTCAGTGTAAATCTCTGTCAGATGGAAGACCATAGCGTTATTGCGATATATTTAAATTCTTGCGATACCGATATTGCGTTTGCTGATATTGCGATAACAATAATTTTGCGATATATTATGCAGCCCTAGTTCAATTCCTGCGCTCTCCAGCATTAGCCCGTGTGAATGTGACTGTGTGGTGCAGAATGGCTGCCACAGTCTCCGTTAGTCTGCCCCGGGACAGCTGTGGCAACAGAAGTACTCACCACCACAGACAGTGACTGAGGAGGGGAGGAATAATGCACTAAATTGTAAAGTGACTTTGAGTGTCTAGTGTTGTACTGTATAAGACTAATGCATTATTATCAGTATTTCCTATTCTTCATATGAAACATGAATCATCTAAATAATGGCTAGTGAAAATTCTACATGCTTAGTAACTATTAAACCACTGCGGCAGAGGCCAATGAGTGAAGAAGTTGTTAATGTCAAGCCCTGCAGAGGAGTAGCTGCTTTAAATAAAACAAGATAACTAGACCTGATAATAAACCAGGAGGAAAAGTGGAGCTGGTATAAACGTTAGGTGTCCATGAACGGTAAATTGGACTAAACACACAATTCTGAAAAGACAGGACTGATGAGGCACTTTTCCACTGGGCAGAACGCTACAGGACGCCTTAGAACAGGTCGTCCCAAAAACCTGCTGGTGTTTCCATGACTCTGGGTCCAGGAGACCCAGGTCTGTTACGTAAACACTGACGTGCACACAAGCGTAATAAAAGTTTTGTCAATAAATGAGATAAAAATGTGTTTGAAACTCACATTTAAAACATTTGTGTCTGTGTGAGGCTGGTGTGTGTCTGTGTGAGGCTGGTGTGTGTCTGTGTGAGGTTGGTGTGTGTCTGTGTGAGGCCGGTGTGTGTCTGTGTGAGGCTGGTGTGTGTCTGTGTGAGGCTGGTGCTGGTGTGTGTCTGTGTGAGGTTGGTGTGTGTCTGTGTGAGGTTGGTGTGTGTCTGTGTGAGGTTGGTGTGTGTCTGTGTGAGGCTGGTGTGTGTCTGTGTGAGGCTGGTGTGTGTCTGTGTGAGGTTGGTGAGTGTCTGTGTGAGGCTGGTGAGTGTCTGTGTGAGGTTGGTGTGTGTCTGTGTGAGGTTGGTGTGTGTCTACGTGAGGCTGGTGCTGGTGTGTGTCTGTGTGAGGTTGGTGTGTGTCTGTGTGAGGTTGGTGTGTGTCTGTGTGAGGTTGGTGTGTGTCTACGTGAGGCTGGTGCTGGTGTGTGTCTGTGTGAGGTTGGTGTTGGTGTGTGTCTGTGTGAGGTTGGTGTGTGTCTGTGTGAGGTTATTGTGTGTCTGTGTGAGGTTGGTGTGTCTGTGTGAGGTTGGTGTGTGTCTACGTGAGGCTGGTGCTGGTGTGTGTCTGTGTGAGGTTGGTGTGTGTCTGTGTGAGGTTATTGTGTGTCTGTGTGAGGTTGGTGTGTCTGTGTGAGGTTGGTGTGTGTCTGTGTGAGGTTGTGTGTGTCTGTGTGAGGTTGGTGTGTCTGTGTGAGGCTGGTGTGTGTCTGTGTGAGGTTGGTGTGTGTCTGTGTGAGGCTGGAGCTAAAGCTGTATTAGCTTCAGTAAACAGGAGACTACTTCAGGTTCACCTCCAGCTTTCTGTGCATTAAATTCTCTTCTCTGCTCCACTTTAACACATTTTAACCTCTGAACTTATAACCACATGAGTTTAACTCATGTTTAAACTAAACTAAAGCCTAAACTAAAAATCAAACGTTTAGATTCTCGAAGCGAGAGTCGTACTTCGCTAAACCGGAAACAGCTGTTGCTAATATACGCTAGCTTTATTTTTAGAAAAAGTCACCTCAACATTAGCTCGTCCTGTCTTGGAATACAGCCAGTTTATCACAAGGACAAGAATGTGTTTGATTAAAAAAAAATAAAAAATTCTCTTTTATTTCTGTTTTTTGGCTTGTTGTTTTTGCCTGAGTGAGGATTCTCTCTCGTCCAATCAGCTCGCAGCAGTGCCCACCTCTAACTGCTCCAGACGCTTAACCGAGCTGGACCCCATCAGGGAGGAGAGCCAAAAGTAGAACGGTTGGAACGCTGTTTGGGAACACTTTGGAACGCTTTGGGAAGTGGAAACACCCCCAAACTGCCCCGTCCTGCCCCATTCCGACCTAGTGGAAAAGTGCCTATAGTTACTGGGATAGACTCCAGTAACCGCGACCCCTACAAGGAATAAACGGAAGAAGACGAATGAATGAAAACATTATGATGATGAATATTGGCAGTGCTGGGGGTTGGGTCAACAGGCGAAGGACGTCTGCACCTGGACAGTGCTACAGTCTCTGTCTGCAGCACCGCAGCACTGTGTGTGACAGAAAAACAGACTTTTGGACAACCCTGGACACACTCTTTAAGAGGAACGTTAGCCGAGAACAACACTTCCACACACACAGAGCGAGATTCTACTGTTTCTGAGCTGACAGACTCTGACCACTGTGGAGTCAAACACAACTTTCATCAGCACAGTGGCTCAACATCACAGCCCCTGCTGCCTCATCGAACCCTGCACGGATAAACAACACTTGTGTGTGTCTCCTTTTCAGTTTTATTTTATTGCTAACTTTGCAGTGGTTCTTACTTTTTCCTCTGAAATGGGACTCAGGTGTGTGTTTTATCGCTAATGTTGATTTTCTAAACACAAATCTAATATTACTTCATTTCATTTTACTCTCACTAAATCTGTTACAAAGTGTCCTCCTCACAAAACAAATAGATTTATGCCAAAAAAGTAGAAAAAAAGATGAATTTTTACATTTTCTTATGATGTTTTGTGACAGGAACACTTCTGTCACTGAAGCTAACTTTTTAAAATTGGATTGTAAGGGATAAAGACGACACAAACCGGAGTCGTCTCACTGTGAGATCTGACACTACTGAGTAACACTTCAGCGCCGCTCACACTATGAAGCATTATTTAAGGATTAGTAACCAGTTAATCAATTATTAATACACACAGATGGAGTAAAAACAGTTATTATTACTCTTTTATTCTTAATTCTGCAGTAATAAACTCAGGTAAATCAATAATAAACATCAGTTACCGCAAAATTCCCAGTAAATGTACAGGTTTGTTACTGTAATTTGCATTGCATTGTGGTATTACGTGCAGTAACTTACCACAGAAAGACTTTACGGTAACTTTAAAAATATATATTATAATAGGAGTAAACAGATACAAGACCAGAATAACTTAAAACAGAGGTTGGCTGGAGTTAAATTATGGGAATCTAAATTATCTAAGTAATTATTGTGTGAAGGAATGATCCTGTTATTGTAATGTATTTGCAGAAAGGGGCAGGTGTTATAAGATTTATCTTCCTTCTGCTCCTTTTCCATTATGTAACAAATGGATGGGAAATTATTTAATCATAAAACATAAAAATAATTGTGAACATGATTGAAAAACAAAAAATAAATGGAATGAAATACAATAAGGTCTAGATACGGCGACATAAAATGACACCTACGGCAAGCGGTATAAGCTACCGCAAAAGTACAGTAAAAAGTCTAACAGTGTCAAATATTTAAATTATGTATGTATTACTGGTTTATTCTACAGTTTGTGCACAATCACCTGCACTGTAAACATGAGCACAAAGCAACATAAAAGCCACACATTGTTGGCTTTGGAGCTGCGTTTAATGAAAATTATGATGCACTGGAGCCTAAACTACGCCTGACAATGGTTTTAATCCAAAGTAGGGTGACCAGATGTCCTTATTTGACCGGGACAGTCCCAGTTTTCGTCTCCTTGCCCCTATGCCCCAACAAATATCATATATGCCCCAGTTTTCAACAAACCATGCCCCATTTTAATAAATAGAAACGCAAAGGAAACGTAAAACACATTTATCTTAAGAGTTTTGTCGCAAAAATCATAGACAACCTCCTTATTTTTGTTAATAAATTGCCATTAAAATGCAAAACTTAAGTCCTATAGCGACAGGGGCTTTGACTTAGTTACATGACAGAAAATTGTATGGATTTTGGAAGAAAATAAAAAATGTGTGTTCCAGTTTTCAGCTCTAGAAATCTGGTCACCCTAATCCAGAGGTGCGTGCGTAAAGCGTAGTCTCAGCTGTGGATGAAAGGAGAAAGGATGGAATGATAAAAAAAAAAAAAATAATTAAAACGACTTACTTTTTGTGTGAGTGGCTCCAGGTGTGCGCCACAGCCAATAATAATAATAATAGTAATAATAGTCTAATAATAAATAATAAAAAAATCAGTGCCCCCGCAGTGAGACAGCAGCAGTTCCCGGGTGGAGGAGGAGCGGAAGAGCCGGGGGGCGCACGGGAAGAGGAGGCATGTCAACACAGCAGCGGCGGCCACAGCCACGCGCAGCGGAGGAAATAAAAAACGCACGGACGACGAGCTCCCGCTGCCTCTGCCTCTGCGTCAAAGTCCGTCCTGGTCCTGGTCCTAGTCCTGGTCCTGGTCCTGCTGGCCGTCCTCCCCACCGCCGCGCGGACATCTCTCACGGACCGAACCTGATTGGCGAAAAGAGCGCGTGGCTGCCTCCGCTCGGTGTCTTCTTCATTTGACGTCTCTCTCTCTCTCTCTCTTTTACTCGCTCACTCACTCACGCGCTCACTCACTCACTCCGTTCCCGCCACTGCAGCAGCACGAGCCCGCGCCTCCTCCTCCTTTCCTCGCATCACACGCGGGCGCACAGACTTCAAAGGTGGTGATGCCGCCGCGCCGCCTCCACGTGCCGCTGCTGCCGCTGCGGGTTACTACTCTCGCACGAGCGCATGTAAGCAGGACCGGGACTGAGGGCTCCGGAGTCCACGACCGCGCGCGCAGTGGCGGTGGCAGTGAAGGTATGAGAGAGAGAGAGAGAGAGAGAGTAAAGCCGCGCGCGCCCCCCTCCCGCGGCGCTCAGCCAATCAGAGCGAGGCGTGTGACAGGCTTTACACTTTGGGTTTTACAAAAAGCAACAATAATCCACTGCACACAAAAACTCACAACATACCTGAAGAAATATAGGCACAAGGCTGCTCGATTATGGAAAAAATAATCATTTCGAAAAATTTAGTCGTAATTGAAATCACGATTATTCAACGATTATTCATTAACTTAAAGCTGCACTACCTGATTTCTTTTTCCTTGTGTTTTGGTAAAGATAATTATTGAGTTATTAGTACTGAGAAAAACTGAGACTTTGAAGTCACCTGTGGGCTGTGTTATAAAGGTTTTTGTTTTAGAGCGAGGGAAGGAACAGTTTAACCAATCACACGCTTTCATAGGACAGGAGCGCTCTGATTGGTCGATACATCCTTTATCCAGAACTAGAATCTATCAGGAATAATGTGAAGGAGCTGTTGTTTTATTTCAAAAGTCATAGCTTATTCACAGTATTTTTATTTTTTATGTTAAAGAATTAAAAGCAGACTCCAGATGTGTGCTGTGTTATTGTGACGGCTCCTGGCTGTGGACAGACTCCAGGTTTGTGTGAAACTGTGACAGAGTGAGACTGGAATAAGGAAAATCAGGTAGTGCAGCTTAAGAAAAAGATGTCTGTGAAGACTCTCACTCGTCCAGGGTGATTGCATCGCAACAAAAAGTAAAAAAAGCAGTCATCTGGATTGGATTTTTCAAGTTGAAGACATTTCACCTCTGATCCAAGAGGCAGTTGAGAAAGCCTCTTGGATCAGAGGTGAAACGTCTTCAACTTGAAAAATCCAATCCAGATGACTGCTTTTTTTACTTTTTGTTGCGATTTAAGAAAAAGGTATTTTTACAAAACAATGTAAAATACATTATTTGCACACAAATACAAGACGTGCAAAATATAAAATAACCAAGTTTGTTATAATCTCATCATAAACTGTTGTTTGGCATCTTCCTCTTCAAACCTGAAGTGTCCACAGTGTAACCAAGTGTTTCTCTTTCGCCCATGTTTCCGCTAACATCTCTCCACCTGCAGCTCTCTGTAGCTCTCAGAGCAAGCTTTGAGAGTGCATTCAAAACACTCTTCAAAGTTAGTGTAAGTAATTGTTTTGTCTCGGTTATATCTTTTTTGTAATTGTTGGGTGTAATAATAATAACGATACAGTTCAACAATAATAAAGGCTAATTTAGAACAATACAATTCAATATGATTCAACACCTTCATATCAATAATCAGTACAGCAAATCAATAATCAATACAACTTTTTTTGCCAAAAAAGTTTACTCTCAAATGTAGCATCGCGGCCAGGGTTGATTATGTCCCGCAGAGAGAGAAAAGAAAAGTTGAATATAGCATCTTATTTCATTAAAAACATAAAAATCCAAAAAGCCGTATCTGGTTGTATTTTAACATGCAAATTTCTAATATCGATATTTCCGATATTATTGATTGATATTCCATGTGTATCGATCTACACTTCCTAGAAAGCCCATCCATCTTCTTCCGCTTTATCCGGGGCCGGGTCGCGGAGGCAGCAGTCTAAGCAGGGACACCCAGACATCCCTCTCCCCGGACACTTCCTCCAGCTCCTCTGAAGGAACCCCAAGGCGTTCCCAGGCCGAGAGACGTAGTCCCTCCAGCGTGTCCTAGGTCTTCCCCAGGGCCTCCGCCCAGTGGGACATGCCCGGAACACCTCCCCAGGAAGGCGTCCAGGAGGCATCCGGAACAGATGCCCGAGCCACCTCAACTGACTCCTCTCAATGTGGAGGAGCAGCGGCTCTACTCCGAGCTCCTCCCAGGTGACAGAGCTCCTCACCTTATCTCTAAGGGAGCGCCCAGCCACCCTGCGGAGGAAACTCATTTCCTTTTCACGCTCCATCCTTCCCTCACTCGTGAACAAGACCCCGAGATACTTGAACCCCCCCCCCCCCCCCCCCCCCCGACCTGGAGAGGGCAAGCCACCCTTTTCCGGTCGAGAACCATGGCCTCGGACTTGGAGGTGCTGATTCTCATCCCAGCCGCTTCACACTCGGCTGCAAACCGCCCCAGTGCACACTGAAGGTCCTGGTTTGATGAAGCCAACAGGACAACATCATCCGCAAAAAGCAGAGATGAAATCCTGTGGTCCCCAAACCAGACCCCCCAAAGGATGCCACGAGGGACACGGTCGAACGCCTTCTCCAGGTCCACAAAACACATGTGGACTGGTTGGGCGAACTCTCATGAACCCTCGAGCACCCGATAGAGGGTGTAGAGCTGGCCCACTGTTCCACGATCGGGACGAAAACCGCATTGTTCCTCCTGGATCCGAGGTTCGACCATCGGCCGAATTCTCCTCTCCAGTACCCTGGAATAGACTTTCCCGGGGAGGCTGAGAAGTGTGATCCCCCTGTAGTTGGAACACACCCTCCGGTCCCCCTTCTTCAAAAGAGGGACCACCACCCCGGTCTGCCAGTCCAGAGGTACTGTCCCCGACCGCCACGCGATGTTGCAGAGACATGTCAGCCACGACAGCCCCACAACATCCAGGGACTTGAGGTATTCAGGGCGGATCTCATCCACCCCCGGAGCCTTGCCGCCGAGGAGCTTTTTAACCACCTCGGTGACTTCAGCTTGGGTGATTGATGAATCCCCCTCCGAGTCCCCAACCTCTGCTTCCTCAACGGAAGGCGTGTCGGTGGGATTGAGGAGATCCTCAAAGTATTCCTTCCACCGCCCGACAACATCCCCAGTCGAGGTCAACAGCTCCCCACCTCCACTGTAAACAGTGTTGGTGAAGCACTGCTTCCCCCTCCTGAGGCGGCGGACGGTTTGCCAGAATCTCTTCTGGCAAACTATCCGATAGTCCTCCTCCATGGCCTCCCCGAACTCCTCCCAGACCCGAGTTTTTGCCTCCACAACCGCCCAGGCCGCAGCACGCTTGGCCTGCCGGTACCCATCGGCTGCCTCGGGAGTCCCACGAGCCAGCCAGGCTCGATAAGACTCCTTCTTCAGCCTGACGGCATCCCTTACTTCCGGTGTCCACCACCGGGTTCGGGGGTTGCCACCACGACAGGCACCAGAGACCTTACGGCCACAGCTCCTGACGGCTGCATCGACAATAGAGGTGGAGAACATGGTCCACTCAGACTCAGTGTCTCCAGCCTCCCCCGAGATCTGGTTGAAGCTCTCCCGGAGGTGGGAGTTGAAGACCCCTCTGACAGAGGGCTCAGCCAGACGTTCCCAACAGACCGTCACAATACGTTTGGGCCTGCCGAGTCTGTCCGGCCTCCTTCCCCGCCAGCGGATCCAACTCACCACCAGGTGGTGATCGGTTGACAGCTCAGCCCCTCTCTTCACCCGAGTGTCCAAGACACACGGCCGAAGGTCAGATGACACGACTACAAAGTCGATCATCGACCTCCGGCCTAGGGTGTCCTGGTGCCACGTGCACTGATGGACACCCCTGTGCTTGAACATGGTGTTCGTTATGGACAATCTGTGACTAGCACAGAAGTCCAATAACAAAACACCGCTCGGGTTCAGATCAGGGAGGCCGGCCCCGGCTGCGCCATACCGGGCGATGTAACTGGCCTCTTTTGTGTGGTCTTCATAAGGGTTTTGTGAACCGCTCTTGGTCTGGCCCGTCACCACTTCCTAGAAAGCGATACCATTCAATACAAGGTCATGTGTATTGATGTAGTTGTATCATAGGAAAAAAAAGTCGATACATCGGTACAGTTACTGTATCATTACACCTCTACCTAATACTTTTAATATTTTTGTAGCTGTGTAAAGTTTTGGTACAGGTTATTTTTAAAAACACAGGGCCGTTTCTAGCTACAGTACATGCAGGCAATACCCACGAACGGGGCCCCACAAACCTCAGGGGCCTGCCACCTTCCTCATCCAAAGAGCCAACTGTTCCCAAAAATACAAAACCTGAATCTGTGACAAAAGTCGCTTAGTCTAGAAGTGAAATGATTAATTTAAAACTAACAAAGAACTGTGTTAAACCCTGCACTGATGATCTCAGAGAACTAGAGTTATGTCCTGTAACCAGATCCTGGCTCTGGTGTTTGGCTTCAGTCGAGCGTGCAGCTGCGTGGACAAGAGACGGGCTCACGTGTATCTGAAAGGGTTTTTATCGTACAGGCGTTTTGGGGCCGAATATAATAATTTTAAAAACTGGGTCCCATTTTGGAAAGATTTGAAAACGCTGTATTCATGTTTCAGTGTTTACGTGTTACGTTTACATCGCACCAGTTTTCTGCTCATTCCCTTTTGTTCTTGTCTATTTTTGGTGTTTCTTTGGCAGCGTTACAGCGCCACTAACAGGCCTGGCAGATGTATTGCAGTGTTTTCAGTGGTTTTGTGCGGACCCCTGTGGACACAAACATTTATTTATTGAGACGGTGCTGTGTTTATGGAAAACTTTTGGGTGGATATAGCCTAAAACTGTTTAACCATTATATCCACAGCATATCTTAGAAACAGGGAGAAAGTTTTATCTTACAAGATGATGCAGGTTGTTTTAAAGTTGTCAGCTTATTCTTTTATTAACTCTACATAACTACCCCATCCCACTGACTAAGATAATGTCCCACTTTTTCATTAGTGCTCAGTGGATCTTCCTCAACTTTCACAAATGCGTACAATTATATACTGACAGTTAACTTTAGTATTAAAATGTTAAATGTGAGTTAATATTTCATGTAATCCTTATGTGATGTCATGTATTCAACATTATCTGGTCACCGTTAGGCAGGACGGGGGTCTGAGGCTCCTCCCACAGGAAAATTTGAACTAAACAGATGTAATTTCCTGTATTCTGGTGAATTTTAGCTTATATAATACTTTCAGCTGGCTAAGTATATTATGGAGACAAATTATGGTTTTATTTGAGTTCATTTTGTAACATGAGCCGTTTAAACAGGGACAAAGACTGTGCAAATGTCTAAACTCACATTTTATATTGCTTTTATGATAATACAGCAAATGCATTGTGTTAATAATGCGCGTATTGGATTATTTCTCTATTTCTGTTTAGGCTATGATCATATCTCAGTCAAGCACCACATAAAGAAAACCATTATCATGACACTGAACTGCTAAACTAATGAGTGCATTGGTAACAAATAATAAAGGATAAATCATTTGAGGTTAGCTCTGCTCTTGGCGGTGTTTAAGAACTTCCTCTTTCTTGATGTTAATTTAAATAAGAACAAGTCCTGTGAGCCTGGAGTCTGACATCGTGTTGAAATAATCAGAATATGGTCATTTAAAACCTGGTTTAAACATGGTTTTGTCTTCTTTAGTCCTGGTTTAGTCCTATTTTTAGATCTAAACCAGGTTTAAACTAGGTCTAAATGAAAAATCAGGACTAAACCAGATTTAAAATATGACTAAACTGGGTCTAAACCAGAGCTTAATCCATGTCTAAATCAGGACTGTATCAGATCTAAGACTAATGTAGGTCTAAACCAGATCTAAACCAGATCTAAATTAGATCTAAACCAGGTAGAAAAATATGACTAAACTGGGTGTAATCTTGGACTAAACCAGGTTTAAAACAAAACTAAATTAAGTCTAAACCAGGTCTAAATCAGGACTGTATCAGGTCTAAGACTAATATAGGTCTAAAACAGAGCTAAACCAGGTCTAAATCAGGACTAACTTAGATCTAAACCAGGTTTGAACTAGGTCTAAATCAAGATGAAAATCAGGACTAAACCAGGTTTAAAATATGACTAAACTGGGTGTAAACCTGGACTAAACCAGGACGGCAGTGTGGCTTTATGCTGTGTCAATGATGAACTCACTGATTATCATAAATTAAAATAAAATATAATGAAAGTGTATTATTTTAAACTGAAGCTTTAAACAAAAATCACTCCTCTGCTGTTTCTGTTTATCTTCTGATCGCAAATCATAATAAAATAATAATTAAATCTGTTACCGTGAGAAGAAGACACCACCTCCTACCGCTACAAACCCAAAAAGTCCAGATTACGCTCGGCCCGGGTCAGAAACATTAATCCTCAGCCCATGATCCATTTCTGCTTAAACACCATGAATATCTAATGTTGGCCCCGATGGCACGACTTTATCACTGCGCTGACAGCTGCAGCGTCGTCCAAGAGGTCCACCGGCGCCCCCTAAAGGAAGGAAGGTATCCGGCTCAATATTATAGATCCTTTTCAAAGAACACTGCCTCTAAACTAGTTCTGGGAAGGGGTCTAATTACCCGCTCCAGGGGAATCCAGGTCGGCAGCAGAAGCACTCAGCACTCAGCTGGGGATGGAAATAAATTGGACGTTAGTGTGTCACGGCCAAGGAAGATGGCTGTGTATACGCTCTGTTTGAAGGAGTGGTTCTCAAACTGTGGTACAGGTTCGAGTGGTGGTACGTAGGTTTCTTCTGATTAAGTCCTGAGATTGTTTTTGTCCCGTCTTAGTCCTGTTTTTGTGGAATTTTTTAACGTGAAGAGCACTGCTTAGGCCTGGTTTAATTGTGATTTAGACCTGGTTGAAATAATAATAAAAATAATAATAATAATAATAATAAAAGCTGCAAGCGGCATTAAGGGCCCTCGCCACCAGGGCCATACGCAGGATTTTCAAAACACCGAGGTCCAACAAAGCTGCTTTCTGTGTGGCAGAGGAGCAAAGTTATCCTAGTATTTTACCCAATTCGCACAGGATCAGTGTTACCTAGGGATCTCCAGTAATTTGTAATAATCGCCAATGTCGTCTGTGATTTTTATCCCGTGCAAATCATCCATGTCTGTAAAAATGTCTGTAAAAATTCCCTCGAAAATTACCGACCATATTTCGGCCAACACACATCTTAATAATAAGATCTCTTTTATGGTCTTACTCCAAAACGATTACCTTTTTTTTCTCAGAGTAAAAAGTAAAAAAAAAAAAAAAAGTAAACAAACTACATTGAAGACGTGACCCGGAAGCACACCTCCCGTCGTCATGGCAACGTTAGACTAAGTTTTGGGAGCAACATGGGGCTGTTTTGGAAAGTTTCAGTGCTTTCAGTGCTAAAGTTAGATCCAGAGAGACGTATCGCAGTGAATGGATTATTAAAGAGGGACGCCTGCTGTTTAAGAAGAGAGAAATCTCCACAGATAATGGATGACCTGCGTTGTAGCGTGGGGTAAAGTTTGTTTTTTGTCAGTAAATCAACATAAAAGATAGTAGTTTAGGATTAAGTAGAGCTAGAAACAAACACAATCTGGGATTATTATTATAAATCTGTGTGATTTTCAATATGTCACATCTGGAAAGTTTGTAAAATCGAGTAAATTACAGACATCGTTTATCCTGTGTGACTGCCCGACTAAAAACACTGATGTCGGGGGGTAATTCACTTTTTTTCAAATGTATTTGTTATGTCTTTGGGTTAAAAGACATTGATAACTTCATAATGTTAAGTCAGTTAAAAGTTATAAATAAGTTTGTTATCGCTAAATAAATATGTCCATTTAATACTGCAAACTGTTAAAAATGTTATGAATAAAATTGTCAAAGTGAGACATCTTCTCCTGTAAGGATGGTTTTTGTTTCAGCGCAGAGTAAGCGCTCCTGTGCGCCATTAGAGGATCTTGGACGTTTTTCCTCTCGGTGAAAATGAACTAAAACCGCAGTAAAAGTGAAGTAAAAAATGGCTCATTAACGCTGAATGTGCTCTAAACGTTTGAACCTCGGGAAACGTTCGTCTTTGTAAGTATTTGTATGATCACAAGCTCTTAGTTTGAGGTTACAGATGTATTTTGTTGGAACATTTGATGTAAACTTGAGGTTGTTACAGGCTGCTAACAAGACTGCTGTTACATGTGCATAAGCTAACCTAGCTACTTGTATTAGCACACCAAATGTCCAGTGTAGTTTGTAATACGCATTTTTTCTGTTTCAGTTACTAAAAGGTAGATGCAATACAAGAGACCTCCATAAAAGCAAGAAAAGTACGCCTTGTGTACGTAGTTTTCTTTATTAGTTCGCTGGCTGTCTAGCTTGCTAGTAACGTATGTGTGTCCTGAGTCAGACACTTTCAGCTAAAATTCTATTACTTTTTTATCTTCAACAAGTCATAAAGTCGCTCATTTATTATCTTCATTAATGCAAATTGTATAAAATAAAAGTACATTTTCTAACGTTTATAACGATATATTGGTTGGATAGTTTCTTTTACAAATATTTTATTGCGGCCGTATGAAAGAGCGCTTTTGTTCGAGGTTTAAGCTCGGCAGTGCTATGGCCCTGAGTCGGACACACAGAAGTTCCAATATCAGACACGCTCACCTTTCTGGCTTTTTCAGCCTTATTTGTTGGATTTTTTGGCTCTAATTTAAGGCTGGGATATTTACGTCAACAAATGTTCACACCCGGTACCTTGTTTCCGTCTTTCAAAATAAGATTGTGGGCTAAGCTAACGTTAATCAGAAAATAATAAGACGGACAAAGTTAGCTACAAAAACACTAAGATCACTGAAAGAACGTCGCCCGAGTGTGACCTGAGCGTTCCCTGAGCATTTCCCTATCAAAATTATTTTCATATCATGATTATTTTATAAACACTTAGCATAAATACACAAAAATTACCACAGAGGTAGAGCAATATGTGGAGTTTTTGTTTATCTACCGTTAGCCAGTTAACGTCTTTACGAACGTCTGTTAGAAGACTGAAAAATAGCAAAAGGTGAGCGCGTCAGGACACACATACGTTACTTGTATTAGCACACCAAATGTCCAGTGTAGTTTGTAATACGCATTTTTTCTGTTTCAGTTACTAAAAGGTAGATGCAATACAAGAGACCTCCATAAAAGCAAGAAAAGTGTACAGAGTTTTCTTTTAGTTCGCTGGCTGTGTAGCTTCACACAGTCACGTGTCGCGAGCACAGTATTTTTTGCTCTTTCTTATGCTAGGGTGATGATATTTGACAACGATGTTCATTAAAGAAATTTTAGAATTTAAGTGTCACAACTGAAAAAAAAAATATATTTTCAACTGTCTGGGCAAAAAACTGTTCTCTTAAAACCCGTTTTGGTCCCACTGACCCACATTAAAATCAGTATGCAATGCTGGAGGTGGGGATTGAAGCGTCAACCTTCTGGGCTCTACCTACTGAGCTACTGCTGCCCCCAATGACGACGCAGAAAGACCGCGTTAGGACGTGTAAAAAAACAAAAACCCGACACATTCTGAAGTAGATTTAGACCTTTTAATAGTCCTTTTCAAATGGTGTACACCCAAACTAAACAGACACTCAATCAGAAACATTTGATTAAACATGTTGATTTTAAACAGTTCATATGAAGAAGCAGAAAACCACCTGGCTCTGAGACGCACAGCCACTTCTCCCTCTGAAAAACTCCACTGCCATCGCCAGATCTCTGCTCGCGTCAGAGAAGTCAGAATATTCAAACGTAAGGCATGATTTTAATGCGACCAGAAACAGTGCATCGTTTGGACAACTCGATAAGTGGAGTTTCTGAAGTGGATGCTAGCATGAACCTTTAGGACGTCCCTATATGGGGTTAGAACAGGGTGACGATCTCGAAAAGTGCCAAGAATGGGACAGGTTGAAAGGAAGTCATAGGAGAAACACTTTTTTTTTTTTATTCCCTTTGTTTTATACTCACAGATGACACCAAAAAAAGATTGGTTTATATAAACAATACTGTCTGCAATGGATACTTTCTAATATTTATCATTTCCCGAATCGTAGAGTTTGCATGCTCTCCCTGTGTCTGTATGGGTTTCCTACAGGTGCTCAGGTTTCAACCTTAAAACATGCACAAACCTCCAGCTATAGGTACACCTGACCAAGATCCTGGACCAAGATCCTGGACCAAGATCTGGAGAAGGGTCCACCTAGGTCAGGAGTGTCCAAACGTTTCACTGAGGGCCAAAAAAATGACAACAGAGTAGGGCCACAATACAAGAGGTGACATATTTCCACTCTCTAAGTTCCACTTGACTGCTATTTAGATTCAAGCATCTCCCCACATTTATCCCGGCTTGGGACGGGCACACTATATATTTTAGTGCTCCAACCACAAATTCTCATTTTTTTACCCCCTAAAAGCCAGGTCCACCTCTCACTGATATAAAGCTTTTTACCTTACGATGAACTGCTGAAACTGAGAATGAAGCTTGAGGGCCACTAAAAATATTCCATGGGCCACTTTTGACCCCCGGGCCATAGTTTGGACACCCCTGAGCTATAGGTACTCCTGGTTCAGGACCTGGAGAAAGGTCCCAGGGCACTGCACTGCTCCTGAGAGGTTGTATGCATCATCTTTTTTATACTTTTAGAGTCCAACCCACCAGAAGTTCACTTTAAACCTCACTGACTGCCTTGCCGTAAACAATCAAAGCAGAGAAACAATGTCAAAAATAAAAGGAAGCAAATTTTGGAAAACGATTTATCCGTCTCTATAAAAAGATGAAGCAGCTCAGTTTTAATTAGACTGTCCTGCTCTAGAGGTGTTCTTTGTCTCCGTCGTCTTGGCTGAAGACGAGAACGTTATGTAATCACACGTACAACTCTTACAGCTAATAAATTATCAGATTATCAGTCAGAGCTTATAAGTCAACATTTTTTAACAGTTGGCAATGTGTTCAATGCCAGAGATTACACATGGACCCTCTGTGTCAGCACCAAGCCTGGATAAACAGAGATAGTCGCGTCACAAAGGCCATCTGGCTTAAAACAAAACAAAACTATGTAAATTAAATATGCAAATCCCTGCCGAAAGATACTGGCAACATAATTAGAAAAAGTATGTCTCTAATGACTTCCACCTTTAACCCTTGTGCCCCAATGAGGTCTAAAGTGTCCTTTTTTTTAAATGTTTTGATAACTTTGCAGTGGTTTTAACTTTTTCTAAAAAATTTGGCTCACGTGATATTATATTACTATTGTTGGTTTTCAAAACACAAATCTAATATTACTTAATTTTTGCTCTAAATCTGTTACACTGCTACCGTTGAGTGACAAAAGTGTCCCTAGTGTTAACAAAACATCATAAAAAATGTAAACATTTATAATTTTTTCAACTTTTTTTGCATAAATCTTTTAATCAACTTGTGCCCTGATCATAAATACTTCATTATTTTCAGAATTTTAACCCTTTTTATGCCAGTGAATGTAACAGCATCTCAATTTATAGTAAACAAAAACACAAAAAATGAAATATTTTTAATATTCTCAATGCAAAGTGGATTTTTCTCAGCCTTGAGTCTGTCAAAGATGAACATTTATTTAGATGGATTTGGAATTTTTTTGTAGTAACAAAAAGTTACAACCAGTTTTAATGGGAGTTAGTTTTTATATTCTACATAGCACAGGAAAAAATAATCCCTAAAAACAAATTGTTATTGGTGACAGACCCAAGCCTGCAATAACCCCCCATGAAAAAAATCCACTTTGCTTTAAGAATATTAAAAATATTAAAAGGATTAAAATTCTGAAAATAATTATACATTTGGTATTTAAAAGATTTATGCAAAAAAAAAAGAAAAAAATATGAACGTATACATTTTTTATGATGTTTTGTGAAGGAGACACTTTTGTCTCTGAACAGGAGCAACGTAACTTTTTACAGTTGGGGCACAAGGATTAACAAGAATATAGCCTTAATATTTTTATTACTGACGAATAAAGCCATTAATATCTGGCCCTGACGTGCCTTTAGTTCTCCTCACGAGCTGTTGGACCTGAGCGGAGCAGTGGCTGTTCTGCTGCAGGCAGTCTGCCAAATGCACACAAACAAACAAACAGAAAAAACACAAACAACACACATCAAACCATGGAATGACTAAGTGACCCCAAATTTACAACGATCTGTTTGACTTTGATAATCTGATAAATCACACTGGAAACGACCGGAGAGCAGCAAAGGAACGATTTACGACTTTCTGCTAAAGATGGGCGGGAGTTTGGAGCGGTATTTGTGGAGCGGCTCTGCGACAATCTACTGAGCTACTGCCAGGGAGAGACAGGAAATAAAACTCCCACTACACTTTCAAAATAAATGTTCACCACGGCGGTAACATCATCTTCACTGAATGCTGCGCCATGGACGACGAGAAGTTAATTACTGAGGGGCATTTTTAAGGGCTGTTTAGACGACAACACTTTTTGCCAAAAAGGCAACAATCCGATTGCAGTTTGGTCTTTCGTTTACACCAGGACGAGGTTTCCATTTACCAAACTCACTTTATGCCTCATACATTTATATTTAGTCAGTAACTGTCAGTAATATCTGTAGAAGTACTTACTTTAATGAGAGAGTTTATGAGAATGGCTCCAAAAAATCCCACAGCGCAGTTTGCTGGACAAACACAGGTACTACAGTTTACAATTGTTTACCTTACACCTCAGCGTTTTCGTGTAAATGTGAATCGCAGGGGGCATGAGTGTGGCGTTTTCCTGGGCAGCGTTGTCATGTAAACAGGCCCTGAGCAGACGCACGTAAAACGACGACGTCCCGCGATAGCCGTCGGTGTAAATTTGGGGTAACAGAGTGTACGAAAACATCTCTATAAAATGTCCAGATATGCAAAATTAAAGAAACACGTAAACACTTACCATGCACACACACACACCGGCACACATTCAGTTTTAGAGCCGACCCACTGCCGACCCGAGAATCTAATAAATCAAAGTTTATATAAAACAATAAGAATAGTCTCTCTTCTAAGGCTTGGGCAGCACATCTTCCTCTTGTCACGTGCAGAAAAGGGGGCTTGGATTTGTTTGAAAGTAGCTGATGTTGCCGATTCTCTGTGCTAAATTTAGACGCCAATTTGTTGAGAAATGGGACTCGGGAAGGTAATGCTTAAAGAGCCTTGTGCAGGAAAAAAAAACAAGAATATGAGCCTCTCCCGCACAAGCTCTGAACCAAATCTGAAATATAATCTAAAGGTTGGGCTGTCTGATTTCATTTACGTGCAGTCCGTTGGGAGAAGAATGTGGTCCAGTTTGGAGAAGGAAGGTGGCAGGAGTCGAGAGAAGAAGCAGAAGCCTGGACAGTGAGAGGCGCTCTTCAGTTTTTCAGTATCGCCTCGTAGCTAAGGAACACGGCCTGGGACACCTCCGGAGCTCTGCACTTCAGGGACACCTGGACAGAGGACAGGACAGGGACAGAGGTTAGAGCTGCACGACTTAAACGTCAAACTCTAACACAGTGTTTAAGAATGTGGGGGGAAAAGAAAACTGTTTACATTTTACATTAACTTGTTTAGTGTGAGAGCAAGTAGGAGCCAGTGCTGGTTTAAACCTCGTTTAGTCCTGATTTGGGGAGAGTTTAGCCCTTGATTTAGTCCTGGTTTAGTTCAGGTTTGGGCAGAGATTAGTCCTAGTTTTGTCCTGCTTTAGGCACAGTTTAGTTCCAGTTTAACCCTGGTTTAGTGAGTCCGGGTTTAGCCCTAGTTCAGTCCTTGTTTGGGCAGAGTTTAGTCCTGGTTTAGGTACAGTTTAGTTCTACTTTAATCCTAGTTTACTCCTGGTTTAGTGAGTCCTTGTTTAGTCCTGCTTTAGCCACAGTTTAGTCCCAGTTTAATCCTGGTTTAGTGAGTCCGGGTTTAGCCCTAGTTCAGTCCTTGTTTGGGCAGAGTTTAGTCCTGGTTTAGCCACAGTTTAGTCCTGGTTTAATCCTAGTTTACTCCTGGTTTAGTGAGCCCTTGTTTAGTCCTGCTTTAGCCACAGTCTAATCCTGGTTTAATCCTAGTTTACTCCTGGTTTAGTGAGTCCTTGTTTAGTCCTGCTTTAGCCACAGTTTAGTCCCAGTTTAATCCTGGTTTAATCCTAGTTTACTCCTGGTTTAGTGAGGCCTTGTTTAGTCCTGCTTTAGCCACAGTTTAGTCCCAGTTTAATCCTGGTTTAATCCTAGTTTACTCCTGGTTTAGTGAGGCCTTGTTTAGTCCTGCTTTAGCCACAGTTTAGTCCCAGTTTAATCCTGGTTTAGTGAGTCCGGGTTTAGCCCTAGTTCAGTCCTTGTTTGGGCAGAGTTTAGTCCTGCTTTAGCCACAGTTTAATCTTGGTTTAGTCGTAGTTTAGTCCTGGCCTTAGTCCTAGTTTATTTCTGCTTTTTTCTACTTTGTTGCTCAGTTCAGACTCAGGTTAGTTCAGATTTAGGCTCATTTTAGTCCATTAAAGCGGCTACTTTAAAACCCAGACACTTTCTGAGGTGGTACTTAAGTATTTCTGCTCTAAAATAATTTCAGTTGCGATGATGAGACACAGAGCTGTAGCTGTAGACCTGAGCTGTGCGTCCTGAGCCGAAGTTTCCCCTCAGCTCTTCACTAATGCTTGTGCTGCCGGCAGTGCTCAGAGCCGCTCGGCTGTCAGCCCACGCCGGTTCACGTCTGCACAAACTTATTATTATCACTTTCAAAAGGCTGTGTTTATCATTTATAGTCTTTAAAGAAGCTGGAGGCGACGACAGGAAATAGCGGAGAATCGGAGGACAGCAAAGAAAAGCGAGGACGTGTGATAAGCTAAATGTGTCTGTCGTTACGCAACGGCAGTGTGGATGAGACAAACGCTTTCTTCCGACAAGCAGGGAGGGAAAAAATGTGTGTAATAAGCTTCAGGATTTGAAAAAAGTAATTGTGTTTCTGCAAAATCACTGGCACGACCAAAAAATAGCAGCTGCAAGGACACAAGTTTAAGAAATACTGGTAAATGTAGACGACAAAATATCAGGAAAGTATTAATATAGCAATATCAGCAAATGCAATATATGTAACATGTATTGCAATAATGGTCCAACATCAAAATCATTTTCTATCAGAGCCTTAAAGGTCCCATATTATGTTTTGTTCAGGCTTTTGAAATAGTTTTGGACACCTTTGCATTAATAGTTCAGATTTTACTTAAAATAATGTATATGTAGAAAACGGTACTATGACTTTGCAGAGAGTGGATTGGATTAGGAACGAGTCCGGTGATGGCTTTGGAAACGCGGAGGAGCACTTCCTGGTTTCAGGTGTCTACGTAGAGCTGTGAGACCGAGTGTTTTCAGCTCTGGACAAGGACAGCGCCTCAGCATACAGGATTATGAATGAGATGTGTGAATGAGACAAAATACTACTCCAGGTTTTTTGGAGGGAGGTGCAAACATTAGAACATAGTTAAAAGCTCAAGAAAGTCGATTTAGCAGAACAGAGGACCTTTAATTAGAAATGTTTATGAACCAATAAAAGAATTATGAAAGTCCAAATTTTGTGGTGAGCTGCCTAATTTAGTTCTCATTTAGCCTCGTTTTAGTCCAGGTTTAGTCTTTGTAAAGTTTTGATGATTCCTGGTTTTATCTCTGATCAGTCTGAAATTCTGGTCTAGTCCTGGTTTTTGGGGTGGGGCAATAAATGATTAAATCGCTCACTGCGATGAAAACAGTAAAGATTAATTGATAGTGGCGCTTTTTTTTATTATTGTGATAATCATTCATGAAGATAATCGCTATTATCATCATATGAGAGAGCGTGTGCCCTCTGCTATTCAGTATGTTTACAGCAAAACACAATTCAAGAAGGCTCAAAGCTTGTCTTCTGTCTATTTTCTCCAGAACTGGTTAAAATACCTGATCTACAGCAGAGCAGACAGATGAACTGAGGCGTACAGTGGACTGTGAGGCGTTCAAGCTGTCTGAGGATTTAGCAGTAGCGCTAGATGTTTGTAGTGCTACATGCTAATAAACGTGGCACTTTACAAAATGAAACTCAACAAAGTTAGAAAATGTCTGAAGACTCACTCGTCCAGGGTGATTGCATCGCAACAAAAAGTTAAAAAAGCAGTCATCTGGATTGGATTTTTAAAGCTGAAGACGTTTCACCTCTTATTTCAGAATTGAGAAAGCCTCTTGGATAAGAGATGAAATGTCTTCAACTTTAAAAATCCAATCCAGATGACTGCTTTTTTAACTTTTTGTTGCGAAGTTAGAAAATGCTTGAACAGTTCTGAAATTACAAATGATGTCTGCCCTGATGAAAACCCAGCACAGGTCGGAAGGCGCTGGAATGTCCCTCAAACGATAAAGGATTTTTAATAATGTCAGAGTGCCTCAGAGCCTCCTTCTGTTCTTCACTGAAGTTAGAAAATGCTTTCCTCTCTTGGTAATTGCGTCTCACACAGCCTCATAAACGTATCTAAGCTACGGCTAACATGCTTTCACTTTGAAACTTTTTACAACCCGACGATCTAAAATGTGTTAAAATTGCTCTAAACTCTGGACTACTGTTCTGTCAGTAGTACTGAGTGCTGTGTGAATGCCTCTCCTACCTTCACTGAAGGCCTCTGTACATGCAGCAGCAGTTCAACAAGTCCTTTTTTTTTTTTCCATCACCGCGATATCCAGGTCTCTACAGCTGTTGTTGTTTATGTGTATTTTAAATTTTGACCACAAGGGGCAGCTGTTTGTTAGCAATAATTTATCCTTCAATCCTAAACTTGAGTCTGTTGTGTCCCTGTAAAGTAATTCCAGTGTGCTTTAGCTACATTTTCAAACTGTAAGCATAATTTCATAATAACCAGGATAATATTGTTAATCGCAATTATTGCGGCCAAGATAATCATGTAATGAAATTCTAATATCATCCCATCCCTACCTGATTTTATCTTTGTTTAGTCCTAGTTTAGATCTAGTTCTGTTCCCGTTTAAACCTGGTTCAGACCTGGTTCAGACCTGGTTCAGACCTGGTTCAGACCTGGTTCAGACCTGGTTCAGACCTGGTTCATACCTGGTTCATACCTGGTTCATACCTGGTTCATACCTGGTTCATACCTGGTTCAGACCTAATTTAGTCCTGGTTTAATGTTCTTGCAATATCTGACACAGTTATCACATGTTTTTCTCATATAGTGCAGCCCCAGTTAAATGTATTTGCAATATAAAATAAGAAATTCATGCTTGGCAATATCTTACATACAATGAGCTTTTTCATCTCGGTCTGTAGCTGAGAGCAGACAAATGGACAGCAGAGCTCTTTAAATCCGTGGCTCAGAGAAAATATTCCTCCTTTATGGTCACAGGGTTACTATGGGGACACGAGACGAGAACACGCTGCTCCATTTCAAAACGCTGTGTCCCAAATCCTATCAGATAATACTTTTAAGTAACTATGGCTTACTCACTGGAGTAAATGAGAAATAAATGCATTTGGACATAATAATAATAAAAGCTTTTTAACATTGGGTTGCAGAGGCTGAAGCAGATGGCGTCTAACAAACAGGAGGCCCCCTATTCTGCTAAATCGACTTTTTGAGCTTTTAACCATATTATAAGTAGTGTGGCAAGGCAGACTGTCCTACTTGCTTAATGTAAGCAGGACAGTCTGGTTCGGGGTGAAGCGTTTCTCCGGTTCAATTTGGAACTGGCCAATCACAGTCATTTATCTGCAGTGCGTCTTACAAAAGTGTAAGAGCTAACCAAAGTAGCACTGGCTACTGAGAGTATTTAATAACTTCTCTGATTAACGGCGTTTAGTGCTTTTCTTCGTCACCTGTTGGTTCTGCTGAAGTCCTCATTATTGTCCAGTCCTCTGTGTGATTTTTTAAAATAATAATAATAATAATAATAATATGCATGAATGCATTAGTCATATGTAGCGCTTTTCTAGGCACTCAAAGTCGATTTACAATTTGGTGCATTATTCATTCTCTCCTCAGTCACACTCGGTGGTGGTGAGCTACTTCTATAGCCACAGCTGCCCTGGGGCAGACTGATTGCAGCATGGCCGCCATTTTGTGCCTACAGCCCCTCCAACCACCACCAAACACAGTCACACTGACACATTCATACAGGGAAGGTGGGTGAAGTGTCTTGTCCAAGGACACAACGACAGTAAGCATTGCCGGTTGTGGAGCTTGAACCGCCAACCGTCGGGATAGTGGTCATTACCAACTGAGCCACTGCTGCCCTGGCGTCTTGTTGCCATTCTAACCACAGTTAAGTCCTGTTGATGTCCGACATAAACGGATAAAAAACAAAACAAAAAACTGGCTTCTGCTGCTGTCCCTGTTCAAAAATAAGTACAGAGCTGCTCATAATACGCGTACTCTGGTAAAACAAAACACACAAAAAAACAACAACAAGAATCTGCCTGTTTGGGTCAGTGGTGTGCTCCTTATGTCTTGTCCTTTGTTTCTCTGATTGGTTTCTCCGCCTGTGATTGTTCTGCCACAGAAACAAAATGTTACTGAAGGGATACCAGACTCACTTCTTTGCATAGAAGAGGAAAATAATTTGTCTGGGCGGCCAGGCCATGTTGTGTTGTTTCTGGAGCAGCCTTTTGTTTCATTCACGTTTGAGTAATCTTGTATGCTGAGGCGCTGCCCTTCTCAAGACCTGAAAACGATCAGTCTCACGGCTCTACATAGACACGTGCAACCAGGAAGTATCACAAGGAAGCAGTCAGCTCATTTATCTGTCTGTTAGCGTCATGTTACTAAGAGCCGTGTGCTAATTTAGCCATTTTTTGCTCTGTCCAGTCCCCACTGTCTCCAGCAGAAGGCGTCAGGCACCCAATCCTAGCAATCTCTGCAAAGTCAGCTCCCCCAAAGAAGATGTTTTCCATACATAAACATTATTTTAAGTTGTAAAACTTGAAATACTGATGCAAAGAAGTAAAAAAAAAAAAAAAAAGCAAATACGGGACTTTTAATAAACGGGCATGATATTAGTAAAAACATGCCATAGGCAATAACTACGTTAAATACTGTACTGTTACAAATTCTATTCAATTAAAGCAGAAATTCAAGTCTTTGTATTTACTCGTCAAAACTGGGTCAAAATTAAAACTCAAGACTAAACTAGGACTAAAACAAAACTAAATTCGGACAATTTAGTTTTGAACGCAATGATAGGACAGTGAGTTTCAGTGTAAATCTGTTAGACCTTAGCGTTATTGCGATACATTTTGTTCTTGCTCTATGGATATTACACTTGTGAATATTGCGAGAAACGATAAATTTGCAATATACTGAGCAGCCCTATAAACATTAAGATAAGACTTTATTAAACTCGCAGATGGGGAATTTACAGTGGACCTTCAGAGTTGCAGGCCTGTTTCGTTGACAACAGCATTTTTTTTTTTTTTCTTTTTTAACAAGACAAAGACTGGTTGTTGTGAATATGATAAATTAAAGTGTGTGGTGTTTCATGGAATAAATATAAGAATACACTGGAAAATATAAATTCAGTTACTTTTTAGCAGAGCAATATTTATAAAACAAATACTGATAAACTCACTAATGTTCTCTAGTAGACTGTAGGAGTATTGGACCACTGCTGAAATTCTATCAAAAATGGACATTCCTTTAGGAGACGAGAAGTCTGCTCTTACCCACCAAGGACGCAAAACAAAGACATATCTGTCCTATACGAACTGCAGACCAATAAATATGCCAGAGAGTCCTCCTCTCTTCTCTGATAAGAACCAGAGACCTGGCACATGTCATCTGTTTAAAAGACTTTATATGCATTAACATGTTACTTTACAGGAAAATGTCATAGCTATGTTTTGTGCAAACTGTTGAATGTAACATGTTTTTAAAGGTACGTAAATTGAAGTGGAGTAAGACACATTTCTTTTTTATGACATTTACTTTGTGTCTAGCAGAGGTAATTTGAATCCTCTCCACTATCAGTTCAGGGGGGGCCGTACCAGAGACACCCCTCCAGTCTTATCTTGGGGTGCGGCCCACATTCCTCAGTCTTAGTTTCGTCTTGTCTTGGTCTTGTCTTTGTCTCGTCTCGTCTCCGTCTCTCCTTCGTCTTTTAAGTCTAATTTTTCTTTTCTTCTCGTGATTTTTGTTGCGTTAAGTTCACCTTGCCGGTGATAACATCTTTTCACAATAAGTCGCCCAAACTTTTGTTCAAGTATCATTTTTGTAGTTTATTTTGAAAAGCCTCGCGCCGTGCAACATCCGCCATCTTTAACAATCGCTGCCTTGACCAAAGCAGCTAATTTAAGAAGTTATACTTCTAAAGTTTTGAATCGCTGTGAAAGGATTTTTATTGAATTTTTCATTTGGCATTAAAAGGGACATTTGCCATACTCTGAGACTTTGACGCTGCCTTATGGTGACAACAGCTAAACTCTCCCTGAGCGGCATCACGCTCCTGTTCAACATAACGGACAACTGGCGACTGGCTGTGGAGCTTGGAGGACACACCACAAACCGCAGCTTGGGACCGGGAAGACCAACCCTGTGACACCCTGCGGCTCTAAAGGACGAGGAAACTACATCCGAGCCCCTGGCTGAAACCGGAGGCTGGCTGTCGTCACCGCCTTCCCCTCCTGCTCCGAAGACGGTACACCAGTGTTGTGTATGTGACAAAGTTGGCGTTTATAGTCTCAGAGTCTACTCCCTTATTCCTAAATCTCCAATAATTTAATAAGTCAATTTATTACTTACTGCACTGCAATTCATCATTAGTTAATCAATAATTCTACATAACGGTTCTGTTCAAAATTACATTCCTTTCAATATTTACCTGTGCCTCAGTACACTATTCCACCTTATTGTGTAAATAAACATTATACTTAATCTAAATGAAGTTGAGTTTGGTGGTCTTTATCTATTAAACTGAGTCCCTCCTGGTCAATCCTTCCCTCTTAAGACATTAGTTTAGGTGTTTTAATCTGCAGTTAGCGCAAGGCTAACTGGTACCAATGCGGAGTTATTACTCTTAATCTTTGTCTTAGTTCAGTTTATATATTTTTATATATGTACCCTACAAGACAGTGACAGACAGGTGTTGGTAGATGGTTTATAATATTTTTGTTGTGCACATCCATCTTGTTTACAAACACTAATGAGTCTATAAAACATTTGCAACAGTCTCACTGAGTAAACAGTGTTGTGTACTGCAATGGCGTCAATATTTAATAAGGGTGCTCTGTCTCTCTCCCTCAGAGAGCCCGTGGTGCATCAGTGACCTAAAGCGGCAGAACACAGAGCAGGTGGCTCCCGGAGTCTCTCCACAGAACGGCGGACACAGCAGAAACACTGCGTCAGTGCTGTCTATTCCGGTCTTTGAAACCTGCTGCAGAGCGAAGGGCTTTGTGCAGAGATGGCTGTGCTAAACTTTACTTTGACACAAGGAAAACCGGTCAGGAGAATGTCCAAAATCCTTTTTTTTTTAAAGTCTTAAAACGACTCCACAATATCTCCTGTGTCTCAGAGGACAATTTCATTCAACACTGTCATATGATTGGTTTGAGAGAAGGGTCAACAGAAACTGAGCTTTGAGATCCTTCCGTCTGTTTACAACGGTCTCTTATTTCGCTCTTTTGTATTGATTTTTAGCCAATGTATGATGCATCGTTACATCCCTACAGGCAGCACAAGAAGAGCAGCCATCTTTTAGGCTCATGTCTGTAGCTGAGAGGCTAATGGAGCGTACAGAGACTGAGCAGCAGTTTCACACAACTACTTTTAACAATAAGGAAACTATAAAACTATTACCAAAATATGAAATAATTCTTCCCTTTGGCCTTTTCCCTTCTGAGGTGTTCACATTGGATTATTTGCCTCCATTGAACCCCATGCGCTCTTTCACAACATCCTTAATCCTTAGAGGTCCATGATCACACCGGGGTGATTGATTGACATTGAATCTTTGCAGAGTTGTAGTTAAAAAAACGTTTCACTTAGAGAGATGCTTACAATACCCCTGACAGAGAAAGTTATAGTTTTACAACTGTTTAAGACAATAAATATGATAAATAAATAGACGCACGTCTAATTAACACTTTATCGCGGAAAGTTCTCTCAGTGATTTCAGATTGTGTCCCTGATGTTTTACTAAAAATGGTCAAAAAAGTGATATTTACTTGCCAGAAATTGGTTTTCAGGGTCTCAAGTACAAGGAGGAAGAGGAAAGATGAGGAGCTGCAGGCTGCAGACTCACACATCACTCCCCTGCAGTTCCTCAGTTTGTCCACATGTGCCGCCCTTCAGTATACAGTACTGTACTGTACTGTACTGTACTGTCCTGTACTGACTGTACTAAACTGTACTGTACTGTACTGACTGTACTAAACTGTACTGTACTATACTGTACTGTACTGTACTGTGAGCACTGTTCACTTTGCACAAATGTTCAAATGTGATAGAATTACTTTTATTTGAAACCTTTTAACAGCTGACAAAAGCTATTAATGCACATTTTATAGATACAATGGATAACAATGGATGGATATATAATGAACTGGGGCAAGGTCAAGGTCTACTTTTACTTTTCTCGCATCGTGTTGAAATGCCTCCTAAAGGCATTTAACTTTATGATAAACCACTGATTCTTTTTATATGTTGTTTATAAAAACATGTTTTCACGTTTCAAGCACCTTTGTTAAGTCTCATTTTGTGTTTTTTGTGTATGCTGCGGGGTGTTCAAATAGTACAACAAACAAAAGTAATAACCATCTCTTCAAATAGATACAGTCGTCCTGAATAAAATGATGTATATTACTCATATGTTTCTTATTTCCATGAGAGTAGATTCAAAAACACTGAAAAACTGCAAAAATAGGCTTAAACCTCCTCCTTGGTCCTTCTCCAGGTCTCAGCCTCCTTCTGCCCATACACTGACTATTGTTTCTTTTTACAAAACCATCTGCAATGAATGAATGAAAGAATAAATGAATGTTTTATTATTGTGTCTTGCATACAAACATGCCCAGCCCTTACTTGGTCTTATAAGACACCAACTAAACAGAAGACCAGTTTCCAGACAGCAGTGGATATTCACAAAAATATACCATCTAAACTTCATACACTTTGTAACTTTGTGGAGTCTGTCTTCTTATACGCAGCTGAGCAACCAAGGACCTTTGATTCCTGGTCACATTTGCACATTTGACATAAAATTCTGTCCTAAATGTATGTTTGCATTTGAATATATGTCCGCAACTTTGGTTTAGCCTTTGTCCCATTCACCGATTTTTCTTCATATGACGACATTATATGTGCTCTGGTCTTTTTAACGACAAACTATTATGGAATATAAATTGAAATACTCAGAATATTTGATAAAAGCGTTTCATGTGGACTCTCAAATGAAGCAGAGAAGGCTTCATTTCCTGCTGCTTTTGCATAAAACTAGGCTAGTGTGAGTGTGTGTAAAATGGGACAAAAAACAGCAGTAATGGCATTACACAACCATTTCCTGGTGCTCCTCTAGCTCCTGCCTCCTTCACAGCACAGATTATTCATGAGCGTGCATTACGTTAGGCCTGAGCAATACGCTTTCAAGAGCAAAAATATAAATCCAACAATTGTGGGATTCAATTAAACACATTGATTTTTACTTCATTATTTAGCGTAATTAAATTAGCAGATGTTGCCATTCTTCGAAAACCTTTATCCTCTGCTGTGGAGCAAAACGATTCAGATTAGAGCTGACTTTAAAACAGACCGAACTAGAACAACGGTTGTGGAAAGTGGTTCTCAAACTGTGGTACAGGAAACACTGATGGCCCGTGGGCTTCAGGTGTCTTCTGCAGCTCAAGTCTGGATTTAGTTTAATTTAGAGCCAGTTTTAGTCCTGTCTTAGTCCTGCTTTGGTGGGACTTAAATACACTGAACAAAAATATAAATGCAACACTTTTGCTCCCATTTTTCATGAGATGAACTCAAAGATCTGAAACTTTTTCTACATACACAAAATAACCATATCTCTCAAATATTGTTCACAAATCTGTCAAATCTGTGATAGTGAGCACTTCTCCTTTGCCGAGATAATCCATCCCTCCTCACAGGTGTGCCATATCCAGATGCTGATGAGACAGCATGATTATTGCACAGGTGTGCCTCAGACTGGCCACAATAAAAGGCCACTCTGAAATGTGCAGTTTAATCACACAGCACAATGCCACAGATGTCGCAAGTTTTGAGGGAGCGTGCAATTGGCTGCTGACGGCAGGAATGTCCACCAGAGCTGTTGCTCGTGAATTGAATGTTCGTTTCTCTACCATAAGCCGTCTCCAAAGGCGTTTCAGAGAATTTGGCAGTACATCCAACCAGCCTCACAACCGCAGACGATGTGTAACCACACCAGCCCAGGACCTCCACATCCAGCATGTTCACCTCCAAGATCGTCTGAGACCAGCCACTCGGACAGCTGCTGAAACAATCGGTTTGCATAACCAAAGAATTTCTGCACAAACTGTCAGAAACTGTCTCAGAGAAGCTCATCTGCAGCTCGTCGTCCTTATCGGGGTCTCGACCTGACTCCAGGTCGTCGTCGTAACCGACTTGAGTGGGCAAATGCTCACATGCGATGGCGCCTGGCACGTTGGAGAGGTGTTCTCTTCACGGATGAATCCCGGTTTACACTTTTCAGGGCAGATGGCAGACAGCGTGTGTGGCATCGTGTGGGTGAGCGGGTTTCTGATGTCACTGTTGTGGATCGAGTGGCCCATGGTGGCGGCGGGGTTATGGTATGGGCAGGCGTATGTTATGGACGAAGAACACAGATGCATTTTATTGATGGCATTTTGAATGCACAGAGATATCGTGACGAGATCCTGAGGCCCATTGTTGTGCCATACATCCAACAACATCACCTCATGTTGCAGCGTGATAATGCACGACCCCATGTTGCAAGGATCTGTACACAATTCTTGGAAGCTGAAAACATCCCAGTTCTTGCATGGCCAGCATACTCACCAGACATGTCACCCATTGAGCATGTTTGGGATGCTCTGAATCGGCGAATACAACAGCGTGTTCCAGGTCCTACCAATATTCAGCAACTTCGCACAGCCATTGAAGAGGAGTGGACCAACGTTCCACAGGCCACAATCGACACCTGATCAACTCTGTGTGAAGGAGATGTGTTGCACTGCATGAGGCTAATGGTGGTCACACCAGATACTGACTGGAGTCCCCAGACCTCCCAGTAAACCCCCCCAGTAAAACAAAACTGTATGTTTCAGAGTGGCCTTTTATTGTGGCCAGTCTGAGGCACACCTGTGCAATAATCATGCTGTCTCATCAGCATCTGGATATGACACACCTGTGAGGAGGGATGGATTATCTCGGCAAAGGAGAAGTGCTCACTATCACAGATTTGACAGATTTGTGAACTATATTTGAGAGATATGGTTATTTTGTGTATGTAGAAAAAGTTTCTTTGAGTTCATCTCATGAAAAATGGGAGCAAAAGCAAAAGTGTTGCGTTTATATTTTTGTTCAGTGTATAATGTGAAGGCCACTGCTTAGTTCTGGTTTAGTCAGATTTTTTGTCCAGAATTTTGTCTTGGTTTAATCCCAGTTTAATCATTTTTTGTTCTAGTTCAGGCTCAGTTAAAGCCCTGGTCTTTGTCCTGGTTTAGTCCTGGTTTGGGCAGAATTTAGTCCTGGATTAAGTCATGGTTTAGTCATTTCTGGTTCAGGCCCAGTTGTACGTCCTGGTATAGTCTTTTTCTGGGTGATTTTGTTCAGTTCAGACCTCGGTTCATCAGTATTTGGCTGATTTTAGTCCATTAAAAGGTATTGCTAAGCCAAGGTGAAATCTAATTATTTTCTGAGGTGGTGCTTGGTGTGAAAAGTCTGAAAACCGCCGCTGTTGGAACATAAAACTCTCGTCAGCAGCCAGACTGACTACGCACGAACTCGGACCCCTGCAGTCCCCCTGAGACCACCACCTCTTTAGTCCCTGTTCCTTATGTCCTGCACAGAAAGTGAAGTGTTTAATCCAATTTAAACTCCCTCTATTGTTTAATCCGTGGGCGCGCGGCGACGGCCAAATTAAGTAGTCTAGACAGGAGCAAACAAAAAAGACAGGTAATGGCACCTTGTGAATGGAAACGTGACACGAGAGCACAGCGAGTGATGAGGCAGAGGAAGGCGCTCAAGGTCAGAGAGGAGTCAAAGACAAACACGATCCATCAACGGCAGACACTGACAGAGCAGCAGTTTTTAAACAGAGCGCTCGTTAGGACCTCATGCAGTGAGGGGACACTCAAACCACGGGACAGTCTGCCAGGACAGCTTCAGCTCTGTCTTCAATGATACTTAAAGGTTGCATGATATGAGAAAAACATGCAAGGACGATAATAAATATTACGGTATGTTTGGTGAGTTTCTGATACTATTTTGACATAGTATGTTAAATTAAAGCAGATGCATGTAAGGATGTAACTGTATTGATGATATCTAGGGATGTAACGATGCACTGAAGTCACGATTCGATTCTATTCACAATATTATGTTCACGATTACGATTTTTTACGATTTTATTAGCAGACTTTAGTTGCTGTATAATTATATTATGATTTTTTTTACATAGCTTATTTGTCCAATCCAATCCACTTTATTTGTACAGCACATTTTACAAACAAAACAGTTTCCAAAGTGCTGCACATAGAACACTAAATAACAATAAATTACTCCATTTAGCTCCACCAGTCCCCATTAAATACTAAGAACCAGTAAAACCAAATAAAAGTAATACAATAAAATAACAATAAATAAATGCCAAGAATTAAATAATAAAAACAAAACAATAAAACACAATAAAAGACAACAGAGGACCACACAATTCACGTTGAGTTAAAAGCCAGAGAATAAAAATGAGTCTTAAGACGAGACTTAAAACATTCGACTGTGGGGGCCGCTCTGATGTGGGGGCAGAGTGTTCCATAGTTTGGGGCCAGCAACAGAGAAGGCCCCGGTCCCCCCTGGTTTTAAGTCTCGTCCTAGGGACCATGAGCTGGAGCTGGCTCTCGGACCTCAGAGAACGCGCCGGAGTGTAAATTTGTATAAGGTCAGTAATGTACTGTGGGGCCAAACCATTCAATGCTTTAAAAACAAACAATAAAATCTTGAAATCAATTCTAAAATGAACAGGAAGCCATTTGTGTCTCCTTATCAAACTTAAATTGTCGTACATTTCTTATTAACAGAAATTTAATTAAAAAGTAGATATTAAAACAAAATATTAGGATCAAAATAACAAAAATATATAAAATAATTTGTTAGTGACTTTTAATAACATCTTTCTATTCTTCTCCAAAAACAGATACACTTTAGTAGCAAGAAATGCACAGAGAAGCAGCTTGTCATGAATCCACGCCTCAGTAATTTATAATGGGCCTAATGTAAGTCAAGTCTTATAAAAATATCAGTAAGGAAAGTTACATCCTCAGAAAAGACACTGATCTCCATGGAAACGCTCCGGGGGAGGGGCCACTGAAACTTCCGATAAACTTTAGCTGTTGTTAGCCACTTAGCTTTCCTTTAGCTCGCTGGTAACAACAAGCTATGTCTAAGCTGTCTAGCCCCAAACATGCGAGCTAGATTACACTCTGGTGGCCTGCACGCTGTTTTAAAAGGACATCGCAATTAATTTTTTTCCCGCACCGATTCAAATTTTTTCTCTTTAGCATCGATTTTTAGCAGATTTACAAAGAAGCGTTACATCCCTAATGATATCACGATAGCAAAAGTCTCATTGTGGTCTCGTTACAGAATCAAACAGCAGGCTCCCCGAGCAAAAATACACCATTTTGCTGCAGTGGCGCAGTAAAAAGCAGAAATAACTTTCCTGGTTAAATAAAGATAGAAAAAATTTAAAAAAGCAGAAGAACTACATAGACCATGATGCTTTGCTCCCTTTCAGGCCAGCCAACATGGTGGGTAGCTGTGTTTTTGTTTTTGAATATCAAGTCTTGTGGGCATTTTATGTAGCAGAATAAAATGTTAGTAAATACTACACTAAAAGTTACTAAATAATCTATTTCCGTTCACCCACGGCACTCCACGGCTAGTCCTGGGCCATAGGGCAATTCATTTTAATCAAAGACATTATCTTGAATTTGCATAATTGGCAGTTTGTAGCTTTGCCTGTTTAACATTTTCAGTTATGTTTGTTTTTACAAAATTAATTGCGCTCTGGTTATGCGTTCCCACAGAGCTGAATAGCCTCCATTGAGCTTTTTTACACTTAATATATGTGTTTTTTGAAAAGTCTATAGGAAAAATGAATGGAAAATTTACTTGTTACTGTTCCACTGTTTTGCTCCAGTGAGATTCCAGAGATAAATTATTGTTATGACCAAACCTAAACCTACTATAAAATGCATCAAATATCATCAACACTTTGTAATCATTCTGGTCAGACTGTGTGTTTAGTGAATTAAATAGAGTTGTTGTTAGAAAAAGCAGATACTCACTGTGAAGATGGGGTTTCCTGCCTGCACCTTCAGCTCGGCCAGAATCCAGATCCCATTGGTCAGCTTCACAGATTGGTACAGCATGTCCTGGCCCTCCACCGTTCTCTTGGCGATGGTGAACACGTTACTGCCCTGCAGCTTGTTGGACGCTGCATCTGCTCAGAGACAAAGACAAAAAGAGCTGCTACATTGTCCCACAGCAAGGCTACGATCCAGGCATTTAGAAATCTGCTGTCTCTCAGAGTCGGATCATGAATTAAACTAAACCAGGATTAAAACAAGTCTAAACCAGGGCTAAAACAAGACTAAACCAGGACTAAAACAAGGCTTAACCAGGACTAAAACAAGGCTTAACCAGGACTAAAACAAGGCTTAACCAGGACTAAAACAAGACTTAACCAGGACTAAAACAAGACTAAAACAAGACTAAACCAGGACTAAAACAAGGCTAAACCAGGACTAAAACAAGGCTAAACCAGGACTAAAACAAGGCTAAACCAGGACTAAAACAAGGCTTAACCAGGACTAAAAGAGGACTAAACCAGGACTAAAACAAGGCTAAACCAGGACTAAAACAAGACTAAACCAGGACTAAAACAAGGCTTAACCAGGACTAAAACAAGGCTAAACCAGGACTAAAACAAGGCTAAACCAGGACTAAGACAAGGCTAAACCAGGACTAAAACAAGGCTAAACCAGGACTAAAACAAGGCTTAACCAGGACTAAAACAAGGCTTAACCAGGACTAAAACAAGGCTAAACCAGGACTAAAACAAGGCTAAACCAGGACTAAGACAAGGCTAAACCAGGACTAAAACAAGGCTAAACCAGGACTAAAACAAGGCTAAACCAGGACTAAGACAAGGCTAAACCAGGACTAAAACAAGGCTAAACCAGGACTAAAACAAGGCTTAACCAGGACTAAAAGAGGACTAAACCAGGACTAAAACAAGGCTAAACCAGGACTAAAACAAGGCTAAACCAGGACTAAAACAAGGCTAAACCAGGGCTAAATGAAGCCATCGAGCCTAATCTAAGTTATGTGAGCTGAGCCATGATAATAGTCTCATATAAACGCTGTCAGATAAAAGCGTGTCGGTGTCTGTGCAGAGTGCGGTGAGCGTCTGTTCTTACCTGAGTTGAGATGGCAGTCTTTGATCTGAAACTGGGTCTCGTTCTCGTTGGGAATGTCTTTCCATGTGGCCAGGAACACCTGCCTCTCTGCGGACAAAAACAACACAGGCAATCAATACAATAGCAAAACTGAATTACTGCTCATGGTCCATATAAAAAATGTAATACATAGTGAATAAAACATTTTACAGGCTACAAAACTTAAATCTGTCACATCTAAAGCTTAGTTCACACACATGTTGCCAAAACCACCTACACTCCTAATAATTTGCGATAACTGGTGGCTGAGATATTAAATAATATTGTTATATAAAGTGATTTATACAAACACTAAAGGTTCGAATTCTAGTGTAGCCTCTAAACTCTATAAAACATGTGATTTTCAAACAGTTAGATCTTGTTTAGTCTTGGTTTAGTCCAGGTTTTGCTCTGGTATAGTCCTGGTTTAGTTCTGTCTTAGGACTAAGCCAGGACTAAACCAGGTCTTAAAGCCAGGACTAAACCAGGTCTTGTGTTAGATCTGGTTTAGTCTTGGCTTAGTCCTGGTTTAATCCTAGTTTGGTTTAGTCCAATATTAGTCCTGGTTTTGTCATGGCTTAGACCTAGTTTAGTCCTGGCTTAGACCTAGTTTAGTCCTGGCTTAGACCTAGTTTAGTCCTGGCTTAGACCTAAGTTTAATCTGGGCTTTGATCTGGATTAAGCCTGGTTTAGGCCTGGTATAGTCCTGGTTTAGGCCTGGTATAGTCCTGGCTTAGACCTAGTTTAGTCCTGGCTTAGGCCTAGTTTAGTCCTGGCTTAGGCCTAGTTTAGTCCTGGCTTAGACCTAGTTTAGTCCTGGCTTAGACCTAGTTTAGTCCTGGCTTAGACCTAAGTTTAATCTGGGCTTTGATCTGGATTAAGCCTGGTTTAGGCCTGGTATAGTCCTGGTTTAGGCCTGGTATAGTCCTGGCTTAGACCTAGTTTAGTCCTGGCTTAGACCTAGTTTAGTCCTGGCTTAGACCTAGTTTAGTCCTGGCTTAGACCTTTTTTATTCCCAACTTAGACCTAGCTTAGTCCTGGCTTAGACCTAGTTTAGTCCTGGCTTAGACTTGTCTTAGACCTAAGTTTAGTCTTGGCTTTAATCTGGATTAAGCCTGGTTTAGACCTGGTTAAGTTCTGGCATAGACCTGGTTTAGTCCTGGCTTAGACCAGGTTTAGTCCTGGCTTAGACCAGGTTTAGTCCTGGCTTAGACCAGGTTTAGTCCTGGCTTAGACCAGGTTTAGTCCTGGCTTAGACCAGGTTTAGTCCTGGCTTAGACCAGGTTTAGTCCTGGCTTAGACCTAGTTTAGTCCTGGCTTAGACCTAGTTTAGTCCTGGCTTAGACCTAGTTTAGTCCTGGCTTAGACCCATTTTATTCCTGGCTTAGACCTAGTTTAGTCCTGGCTTAGACCTAGTTTAGTCCTGGCTTAGACTTGTCTTAGACCTAAGTTTAGTCTTGGCTTTGATCTGGATTAAGCCTGGTTTAGACCTGGTTAAGTTCTGGCATAGACCCAGTTTAGTTTACTGGTTTAGTCCAAGATTAGTTCTGGTTTGGTGCTCTTTTAGACATGGTTAAGTTCTGGTTTAGCCTTTGTTTAGTCCAGGTTTAGTCCGGAAAGATGTTACTTTTAACCCAAATATTTTCTGAGGCCGTTTTCGGAGTGAAAAGTTTGAGAACCGCTGCTCTAAATGCTTCATTTTCACTTAACAAACAAATCCAGTCATCACTACTTAGACATTCCTGCTGCGTTCCTCATTACACGACATCAGCTCATCGTTCCGGAGCTTCAGGGGGGAAAAAAAATCTGATGTTTTGAGTGTGATTTCAGCGGCCGTACACAGAGATCGAGTAAACTTCCCCCGTGCAGAGCCTGATTGCAGACAGTGGTAGGCAACATCGTGACGTACTCCGGTGCGTGCGTCAGCGGGGTTTTGAGGCTATTCAGAGCAGAAAAGATTTGGTGAAGAAGCCTCTCTCTCGCGTGCGCACAGACACTTACCCATCTTCCCGTCCTCGGTGAAGAGCATGCTGATGGGGTACTGGCAGCTGAAGTAGAAGACGTCAATGTTGTTCTTCACAGCCACCTGTACGAGCGGGTTGAACATCCGCGAGAGAAGAGAGAGGGGAGAAGAAAAACACGGATCCATGAGTGATTACTTTTCAAGGGCCCTTCAGGAGGAGACCGCTGTGAGATGCGAGCGTCATAATAACACCTCTGCAATATACGAACACCTTTTTTCTGGATGGTAAGGCCTGATGAGCGGAGAACAGGTGGACGACAGAAATCACGTAAGCCCCAGGAGCGTAAGACTTCTAACAGGGTTCAAACACTTTTTTACCAAGAATTTTTCATGACTTTTCCAAAAATTTGACAAAATTTCCAAGATGATAAGGACTTGTGTTTTAAAAGTAACGAAAAATGTCCAGTGTGGCACATTAGAAACATACTTTTGCTGCAATTTCATTTGTTAAATTTGGAAATTAGTGAGTTGAAGGAAAAAACAAACAACAAAACTGTTGAGGCTTCTTTCCCCAGAAATAAATTATTCCACAAATTTTAATGACTTATAGCCTAAACACCGGTTATTAAACGTATAATTATGCTATATTAGATATAAATTAATCATCTCTGCTGTTTTAAAGCATTACCAAAACCAAAAGACCAGCAAAAAAAATATTTAGTTCAAATATTCTGATAAAAAAATAGATATAATTCACTTTTCCTGCAGTGAGAACATTTACTGAGTTCTAGCTGGGCAGGGTTAAACAGGAGTGGCCCAGTGTTACTCAGACTGTTTACATTTCCAAAACTTTACACCAAAATATAAAATTCAAAAACTTTTCCAGGGTTAGGGTTAGGCGCTGTAGGCGAGTAAAAAATAATTACTGATATAAAAAAATTATTTATTTTCAACACCAAGTTTCAGTACCTAGTGGGACCTTTGATGTTCCTTTGCATAAATCAAATAAATAACAGAATAAATCATACAAACTAGTGGTTTAAACTTACAGCTAAGAACTTTGCTCCAAAAATTGGTATTTTATTCAATATTATGTTTTATTTTTGTAGAAGATGAATTAGCTCACCATAGGCATTGGAAAAAGTATCGCTCAGGTACCGAAAACCGGGGTTGTTTAAGAACTGGTATCTGAAAAATCTGAACCCTCTCATTCATTTATCCCAAAAAATGGTGTACAGCTCTTTTTCCACTGATTCCTCACAGACATTTTTAATTTTGTGGTAAAATGGCAAAGGTTTAAGGAAGTAATGTGCTTTTTTTCTTTGATTATGTTCAAATGACTGCGAAACTCTGCTGCCCTCTGCTGGTCTATTCACCTGTTTCTTTATGGCACCAGTTGAGCACTTATTAAAGACGTTTTTTTTTTAGTCACATAATGTTTTTAAAGGTTGTAAAAGGTGCAATTCTGTTCTAGAGGCGACCAGGTGCTTGCGTATAGCTCAGTTGGTAGAGCTGCGGTGCATATAGAGGGCAACTACAGCCTGCCCCGGCGTTGTGGGTTTGAGTCTGACCTCTGAAAATTTGCTGAAAGTCTCTCCCCGCACTCTCCCCCATGATTTCCTATTATTACTGAGCTGTCCTGTCAAATAAAGCCAAAAAAAAAAAGATAACTAAAAGCGTAATCAAGCTCCTTTAAAAAGCAAAATTATGAATTAATTAAAATTATGTATTTATTTATTCTATTTTGTGTCTTTTGTCCTCCATAACTAATTGGTAACTGGCTTATAAATAAATGCAGATGCACAATCAGACGAAACATCTGCTTCATAAAAAACAGAAGTGAATAAAAATAGGACACTGGGATTAAAATTGGCTGTAGGGGAGCTAAGCAGCACTTTGTCTAAAATTAGAATCTTTTATGCATTTTCCTTTCAAGTATCGGGTTCAGAAGACGTACTGCACTGGGAGGACGTGACGAGAGGAGAGTACACACGGAGCAGAAAAGTTTGAAAAGATGATGTGCTGAGGAAAAGTGCTGCGTAAAGAACATCTGCTTTGCGGGGCTGAAGTTGGCAGGGTTGACTCCTGAATTATTCACGAGAGCGAGCCCTCACCTCTGGCTGCAGCGCGGAGCAGGAGGTGACATCGGGACACAGTCGTTTTACATTTCAGCTCCCCACGGACTGAGGTGAAATGGAAGCATGGTTTTTCAGATGATTGAGGGACAATTTGTATCATTATCTCCAAAAGAAAAAGCTCAATTGTGTGTCTGGTATTGGTGATGGGAGCGTTTTTTTAGGTCACTGTGATCACCGTCTCTGTATCGCAGGAGACTGAATAAATGGCAGTAATTTTGTGTCTTTTATCTGACAGAGATTCACACAGAGGCCTGAAAATAACCCAGCCCAATAACAGACTGAGCTGGGACAAAGGTTTAAAAAGAACTGGTTTTATCTCTGTTCAGTACAACATTTAGTCCTGGTTTAGTCCATGTTTAGTCCTGGATAATTCATGGTTTAGTCCGTGTTTAGTCCTGGTTTAGTATTAGTCAAGTCCTGATTTTATCCTGGTTTAGTCTTGGTTTAATCCTGGTTTAAACCCTGGTTAAATCATGGTTTAGTTTTTGTTCAGTCCTGGTCAAATCCTAACTTTATCCTGGTTTTGACCTGGTTTAGTTCTTGTTTAATCTTTTAATTTAGTTCTAGTTTAGACCTGGTTTAGTCCTAGTTCTGTTCTGGTTTAAACTTTGTTTTATCCTGGTTTAGTCCTGTTCTAGTGCTGGTTTAGTCCTCGTTTAATAATGATTTAGTTCTAGTTTAGACATTTTTTAGACTTGGTTTGATCTTGGTTTAGTCCTAGTTTAGACTTTGTTTAGTTCTTGTTTAAACATGATTTCCACTTGGTCTAGTCTATTTTTATCCTAGTTTAATCCTAGTTCAGTCCTGGTTTGGTTCTAGTTTAGACTTTGATTTAGTCCTAGTTCAGTCTTGGTTTGGTTCTAGTTTAGACATGATTTAGTCCTAGTTCAGTCCTGGTTTAGTTCTAGTTTAGACTTGGATTTAGTCCTAGTTCAGTCCTGGTTTGGTTCTAGTTTAGACTTTGATTTAGTCCTAGTTCAGTCTTGGTTTGGTTCTAGTTTAGACATGATTTAGTCCTAGTTCAGTCCTGGTTTAGTTCTAGTTTAGACATGATTTAGTCCTAGTTCAGTCCTGGTTTGGTTCTAGTTTAGACTTTGATTTAGTCCTAGTTCAGTCCTGGTTTGGTTCTAGTTTAGACATGATTTAGTCCTAGTTCAGTCCTGGTTTGGTTCTAGTTTAGACATGATTTAGTCCTAGTTCAGTCCTGGTTTAGTTCTAGTTTAGACTTTGATTTAGTCCTAGTTCAGTCCTGGTTTGGTTCTAGTTTAGACATGATTTAGTCCTAGTTCAGTCCTGGTTTGGTTCTAGTTTAGACTTTGATTTAGTCCTAGTTCAGTCCTGGTTTGGTTCTAGTTTAGACTTTGATTTAGTCCTAGTTCAGTCCTGGTTTGGTTCTAGTTTATACTTTGATTTAGTCCTAGTTCAGTCCTGGTTTGGTTCTAGTTTAGACTTTGATTTAGTCCTAGTTCAGTCCTGGTTTGGTTCTAGTTTAGACTTGGATTTAGACCTGGTTCAGTCCTGGTTTGGTTCTAGTTTAGACTTGGATTTAGTCCTAGTTCAGTCCTGGTTTGGTTCTAGTTTAGACTTGGATTTAGTCCTAGTTCAGTCCTGGTTTGCTTCTAGTTTAGACTTTGATTTAGTCCGAGTTCAGTCCTGGTTTGCTTCTAGTTTAGACTTGGATTTAGTCCTAGTTCAGTCCTGGTTTGGTTCTAGTTTAGACTTTGATTTAGTCCTAGTTCAGTCCTGGTTTGGTTCTAGTTTAGACTTTGATTTAGTCCTAGTTCAGTCCTGGTTTGGTTCTAGTTTAGACTTTGATTTAGTCCTAGTTCAGTCCTGGTTTGGTTCTAGTTTAAACTTTGATTTAGTCCTAGTTCGGTTCTAGTTTAGACTTTGATTTAGTCCTAGTTCAGTCCTGGTTTGGTTCTAGTTTAAACTTTGATTTAGTCCTAGTTCGGTTCTAGTTTAGACTTTGATTTAGTCCTAGTTCAGTCCTGGTTTGGTTCTAGTTTAAACTTTGATTTAGTCCTAGTTCGGTTCTAGTTTAGACTTTGGTTTAGTCCTAGTTCAGTCCTGGTTTGGTTCTAGTTTAGACTTTGATTTAGTCCTAGTTCAGTCCTGGTTTGGTTCTAGTTTAGACTTGGATTTAGTCCTAGTTCAGTCCTGGTTTGCTTCTAGTTTAGACTTTGATTTAGTCCGAGTTCAGTCCTGGTTTGGTTCTAGTTTAGACTTGGATTTAGTCCTAGTTCAGTCCTGGTTTAGTTCTAGTTTAGACTTGGATTTAGTCCTAGTTCAGTCCTGGTTTGGTTCTAGTTTAGACTTGGATTTAGTCCTAGTTCAGTCCTGGTTTAGTTCTAGTTTAGACTTGGATTTAGTCCTAGTTCAGTCCTGGTTTGGTTCTAGTTTAGATTTTGATTTAGTCCTAGTTCAGTCCTGGTTTGGTTCTAGTTTAAACTTTGATTTAGTCCTAGTTCGGTTCTAGTTTAGACTTTGGTTTAGTCCTAGTTCAGTCCTGGTTTGGTTCTAGTTTAGACTTTGATTTAGTCCTAGTTCAGTCCTGGTTTGGTTCTAGTTTAGACTTTGATTTAGTCCTAGTTCAGTCCTGGTTTGGTTCTAGTTTAGACTTGGATTTAGTCCTAGTTCAGTCCTGGTTTAGTTCTAGTTTAGACTTGGATTTAGTCCTAGTTCAGTCCTGGTTTGGTTCTAGTTTAGATTTTGATTTAGTCCTAGTTCAGTCCTGGTTTGGTTCTAGTTTAGACTTGGATTTAGTCCTAGTTCAGTCCTGGTTTGGTTCTAGTTTAGACTTTGATTTAGTTCTAGTTCAGTCCTGGTTTGGTTCTAGTTTAGACTTTGATTTAGTCCTAGTTCGGTTCTAGTTTAGACTTTGATTTAGTCCTAGTTCAGTCCTGGTTTGGTTCTAGTTCATCGTTAGTGCAATATTCAGTTATTGCACATCTTACAGAGCTTGCGGCTTACTTTTCTAATATGTTCAGTCCTGTTCACTCTGCTAATGGACATCATTATTATCACCACTCATAATACAAAACCATGCCCTTGAATATATTTTCATTAAAAATGGAAAATGATTACGAGTAAATGAGAATATTACAGTGAGAGTTTAGTGCAGAGGCTGGAGGAGCGGAGGAAAGGTCACAGGGGCGGCGCGCACACAAAGGCTCTGTGCTGCTGCTGCTGCTGTGAGGACGAGACGCTAATGGCTGCTCTCGCTCTTATCTCCTCTGTACACATGTGCTCTGAAAACAGCAGCCTCATCCAGACGAAGACCTCACTTCTCTCCGCCCTCTGGAAACATCAGCTATAGAAAAATCATTAACGATACACTGTCCGTATACTGTACAGAGATGGTTTTATATAAATACTAAGCGGCTGCTGAAGCTACAGTCTGGTGCTGCTGATTGGTCGATTTATCCACTGACAAACTCTGCGGTTTATTTATTTGTATAACATCAACCAGTCCAGGGACTACAGTTGGAAACTAGTGTCTTTTGCTATAACCTGACACCATTCATCTTTCCTTATGATTTTTTATAGGTCAATGTTTTTGCTGTGCACTGTCCCTGGACAAGAAAAAACATACATTTTCATCTTGAAATCTGCATTATCTTGAATAAAATGAAAAATAAAAGTGATCAGGTAATAACTCAGACCAGCTTTGTTAATACAAAGAGTGGATGCAACCAATTTTCATTCACTAGAGACAAAATATAGTTATTTGTGAATTTTAATTTGCGTAATTTTAAACACATTAGAGCATCCCTGACAGATAAAGCAGCAAAGACATTCTTACATTCTATGATATGGTCTAATATTGACTATTGCATCACCAGCTGGTCATATTCTGGTTGTTCTTTTATTAAACCTGTTGAATCATGCTACAAAAGAGCACTGAAAGTCTTGGATAAGAAACCCTTTTCTTACCATCACTGCCACATTCTTGATAATTATAATCTACTGGGTTTTTTCAAATGTCAAACTATTTAAATTAGCCTGTTTTGTTTATAAAGTCATACATGGTTTGGCCCCTCCACCACTGAATGACTTCATTAAACAGAAATCCCTCAGTGGCTCTGTGACTGTGAGCTCCCATTTAGGCAAACGTCATTTTCTCAAAACGTCCTGTCATTTCAGGGCTTAATCTTTTGGAACAGCACCTCTCTCGGTGAGGCAATGCACACATTTTGTTAAGTTCCAAATACATTTGAAAATGTGGCTGAGAGATACACAAATGTGATCAAGTGTGACCTGGATTTTATTATTATTATTATTATTATTATCTTTTCTGTACTAACACTGACTATGTCGTACTTTATGGTGCCTATGCATTTGTTCTTGTTGTGGTGTGTTTTTCTTTGTACATTTATTTCTATAACATCAACCTGCCAGGGGACTGCAGATGGAATACTGCATATTTACATTTGTTTTAATGTTCATTAATATGCATTCATAAATAAATAAAATTCAGCCACTATCAGCTATAGTTACAAGTTACTTCTACCTAAAAGAAACTGAGTTAGTAGATCTCTGTCTGTATTTAAATATGAATAACTCTTAGTGATGTTGTTTGAGTTGCTCACGCTGCTGGCCATGAGCGACGATGAGAGGTGCTTCATGTATTAACCCTCTGCTCCCTGACACAGTGGCGACTGCCGAGGACATGTTTCATTAAAATTAAAACATCTCTGTAACCATAAGCAGTAGTTACTTAGTACTTTCTCCAGCTGAAGCTAATGCTAGCGCTGTTCAAATGCTGCTTTTGATATCTTTGTAGCTTTTCTAGAGGTCATTTTATGTTTTCTGAGAGTTTAGTGTCTTACAGTTGAGCGCCACCTAGAGGATGGACCCAAATTTTGCACATTTCTGATTTCCGAACCAATTGTTTTATATCATTAGCTTTCATTAGCTTTTACTCTAGATGCCATATAGATTACCCACAATGCTTTGCGACTTGGTGACATTATCAGTGACATCATTAGCCCTTTATAAATGCACGAGCTGTCGATAGTAAAATGTCGGCTAAAGCATAGTCTGGGGCTGAGATGTCTTTTTAGTGCATATGATGTAAAAACCTGGCCCTACAGTGTTCTACTTTTTTATTGCGCTTTTCAAGAGTTTATATTTTTATCAACAGTTATACATTTTAAAAAAAATCTGAATCATATTGGTTTTTCCTATGCAAATAGTTATACCAACACTGTTTTTATTTGATATTGCACCTAAAAAGGCTCTGTACATTGTATTCATCAAAAGGTTTGTAAACATTTACTTTTGTGATTTTTCATAAGCTCTTCTTTTGCATTTTCACCTTTTTTATTTCTTTTGCATTTGTGGAAAAGTTTTTATTCTCAACTGACATGGAATTAGCACACACAGACCTAAAGTTCAGGTTTTTCTGTAACAAAAAAAGGTATAAGAAGCATCTCTGTGGATCACTGGACTGAAATTTTATAGCCCTAAAAAGTCTAGGTGAAGATAATCTGCCAAATATGGCTCAGGGTGCAGAGGGTTAAACTACAAGGGGTCATGCGTTACACGGTTTTAATGCACAACACGGAGCTGCCCGCCGCACCGGGAAGCCCCAACCAGAAAGTGAGAGTGTCTCTGCCCCCAACCCCACTGGAGCACCGCTGCGTTTTCCCCACTCCTGGAAAACTTGCCAAGGCTGTACTCGTTTGTAGCAACAACAAAAAACAGAGTTGGTTCACTCCATGATTCTGGAATTCATAAATGTGTGATTCACTAAAGAATATCAACAGTAACAGTACAACAATTTACCGTATTTTCCGCACTATAAGGCGCACCTAAAAGCCTTTAATTTTCTCAAAAACCAACAGTGCGCCTTATAATCCGATGCGCCTTATATATGGATCAATGTTGGTTAATTATGGCTACCGTATTCAGGGGGCATCGCCGAAGTGACAGGTTTTAAAAGCAAAGCTGGCTCTACGTTCTGCTCAACCAGACTTATCCCAAATCATACGTGAGTCCTAAAACTTAAGCAGTTGTCCTTTTGTTGTCCTAGTTGTCTCGAAAATGATATAAGCGCGGAGTCTGAAGCAGTTGTTGTCTGATAAAACATAAGAAGTACCGTTGCTAATTGTGTTAGCTCCTGTATGTAATGGCGAATCTCCGCAGGTGATGCGCAGATGCTCAATCTGTTTTTAAAATTATTTTAGCGACTGAATAGAGGAGAATCTAAGCTTTAAAATGAGGCATAACATGTCCATATTCAGCAAATTTTAGCCATGGTTAGCTGAGTTCAAACCACTCTGTTGTAAAAATAACTTAGCATCGCAGAGTGGGGATAGACGGCAAAAAGACGACACAGTATGGGATGAATGAGATACAGTATTGTGACGGTATAAATTATAAAGTTACCCCTATATAAGTACTCGTATCGGTACGTACTCAAATGGAAGTACTCGTACCGGTTTGAAAAAAAGTGGTATCGGTTTTCAACGAGGGAGTTGTAAGAACGCTGGTTTGTATTCTATTAATAAAGTTTGACTGACTGACTTATCTGACTGTTTTATTGACATTCCCTTTAGCGCAGCGCCATCTAGTGGATGCGCCTTATAATGCGGTGCGCCCAATATATGAAAACAGTTTTAAAATAGGCCATTAATTGAAGGTGCGCCTTATAAACCGATGCGCCTTATAGTGTGGAAAATACGGTACACAGTTTACACATGAACATGGAAAACATATTGCTGAACAACAGTGCTATGCTACAAACTGGAATGTACCCTGGCTTATCCCCTCTTTTTGAGCTACTGTTTTCTGTAAACTGTAGACCTTGTTATGAGAGACCAAAACAACAAGCAAGTTTAGATGGAGTGTAATGATTTTGTGTAATGACTGAGTATTGCTTTTAAATGCTGGTTTAAGTGCTTTCCTCATTGGTTTGCATGGTCTGCTCTGTGCCACAGTCTGCTCTGGAGTCCAATCTAAGTCTGAGTAAAGTGGATCCATGCAGCAGTAGTTCTTCTTCTACTGACAACACTGAATGCTGTATTTTAAAACATGTGTTATGCTGAAGGTTTCAGTACAAACTAGAGAGACAAAAGTCCTGTGGTGACCCTATAGAGCTCCTCTGCGATCAGCTGAAAGAAAATAAACTCTTGTAGCCTTGTACTTTGTGTGATTTATATGATGTGTTAATGACTTTACCCTGCATCAAACATCACAAAATAAACAGAAAACACCATGAATAATAGCCATGCATTCATAACGCCACCTCTGACAAACAGGGAGCAGAAGGTGTGCTGTTACCTGCAGGTTATTGAGCGGCTCCATCTTCATGACAGGGCCCACGGTGTTGAGAGGGAGGGACACCTCGATGCTCTGGTTTGGGCTCAGAGGAGTGAGGACCTGCAGGGGACCGGCTGGAGCCAGGCCGAAGCTTCAGGAAGACAAAAAAAAACAACCTTAAATGTCCAGAGTGCCACTGTTTTGGTTTAACAGTAAAAAGGTATTTAATCGAATCATATTACTGTAAGAATGATAAGTGAACAGTGGGACATTTCTATACATGGAATAATCACAGGCCGAGTCACCAAGCTGAGAAATGACAAACGTGGCACTCATGAAGAGTCGTTGCCAGTTTTGCCACATATGCCATACGTCACTTCCTTGCTGCCAGAGCGTGGGAGAGAAGCTGGTGGTGTCAGGCTAAGCACTGCTACAATCGGTTTTCTACTTCCAATTATAAAAGAAAAACCCAATACACGATTTTAATTGCTTGATCACAGACCAAAAAGGAAGAAATATGTGGCTTCAGAAATAATATTCAAACCACATAAAGCATTTATTAGATAACTTTAGTTCGTTTCGAGATTTAAAATGGCAATTTGAAACAATAACTATGTTAACTAAATGTTAGCTATGTAAGCTTTGACACTGAACTTTCAATATCAATGTTGTCTTTTCAGTCTAGACCTAAATTAACACTTAACACATTTAAGTAGGTCCACATTTTACTGAGATTGTATTTGTCATAAAAAACGTAAAATTAAGAATATTGTACTATAATATGTCCACTACGTTGGTTCGTTCACCTGTGACATAGGCAGAGATCAGCTCATATTTCCCAAAGTTTTTTCAAATAATGACCCTGATCTTTCTTCGTCAGTGAGGGAATAGCCTCACCTGACCACGTTTGCTGTGCTTCCTGAGTTAATGTTTAGTATTTTAAACATAGAAGAGTTTCGACAATTTGTATTTGCCACCATTGAGTCAATAAGAATGTTTGCGCCCAAAAAGGGGAGGGGACTTTGCGCAACGGTAAAGTACCTGGATGGCTGCTCTCAGCTCTGTAATTATTTCTGAACGGGAACAAAAAGGGGGAAAAGCTGGTTTATGTTGGACATCAATGGGACTTTACTGTTGCTCAAATGGCGACAAGGCAAAGAAAAAAAAAAAAATCACTCAAAATTAAATTCACTACGTGTAAGCTGATGTCATCTTGGTTATTCTTGATAAGAGATTATTTCCCGCATTTGTAAGATGTGCTGCAGATAAACGGCTATGATATTTTTTCAAACTTTATTAATAAAATACTGTGTTGTGAAGGTAAGGGGTTGGGAGAGAGGAGAACATTTTTGGAAACTGAGACAGGATTATTTTATTAATTATGCCAATGATCTCACCTGTTTCTGTTGAACTGGATGGCAAAGTCCGTCATGACGCTCATAGCTTTGTTGGTCAGAGTCATCTCCATCTGGATGATCCCAGCCCTGCGGGCGAAGCTGCCGGATATCTCCAGACCTTTGCCCTTTATTGCTGGAAGCCAAACCTGATGGAGAGAGAATAAGGCCATGTTTATGTTTTTCTTCATCTCAGATTAGTGAGTGGCTGAACAGGAGAGAGGTGCTAGACTTTCATAAGAAACATGAGCACAGATGAATCTCTGAACCTAATCTCTTTGTGATGGTGAGCTGGAAAAGGTCAAGCCGTGCAGAGGGCGCTACAGTGGGACCAGTTCTCCACAACAACAAACAAAAAAACACAGGTACTGGTCCTAGGAGATGATGCACTGGGACTTGTTTTAAAGCCTTTTTATAAGACTGCACTTTATATCACAAACCTGTCATTACCTCAATCCCCGATTCATATTAATATTACTCCAACTGTTTTCTAATAACATCATGTGCTTCATGTGACAGACGTTCACCGAAGATCACTGGTTAGACCCGCTTTAGACCCGCTTTAGTCCCGCTTTAGTCCCGCTTTAGTCCCGCTTTAGTCCCGCTTTAGTCCCGCTTTAGTCCCGCTTTAGTCCCGCTTTAGTCCCGCTTTAGTCCCGCTTTAGTCCCGCTTTAGTCCCGCTTTAGTCCCAGTTTAGACGAGAGCTGGAACTAACGACTATTTCCGATTAATCTGTCGATTATTTTTCTAAATAGTCTATCAACTATTTTTTCTCTATATGATTAATTTGTGTTATTAGTTTTTTAACAAGTTAAACGTAACAAAATAGTATATATTTAGTTTTTTATGTAAATTTTTCTTTGTTTTGCACTTAAAATATATTTAGGGCAAGTCAATACAAATATACACCCAGATTTTTGTGCATATAAGTGGAACATCAATTAGGCTATTTAAACTAAAGGGCATGGATTTAAACAAGAATGCCCCATAAAAAGTACTGTAATTAAATAATATTTATAGTGTATAACTCACTTAAAGTTAACACAAAGTTAAAAATAAATATTAAAAAACACTAGTTAGGATTAAGATTTTAGTTTTGTCTATGTGTTGTTTATTTGATTTATAGACTATAGCCTATGCATAAGGACATTAATGATATTGCCATATTCTACAGTGAAGTATATAACACAGGTCCACTCCCCACAGTCATGAGTCTGGGTGGGTTAGTTTGGATCACAGCTGATCGAGGAATCAGCTGAGCGTGGTGTAGTCAGGGTCGCTCCGCTCAAAGCCTCCTCAGTATTAGCACACAGACAAACACTCAGACCTGTTTCAAGTTTTGGTAGAAGAAAAAACGCGTGTAGCTCTGACAGCACTGTGAAGTCTGTCTTTCACAACACGAGAACGCTGCTTTGTTTCACTTTCCCCTACAGCAGCAGTTTAGCAGTTGAGCAGATAAACACTAAATATCTACATCACGTTTCTTTCCTATATTTGTGAGAAAATACAGTGCACCTGTCCCAGTTACAACCAGCTCAATTTAGGATAATTATGAATGAAGATGAATAAAAACCCCGTTAGCGTGTGCACTTACAGATTTAGGTGGACTATAAGATCCCATTGGCATCCCGACTCCTCCTCCGAGATCGAACAGGTCATCCAGACCGCCAGTAACCGGGGCGTTAAAAGAGCCGGGCATCACGGCAGGAGGGGCCCCGAACCCAGCTCCCATCTGGAGGAGGGTTGTCACAGCACAATGTTACCTTTTAATAATGCATAAATTAATCCAGTAATACTTTAGAAAATCTTAAATACTTACAGCAGGATTTCCACCAAGGTCTCCACCGAGCTGGGTAGAGAACAAAAAATAGTTAGGTAGTGCTATGAGGTTAAAAAAAACGAACTGGAAAGGTAACACAGGTGAAGTGGAGAGGTCTAGAGGGATGAGGTGGAGGTGGAATTTATGTTATTTTACCATTTCATTAATTTTTACAACAAGTTAAGAGAGAAACCTTGTATGGGTTTGGGTCTATTGCCACTAAAAACTAGTGTGCATGGTAAAAATATGTGCTGTGACAAAATAAGACTCGTCACATTATTAGATTCACCTGTCCTAATGCAAGCCTGCTAAAAGCTTTAACTGAGCATCAGAATCAAGAAGAAAGGGGGACTCTTAGGTTACTAAAGTGCAGAAAGGCACAGGTGAGAGGACGTGGGGATAACTGGGAGGTTATCGAGTCTCTAGCTTAGTCCCTGACAAACCTCTGTGGGGCTGTAATCTGGGGGCGAGGGGGACTGCTGTGAGAGCTGAGGAGACTGGGGAGTGTCCGTCCGCGCGGGGATGTGATGCTGAGTGAGAGAACACAAGCCCTGACGTAAGGAACATAACTAATAAATGTAAGATAAATGAGTATGATAACAGATGATCAATGCCTGATGGATGAGGCTGTGTCTGAAACCATCACTGGTCACCAACTCTTTCATTAAAGGCACAAAGCCAAAGTTGGGTACATATAAGCATAAGGCGCTTTTCCACTAGGTCGGAACGGGGCGGTTTGGAGCCGTTTCAACCATCCAAAGTTTTCCAAAGTGTTCCCAGAAAGTGTTCCAAACCATTCTGCCTTTGACACTCTTCCCTGATGGGGTCCAGCTCAGTGAAGCGTCTGGAACAGTAAAAGTTGGGCACTGCTGCGAGCTGATTGGACGAGAGAGAATCCTCACTCAGGCAAAAACAACGAGCCAAAGAACAGAAATAAAAGAGAAAATGTTTTTTTTTTTTTTTTTTTTTTTTTTATTAAATGTGTTCTTGTCCTTGTGATAAACAGCTGTATTCCAAGAGAGGTGTTGAGGTGACTTTTTCTAAAAATAAAGCTAGCGTATATTAGCAACAGCTGTTTACGGTTTAGCAAAGTACGGCTCTTGCTTCAAGAATCTAAACGTTTAATTTTTAGTTTAGACTGGATTAAACATGAGTTAAACTCATGTGGTTATAAGTTCAGAGGTTAAAATGTGTTAAAGTGGAGCAGAGAAGAGAATTTAATGCACAGAAAGCTGGAGGTGAACCTGAAGTAGTCTCCTGTTTACTGAAGCTAATACAGCTTTAGCTCCAGCCTCACACAGACACACACCATCCTCACACAGACGCACACCATCCTCACACAGACGCACACCGGCCTCACACAGACACACACCAGTCTCACACACATGCACACCAGTCTCACACAGACGCACACCAGTCTCACACAGACACACACCAGTCTCACACAGACACACACCAGTCTCACACAGACACACACCAGTCTCACACAGACACACACCAGTCTCACACAGACGCACACCGGCCTCCCACAGACGCACACCAGTCTCACACAGACACACACCAGTCTCACACAGACGCACACCAGTCTCACACAGACGCACACCGGCCTCGCACAGACGCACACCGGCCTCGCACAGACGCACACCGGCCTCGCACAGACACACACACCAGCCTCGCACAGACCCACACCGGCCTCACACAGACGCACACCGGCCTCACACAGACGCACACCGGCCTCACACAGATACACACCGAATTTACGCCCCTCTTTTTATTAAATGTTGCCAGCGCCTTCATGTTTTAAAAGTGAGTTTCAAACACATTTTTCTCTTACTTATTAACACAACTTTTGTTGCTTGTGTGACGGTGACAGTGTTTAGGTAACTAATGTAGGTCTCCTGGACCCCGAGTCATGGAAACACCAGCAGGTTCTGGGGCTACCTGTTCTAATGCGTCCCGTACTGACATGCACCGTACCGTTCTGCCCAATGGAAAAAGTGTCTTAAGAATCCAAGCTGGGACCTTCTTGCTGTTAGGCGACAGCTCACCATTTTACGTTTGATATAAAAGTTAAAGAATACTTTTACTACAGAAAAGTTAGAATTTTCAATGTTATCATACTGGCAATAGAACATGTTTTCCTTGGGATGTCCTATCATACAAAGGTCATCCACCTTATAGCATAATCACAATAAAGTGCAGTCGGTGTTGGTATCAGACACAGCCAAAAAAAGTACAACAGGTGTGCCCTTCATGTAGTTATTACCGGCTCAGCCTCATCCCCCATCTGCAGGTGCAGCAGTGAACAAAGACAAGAGAACAAAGGTGAAAAAAAAAAAAAAAGACAGAACACACACACAAAGAATCAAGACATACAGTAGGGCTGCACGATATGGAGGAAACATGCGATATTCAATAACTATGTGGAAAATTGCGATAACGATATTGCGATATTTGAAAATAGAGCCTATTTTTCGAACATAGTAAGTTAAATTCACTACATTTCACAAAAATGTAAGTTCCTGTATTTACAAGTCAAAACAGCAACAAAATAAAAACTTAACACAGACTAAACCAGGAATAAAACAAGGCTAAGCTGTGATTAAATTAATTAAATTACCACTAAAACTGGACTTTTTAAACATTTTTATTTAGCCACAACACATGTTCTTTTAAGGCTCTGGTGAAAAATGATTCTTCAGTGTAAATCTCTGTCAGATGGAAGACCACAGCGTTATTGTGATATATTTAGATTCTTGCGATACGAATATTGCGTTTGCTGATATTGCGATAACGATCACTTTGCAATATATTGTGCAGCCCTAACATACATTATCACCCAGATATCATTAGCTCATTAAAGAAACAAGGTCAACAGCAGCGTAATAGAAGTTAAGACTCCAACAAGTAACCGGATAGTTTGGTTATAAACAATTACTGTCACTAACTGTCAACTAATTTAATAAATGATTAATTGCCAACAGAGGTATTCATAGACTTTGAACCATTTAATTTGGTGAGAGAGGAGGTTTACTACTAAGACAGAGCAGTAAAGTCACAGAAACAGTTAAAAACAATGTAGATTTTGTGTGTTTTTCTTTTTTAAATATCCTTATATGTGTATATGCTCCATCCAAACGTCCTCAAGTGGACAACTTCTAGCTTTGTCTGGTTCGAATTTTGTAAAATTAAGTAATTTTTGGTAGAATTACCACCAACTTTTAAAAGGGAACTATAAAACACAAAAAATAATCGTTAGTTGCAGTGCTAACAAATGTCATCTCTGAAAAGAAAGATGAGACTCTGTAACCTCATCTGGGCTTTGTTATGAAGCATTTTTGACAGAAAGGGTAGTAAAGCAGGGACTTAATTCTTTTTTACCAATTACACGCTCAGAACAAAGGAGGCGGTCCCATTCAGAAAAAGGACACTTTCATTGGTTGAGTCCAAGCTCGTGCAAGTCTTTATACACTAGATTATTGGTGGCGGGAAGTCTGACAAAGATAACAATTCCAGAGACAGAAAAAAGACAAACAAAGTGCAAATCTGACACACAAAAAAATAAAACATAAGAGAGGAGAGAATTACCTTTTGTTTTTTACACACATTCTCAAAAACTCGGGTAGTGGGCCTTTAACCTTTAATACAATGAAAGCTTCAGTGAGACTTACCAGACTGTCCAGTCCTCCCCCCAGCAGGTCCATGGCCCCCAGCTGCAGGCCGGAGGAGGCGGGAGGAGGTCCGGTGGCGGCGGTGGTGGTGGTGGGCGGGGTCAGGTCCAGGTTGAGCAGGTCGCCCAGCAGATCTCCTTGTGAGGGGATGACAGAGGGGGTGGCGTCAGGGACCGCGGCTGAAGCAGTCTCTGGGCTCTCCACGCTCTCTCCACTGAGCATCACAAATACAAGAGGAGGAAATATACACATCAGGAATTTAACTTTGTGAGGAAACAGAAGCTTGAGGGTTTAAAATCTCTGTGACTAAGACTAGGACTCACGACCCAGCGCTGCCCGGGAGCCTCTTGTGCTGCACCCCGCGGCTGCCCTCCACGAAGGCGCTGGGGGGCTTGTGGTAGACCGAGGCCAGCGTCCCGATGTGGCAAATGAGCTCCTCCAGCAGCGTGGGCTCGATCAGGTCCGTCTCCTCAGAGATCAGAGGCTTCTCCGCCAGGACCACCTCTTTGGCGGCCACGGGGTCTGTGGACAGCAGCCGCCAGTAAATGTAGCCGCGGTCCCTCAGGTCCGGGTTATCAGAGTCCTGGGCAGACAACACCGCAGCGTCACTACTACTCATTTGAGAAAATGTAAAATCTACCAGTTTGTCACCACAAAACACTTCAAACTGTAAGACCAATGCAATCTAGAGCTGCCTCTACTTTCAACACACGGATAAATATAAACCTAGGGACACACTAGAGGATTTAAAATCTTAACTAATATTAAAACTGTGGAACACATTGCACAGACCAGACATAATGAGAATTTCAAATGATTTTTACTTTTATATTCCTACGACCTCACAGGCAACAGGATTCTGCAGACCACCAAATCACACACTCAGTTTGTAGGAGAGATTTTACTGTGTGGAAAATCCTATTTTCAATTGAATGGGCACTTGTCCTTGTGAAACAAGCTAGACAGCCTTGTAAACAGCCTTATTCATAGAGAGGATGAGCCAAGTTGTACCCACTTTTTTGAAAAATAAATCTCCCGTACATTAGCAACAGCCGTTTATGGACAAGCACCAAACATCTCTCGCTTTGAGAATCAAAACACTGCATCTGCAGTTTAGATTGCATTAAGCAGAAGTCAAAATTGTGTCATTATATGAAGAGTTGTTAAAATGTGGCAAAGTGGCAGAGAGAGAAGTGAATTTCATGCACAGAAAGCTGGAAAAAAACTGAAGTAGTCTCCTGTTAACTGCAGCTTTACTTCCAGCCTCACTCTCCAGCACACCAGGATTTACTTTCCACTTTTTATTAAATATTGGCAGCCAGACTTTTATGTTTAAAATGCAGCTTCAAACACGGAGGAGGACTACCATCAGATGTCTGAGCTGTAATTTGCAATGAAAAACAAAAAAAGATAAGAATGTGGATAAAAAGAGAAGACACTTCAGGAGCAGTTTATACACTTTCAGTGCCAGCTGGAGGTGAGAAGTCCTTTTCGTGTTGCCAGTATTTGTGTTGGGTGCTTCTTTGTTTCAAAGTATCTGTCAGAGGTCTGCCTGACTCCTGACGCTTCGCTCTGGTTGGCTGTTGCAGTTTTCCTGTCAGTATAGGCGGGGGTGAAAATCGTGAATATCAGGCATGTTTGATATTTACGATTTCGTTTGCAAGAAGCCTGTATTTGGGCCAGGCCTCTCTGAACTCGGGGAGAGACAAATCGAGCCCTGAATCAAGCTAATAATCCTCTAGTGTGTCCATTTACATAAAAATAAATATAAAATGTATTTTGTTCTTACCTGGGTGGCCAGACTGAGCACCTGCTGCACCAGCTCTTGTGTCTCAGTGGGCTTCTTCAGGAACAGCTTCACAATCCCTGTCAGGAGCTGTAACTGCACCTGTTTAACACACATAAAACACACCACATTACATTTTCTATATTTCCTGTCTATGAATCAGACACTATGGTTCTGATTGTACCTGAGTGCTCTCGTCATGAAAGCCCTCCAGAAAGCTTTCCAGCAGCTCATCAGCGTTGTCGATGCGCTCCGCGTACTCTCCAACGATCCAGATCATGGCCGCTCGCGCCTCCGGCTCGTCCAGGGAGTCCAGGTTCTCACACAGAGTGGCAATCACACTCTCGTACCTAAAAAAAAACAACAACAAAAAAAACACAAAATAATGGATTTAAATAGAATATACAAGGAAAAAATGTGAAGTAAAACATAATGCCATCTAAACTCTTGAGCCAGATACATGGCTACAATCAGAAATGTTCAACCCCCTCAACTCAAAAGACATTATAATGATGTACACTCAAGGAAAAAAGAAACGCACCACTGCTTTTTTACCACATTTTTGTTTGGTTACTTATTTTTGATGGAAATATTCCATGTGCACATCAACCATATACCCGTCCCTGATATTCAGACCCAATTACTCAATGCTTATGACAGTTTCAATAACAATAACATGACCAAACAATAATAATGCAGCAGTTGTGACATGTGGTCGACCAGATCTGGGACGGTCATTGGAGGATCCAGTGGTGTGGAAACGCTCAGCGAGGCGTACAACAGTAGAGTGATGGACTCCAAACTCCTGGCTACAGCCGTGTGCTCCTTCAGCTTGAAGCAGGCCAATGGCTGCCAATCTCTCTCTGGTTGCAGGAGTCGTGGCATTGTGAACAAATGTGCTTTTTTTTCCATTTTGGTGTCTTTTTATAGGGAATGGTTGTGCACAATTGAGGACAGGTCCAATTCATCTCCAGGAACCAGGAAAACAGTCATTTCATTTTGACTCAGAATAGAACTAAACTCATTGTAGTCTGTAATTTTTCACTGGCTGTAATATTTTTTGACAAATTGAGAAAATGAAAGTGGTGCGTTTCTTTTTTCCTTGAGTGTAAAAGCTGATTTAAATTTAAAGTTAAAATGAAAAATGTGACTCTTTTAACACAGACCCATGGGCAGTATTAGCCAGCCCTGAGCTTCAGGACTTTGTGGAGCATCTTTTATCACTTCTAACAAACCTTTTGGGTCACTGCTAACGAGCTTCTTACTCCTCTCCACTGGAGTTTTTGTTCATTCTTCTCCTGCAGAAGCCTCTAAAGCTCAGTGATGTTTGATGGCCTCTGTGCTGCAGCTGCCTTCTTTAAATCCCACCAAATATTTTCAATGGGATTTAAATCTGGAGACTGAGAAGAACACTCCAGGACGTCCCAGGATCGTTTTTGTCCTTTTGAAAAATCTTTAATTGATAAATCCTTAAAATCTTTGGGGGGCTGAATAGGATTCTGATTGCAAATGTACTTCAACTTTTTACTTTCTGCAGATCTAACCCACATTTGGCAAATTATCTACGCCTAGACATTTTATATAAATAGGGCAATTAAATTTCACTCCAGTGATCCACAGAGATGCTACTTATACCATTTTGTTCAGAACAACCTAAAATTCAAGTCTGTGTGTGCTGATTCCATGTCAATTGAGAATAAAAGCTACTTACCTAATAAAAAAAAACTGAAATTTTAAAACAAAAATAGTGTAGGTATAACTATTTGCATAGGAAAAACCATTATGAATCAGATTTTCATTAAAATGTATAACTGCTGATAAAAATATAAACTCTTGAAAAGCGCAATAACAAAGTAGAACACTGTAGGGCCAGGTTTTTACATCATATGCACTAAAAAGACATCTCAGCCCCAGACTATGCTTTAGCCGACATTTTACTATCGACAGCTCGTGCATTTATAAAGGGCCAATGATGTCACTGATAATGTCACTAAGTCGCAAAGTATTGTGGGTAATCAATATGGCATCTAGAGTAAAAACTAATGATATAAAACAATTGGTTTTGATAGGATTTTTATCAGAAATGTGCAAAATTTGGGTCCATCCTCTAGGTGGCGCTCAACTGTAAGACACTAAACTCTCTGAAAACATAAAATGACCTCTAGAAAAGCTACAAAGATATCAAAAGCAGGATTCAAATGGCGCTAGCATTAGCTTCAGCTGGAGAAAATACTAAGTAACTACTGCTTATAGTTACAGAGATATTTTAAAACATGTCCTTAGCAGTCGCTGGCAACGGCTCAGGGTCCACAGCAGCATTAGCACTGATTGTGAAACTGTTGAATTTGAGAAATGTGAGTCAAATATCTCACTGGTTTAGCTTGACCTTGGACTGTTTTGCTCAATGCTTCCGCAGATATTTCTACACCTGTTGTGCAGTGGATTTGATCTGCATTAATTATAATAACCTACATTTTTTTACATGCTGTAAGAAAACTAAAAACGCCAGAGAAATTTCCATCTGACAAGGTAATGACTTTTTATAGCAACCATCCCCTCTGCCTAGGTCCTGTGTTAAGAGTTGGTTTTTTTCCACTGTCCTCTGCTGTGGCAGTGACAACTCAGAGCAGCAAAAGGTCAGAACAGGTTTATTGTTTCTCTGTAAACTCTCTCTCTCTTTGTGGAAAACAAGATAAAAAGAAATGGTTCCAACTCTGTAACATAGTAAACAAGACTGGCAGTACTGAGGCAATTTAAAAATGTGGAAAAAAAAAAGTTGGGACACTGTAAAAATATAAATAAAAGGCAGATGGCAATGATTTACAGATCTCATAAAACCTTTATTATATTTATTTTATTCACAACATCAGGTGTTGAAACTGACTTTTACTACTTCATGAGAATGAGCAGCTCATGTGAGCTTATGTGCTGTAGGTTTGCAGATCGGTGAGCCTCTGCTGGGAGTGGGCGATTGTCTTTATTTTAAAATGACCCTGAGTGGCAAACTTCTTAATTTAGTATTGAGATGGGGAAATATTGGTTATGCTTATTGGTAACATGATTATTTGCACTCATTTGCTAAATTATAATAATTATTTTTACCTTATAAGTTAAATAATGCCAAGACCTAGACTAAACCATTATTTTGGGGGTTATTTTTGTGAGTATTTTGTTAAGTAAATTATTCTTTTTACCGTAATTACCGTAACATCACAAAAATGTTATATCACAATTTTTCTGAAGCTAAAATGATGATTACAGTTTTTTTTTTTTTTTGTTACAGCTCTAAACATCACAGATCTGCTTCAGTTCTAAGTATTGGTCAAGCAAAATGGCCCTCAGTGGCTTAAACTTCTTAATTTAGTATTGATTTGTGGTAATATATTGTTTATGCTTATTGGTAACATGATTACCGTATTTTCCGCACTATAAGGCGCACCTAAAAGCCTTTAATTTTCTCAAAAACCGACAGTGCGCCTTATAATCCGATGCGTCTTATATATGGATCAATGTTGGTTAATTATGGCTACCGTATTCAGGGGGAGTCGCCGAAGTGACAGGTTTTAAAAGCAAAGCTGGCTCTACATTCTGCTCAACCAGACTTATCCCAAATCATACGTGAGTCCTAAAACTTAAGCAGTTGTCCTTTTGTTGTCCTAGTTGTCCCAAAAATGATATAAGCGCGGAGTCTGAAGCAGTTGTTGTCTGATAAAACATAAGAAGTACCGTTGCTAATTGTGTTAGCTCCTGTATGTAACGGCGAATCTCCGCAGGTGATGCGCAGATGCTCAATCTGTCTTTAAAATCACTTTAGCGACTGAATAGAGGAGAATCTAAGCTTTAAAATGAGGTATAACATGTCCATATTCAGCAAATTTTAGCCATGGTTAGCTGGGTTCAAACCACTCTGTTGTAAAAATAACTTAGCATCGCAGAGCGGGGATAGATGGCAAAAAGACGACACGGTATGGGATGAATGAGATACAGCAGTGTGACTGTATATACTATAAAGTTACCCCTATATAAGTACTCGTATCAGTACGTACTCAAATGGAAGTACTCGTACTCGTATCGGTTTGAAAAAAAGTGGTATCTGTGCATCCCTAGTTTTCAACGAGGGAGTTGTAAGAACGCTGGTTTGTATTCTATTAATAAAGTTTGACTGACTGACTTGTCTGACTGTTTTATTGACATTCCCTTTAGCGCAGCGCCATCTAGTGGATGCGCCTTATAATGCGGTGCGCCCAATATATGAAAACAGTTTTAAAATAGGCCATTAATTGAAGGTGCGCCTTATAATCCGATGTGCCTTATAGTGCGGAAAATACGGTATTTGCACTTATTTATTTGCTAAATTATAATAACTCTGTTTTCCTTACAGGTTAATCAAGGTTAATCATAATTGTAATTATGATTTCTGAATTATAGACACTAGTATTCTTATTTTTTATCAAAAAGTATTTGGCGCTATTTTTGCCATAAGATGGGAGTCTCACGCAGATGCATCATGGGAGTACGGAGTGGAGTCAGTTTGTTTACCTGCACTGTAAAAAAGTTGCAAAAACACACAAATTTAAAGACAACAGGATCCCTCAAGATTTTGGAGTTTTGGGGCCAACTCAAAATCTTTTCAACTGATATCTATATCTATATCTATATATATCTATATATATCTATCTATCTATCTATATCTATATCTCTATATCTATATCTATATATTTATTTTGTTCAACTTAACATTCATATGTTTAAAATCTTTCTAGTTTAAGTTTTACTCACTATTAATATTTTTGTAACTCATCTTACAGCCAACTGACTATCCATTGTTCAGAAAAACTATTATAGGTAATAAAAAATGTATATACTGAATTTAACAAAACAATTTTAACAAAAACTTTTCTGAACAATGGGTAGTCAGTTGGCAGTAAGATGAGTTAAAAAAATGATAGAAGAGTAAAACTTAAAATGAGAAGTTTTTAGCCGTATGATTGTTAAATGATGTGAACAAATTGAAAACTTTTCAGAAAATTTTTGAGTTGGTCCCAAAACTCAAAAATCTTGAGGGATCCTGTTGCCTTGAGTTTTTGCAATCTTTTTTTATTTTTATTTTTTTTACAGTGTGTCTGTCACCATGTCAGTACTCAGTAAAATATTTAACTGCGTTAGCTCTTTGGACATCGGTCTGTGAACATGACATGAGCGCTGGCTTCACTTCCTTTTAGAGCCTACAGTCTCAGTTCTGATGTGTTCATGTTCTTTTGTAATTTAAATATGATTTGACTCAAATTTGCAAATCACTTGACCGTATTCTTTTATTTGCATTTTAAAGAGTCACAACTTTCTGGAATTGGGGATTTATTTACTTTTTAATAGATAAACTATTTGTGACACATTCGTCACTCTTGCACTATGGGTTTATTTTGTTCACATGTTGTATTTTACTTAAAGGAGATAAATTCTGCAAAACTGACTTTTTTCAGGGCTCATACACTTTTTTTTTACCAAGAATTTTTTTTTTTTCCATGTCTTTTCCAAAACTTTTGACTAAATTTCCAAGACCTGAAAAATGATCCCCCAAAAACAGATAAAATTAAAAATAACATATTAGTGTTTTAATAGTATTCAAAATGTCCAGCGTGGCACATTAGAAACATACTTTTGCAGAAATTTCATTTGTTAAATTTGGAAAATAGTGAGTTGAAGAAAAAATAAAACTGTTAGGGCTTCTTCCCCCAGAAATAAATTATTAAGGGTGTAACGATGCAAAAATCGATACTATATCAATGTATCAATTTTTTTTCCTACGATACAACTACATCGATACACATGAAATATTGATCGATAATATCCAAATTAGAAATTTGCATGTTAAAATAAAACCAGATATGGCTTTTTGCGTGTAATTTTTGTGTTTTTAATAAAATAAAATCTTATATTTAACTTTTCTTTTCTTTGCTCTCTGTCTGCTGGACATAATCAACCCCGGCTGTGATGCTACATTTGAGAGTAAACTTTTAGAATTTTTGGCAAAAAGTTGCTGTATCGATAATCGATATGAAGGTGTTGAATCGCATCGAAACGTATCGTTCCAAATGAGCCTATATCATTGTTGAATCGTATCAAAACAATTCTAATTGATACATATCGTATCGTGGCAAAAACGTACTGTTACACCCCTTTTAATTATTAATTACTAACTCTAAACCCCCCTAACCCCTAACCCTAACCCCTCAAGGTGAACCTGAACTTACTCTGAACTAAAACTAAACCGGCTTCTAGCATTAGGACTCTGGTCTCTTCATGACAGTAGTAAACCATGTATGGAAAACATTTTCTTTTAGTCAGATAATGTTTTTTAAGATTTTAAAATGTGCTGCTGTTCTAAAGATGCCCAAGATTGGTTTAAAAACAAACTAAAGTATAATATATCCTCTTTAAATGTTGTTAAAGTCGAAACATTGGCATCCTTTGTATAAATTTAGACTGGTTGTATAACAGCTTTGGCAAAAAAAATAGTGTCCATCAAATGTCATTATGACGCCTGGACTGACTGATGGCCACTTTGCATTTTGTGTGACTGTTGAGCCAGAAGGTGGAAAATTACATGAAGCGCTAATTTAAAACGTGCAAATGTGACGAAGGCAGCGACGAAGGCAACAAACAGGAACCTACTTGTTGGGATATTTGCGGAAGATGTCCTTGATCACCACGATGGCCTCCTGCACCACGTAGTTGACCTTGGTCTGGATGAGGTCCAGCAGCGTGCTCACACACCGCTCCGCTGATTGCTAGGCCAGAAACAAAATCATACGTGATGATAATACTACATCTTACATACAGAACATTTCAAAAACACTTCAAAAAGGGCAGGTACACATAAAGCACATACCGTATACATCTCGACAATCAGAAATGTTCAACCCCCTCACCTCTAAAGACATTATAATGATGTAAATGAAAGATAATAAGAATAAATACCAAAAAAACTCATTAAAAGGTCCCATATTATCCTTTTTTTCTGGCTTCTGAACACATTTTGGACACCTTTGCATTAGTATTTCACATTTTTTTACTTCAAATAATGTAAATGTATAGAAACATCTTCTGTTGCGGAGCTGTAACTATGACTTTGCAAAAAACGCTTGGTTTAGGTGTCGCCTTCTGCTGGCAATGGTGGGCAAAGGACAGAGCATAAGATGGCTAATTAGCACGGCTATTAGCAACATGATGCTAACAGATAGATAAATGAGCTGACTGCTTCAAAGTGATGGAGGTTTAAGGCTGAAATGATCAGAACAAGTCCGGTGATGGTGTATGGGCTTTAGAAACGCGCAGAAGCACTTCTTGGTTTCACGAGTCTACGTAGAGCTGTGAGACCGAGCGTTTTCAGCTCTTGAGAAGGGCAGTGCCTCAGCATACAGGTTTACTCAAACATGTGTGAATGAAAAAAAAATACTACTCCAGGTGTAACGACATTATAACATGGTTAAAAGCTCAAAAATTGATTTAGCAGACTAGGGGACCTTTAAAATCTTTGGGGGTTAAATATTATTCTGATTGCAGCGGTATTGCAGCTAGGTGATTAAAAAACAAGCCTCCAGAGCCACCTTGTGTTTGACGTCCAAAACTATTAAACACATGTATTGAAATTATGTAAACTGAAAAATTGCACATTAGCCTGGTCAGGAAAAAACACTTTTTCTTAGTAAAGTTTACCCAGTTACATTTAGAAGTAGTTTAATCTGTGTCGATTTGTTTGACTCCAACAAGAAACACACCCACTTCTGGTATAGAAAAGAAAAACAGATGGCTGGCCAGACTAGCAGATATATTCAGAGTCCAAATATTTGCTTTAGGTAAACTCACCTCAACTTTAATGGCACAACGGCCAATGGCTCTGACTGCTTTTCGAACAAAGTCTACGTCCACCTCAGTGGCGTATTCCTTCAGCTCAGCCAGCACCTGCAGCAACAACACACACACACGCGTATTATTAAAGGATGAATCAATAGATGATTTTATTTTTAAATTAAACAAATTCATTATCAGTGAATGTTACCTGAGCGATATTAGCCTGAGACGCCAGTCGAATCATAATATCCAGCTTCTCCAGTTTCACATAGATGGGATCATTGTATTTCACAAAGAAAACCTTCATCTCATGTTTCAGGATCTCCGGCCTAAAACCACAAACAAATTTAATTATGTACGTAGCTTTTATTCCCCACAGGCCAATAATGCAACATTTAATAACATTTAACTACATCTGTAGTTCATCTGGCAAAACCACACAGAATCTTGGAATGGGAAAAATATATTTAGTGATCTATCACGATGCCTCTGTAGTGTGATGGTAAGTATTGATTCTTCTGCCCTGTGTGGATACTGCAGATACTTTTGTGACGTCATGGATTATAATTGTGCTACAATCAAATGTTGGCCAAAAGTGGTGCAGAATTCTGCCAGGACTGCACAAGTAAATACTTAATAAACGTCAGACTGACTTTTGGAAACATAACTTGGTTTCTTGAATATTTAAGTCTACAGGGGAACTTCATTTTAAATGTAAGCAGGAGACATAATCGCAATTATCAATAATGTTTAAACACAATACTTGTTTTGGCAAAATATCAAAGTAGCAACATGAATCAAAACAAAGGTACTGAGATAGTATCATATTGTGTCAAAAGCCCTAATAGCTTGCTTCGACAGAAAAAAGTAAATTTTATCACAAGGCAAATAAAGCAAAAAACAAAACAGTACAATAATACATTCCCCGGAACAGAACGTTCTTTTTGATACAACAAGGAGAAGAGAGCATGTTTATACAAATTGTATTTTTCCTATGGTCTGAAAGTCTTATTACAACAAGTTTAAACCAACAGGCCTGTAGAGAATATGTTGTATGTTTAGCTGCTGTTCATGTAATTATACTGTGACAGTCTAAAGCAGGGGTGTCAAACTCAATCGGAGCTGGGGCCAAAATTAGAAAACCAGTCTTGGTCGTGGGCCAAATAAGAGAATTGTATAAATAATAAAGCCAGCCTACTGTATTTTTGTTCTCAGTTAGGCTACAATAGGCTTTTTAACATAGAATAATACTTCCCCACAGAACTACAGCTGTAGATTTGTGGTTTTAACGGGCTTTGTAGTTTTGTTTTAAATCAGAACTTGGAACTCAACAAATAACAACAAATAGGCCACAGACTACTGACTAACACTGGCCAATGATTTATTTATGAAGTATTATTTACTGCCACAGATGCCCAACTCCTCATATAAGACAGGTGTTTTCATCAGGTCCACTCTGTTTTACTGTGACAGTGTACTACCAGCAGATAAATATTTAGGTGCATGTCATGCCCCTTATGTAAGCCCAGCACAACTTTAAGCTGAGTCAGCTCCTACACACAAACACGTATTATAGGCCTACTTAACATTTATTGACAAACTACTGTCCACCTCTCAGTCCTCTGCAGGACACAGTGTGAGCAGGATGATACCTGTTTCTGGGCAGGTTTAGCTCGCTGTGTGTTAATGAGTGCATTAGAGCACAAGTAGCGACAGAGAGAAAAGAAAAAGAGCGACGGAGGGAAGTGCTGTGAATGAACTTTGACAACTCTCTGCTGATAACTTGGTTTTACTGACACAACTTGGTTTTCTGTTTTTAAAGACGTACGGTTTGTAAAGGAGATGTTCTTACACTGCTGTGCGGTTGGAGCGTGGTTTTATTACTGCTACATTAGCTCAACAAACAAAGTGTAGAGCGTTTACAGAGAGTCCCAGTGTTTAAGAAGCTCCTGCTCTCACTGACCCCTCTTTGCCCATTTCTTTTGTGGAAAGTTAAATTTCCTGTCAGAGAGTCCTTCACTCTCTGCCTGCTCCTGCGGCTCGTTAAACGCCGCTCGCTAAAACAGCGGGGGAGGGGCAGTGCTGGCGCGCAGCGGCGCCGCTTCTGCAGTGCATTATGGGAGATGTAGTTCAAACAGATCGAGCACAATATATCGGCGGGCCATTATTAATATAAAATGGAAATGATCTCGCGGGCCAAAAGAAATTATCCTGCTGGCCACATTTGGCCCGCGGGCCAGAGTTTGACACCTGTGGTCTAAAGCAATGTTTCCTAAAGTTTCTTCCATTAGATCCAACTATTAAAAGATAACTTAGTTTTTTCTATTTATATTAACCAATTTGTTCCCATCATTAAGACCCACAATCCTTTTGATGAGAAGCCATCGTACATCCAAAGTATGCTATGCATTAGGGGAGGGTAAAAATATCAATTCTTCATTGCAATTATTTTTTTCCTCAATTCAATATCAATTAAGAAAATCCTAAGAATTGATTCAACTTTCTCATAGCGCGAGGCTTACAAACAGTAAACAGACAGCGCACCGCAGTGAAGTGGGCTGCTGTCAGAGCTGCTCAGTCCTGCAACTCCACTACAGCTGAGTGCGACGAAGGAACACAGGGCCAAGTGGCTCAGAGCGAAGGGACAGGGAGCTGGGCTAAGGGATGCTGGGAACGAAGGAACACGGAGCAGGGCTGTGTAACACAACGTCCTGTCCTGCGCTGAGCTGAAAAGCGGTGGATACGAATCGAAACCTAAAGAATCAAAATCAAATCAAAAGGTTTTCAACTATACCCAGCGCTGCTATGCGTACTCTTATATAAAACCTGAGATCCCTTCAGAGGCTCCAAGAAAAAAGTCCAGAGAATAATTTATGTGTGAGAGGGCCCTACTCGTCCTTCTCTGTGCAGACTTACCGCCTCTGTACGATGAGGTTGATGTTTCTCAAAGCCACGTATTGTAACTCGGGCTCGGCGGACAGCAGCGTGACCAGAGGAGGGGCCAGCTTCTTCAGCAGCGTGCCGTAGTAGTCCAGGTCTTTGGGCAGCATCTCCATGAACTTCATGAGCACTTTGACGGCCGATAAGACCACTGCGGAGTTGGCGTGGGACAGCCGGGGAGTCACACGCTCACAGATGCTAAAAGACAAACAGGACATGAAACACCACAACACTGAACGTCCTTGCAGGCACAGGAGAAGGGGAAGGGCACGCAGCATGTGTTACCTCTGGGATTCGCGGTCATCTCGAGGTGTGTAATTAGCCAGACAGTCCAGAATAAAGATCTGGCCCCACTCTGTGCACTCATTAAGAGCTGTCAGTAACTTGTTGATGGTCTGGGGATTCAGGTCTAAAAGATTACTGTTGGGATGGGACTCAGGCGATCTCGGACAGAGCTGCAACTGCATTCGCCACCACCTAAAAAAAAAAAAAATCATGACACAAGACAATTGAGATGGTTCATACATGTGGTTAAATCTAAGTAAAATGTAGCACTAACAGGATTAAGTAGTAAGAAAGTAACTAGGTCAATGTCCTAATTGCACAGATGTCTCTTTGGGGAATAAAAAGGCAAATTTGACGACCTGAACATGACTTTATTGTCACTGTAGGAAAATCTGTTCCCTGCATTTGACCCATCCTTAAATGCTGCTGGAGCAACCTGTCAGGAGCAGTGGGACCTAGATCTAGATCTAGATCTTGAGTCTCGGTCAGGAGTACCCGGCTGGAAGATTAAGCCTACTGTGCATGTTTTACGTTGATGAAGGAAACCCGGAGCACCCAGGTGAAACTCACTCAGACACAGGGAGAACAAGCAAACTCCACACAGAAAGGCCCCACTTGTTCTGGGATTCACACCTGGGACCTTCTAGCTGTGAGGCCAGAGTGCTAACCACTTTGAGGTATTCCATCTGTGTAACATAAACCTGCTGACGGCCAAAATTACTAACACTATGGTGTGATGAGACACAAGTCCGAGACAAAACACGAGACTGTGTTAACAAAGACCAGACAAGCTTTTTATAAAGAAAAAATGTAATTTACTCATCTGAAAATCATCAGAATCTGAATGTGTACTGTATGTGCTAATGTTTGTGCCTCGGTTGCATCTGAAACTATAACAATGTGTTTTTTTTGTCCTGTCCTTTTCATATATATGTATAAATAAAATAAACAAAATGCAAAACTATTTAGGTGCACTTTTAAAAAGTTGAACTTGTACTGACTGGTATTTGCTCCTGTTATATTTACAAAAGCAGAACATATACGCTGCCAAATGTTTTGCCACAAACTCAAATGACTCACTTCTCCTCTGTTGAAAGGGCAAAGAAAACCTGATCCTGAAATCACAAGACCAATTTTTACCTTTACAAATGAATTGTGACATTTTTAATCTTGCGAGATTGCGAGAGCTTGTCACACTTCTGACTAACACTGCAGGGTTTATAGAAAAGCAGTCTGGAAAGAGCAATGCTTTCTTTGTAAATGCAAACCACAAAATCATCACAGAGGTTATGTCTGTGTGAATGAAACCCAGGTGTTTTCATTGAGGGAACAAGGTATGTGTTTGACCATACCAATATTTTATGCAAAGGTCAAAACTGTAGTGCTCATTTTTCTAGGGTGAAACAAAGTTAAAGTACTTGGGGGCACTAAACTCCACCTTCTTGCTGCCACCATGCCAACTTATGTAAATGAGTCAATTACGGTTTATTTATAGGTTTTTTCCCGGTTAAATTTTCTGTTACTGACTGGAGATTAATGGGATATAATTAGCACACATTTTAGAGTTCATGTAGATGCACACATGGGTCAATTAGCAACCAACCGCGATGCATAATATTTAACTGTGAACAAAATGTTTGGACACATAACTAGGGCAGCTCCGGTACATATATTACCATAATAACTCTGGCTAAAGAGGGTTGTTTACTCCCAACAGATGTCATTAAGCCACTAATCTCAGTTTGTATGATGGGTCCTCTGAGAAAGTCTTACAAGCACTTTCTCAGACAAGAATTCAATTACTTTCAAGGATTTTAAACACTTAAGAAAGACTGGAGAACGCGCTGCCGTGTTTTACCAAGCTCTTGACATTTAAAATAAGCCTTGTTCATAGTAGACGTGTGGCCCTTGTGCAGCTCCTACGCACACAGAGAGCTCGTACCATGGGGTTGGAGTCAGAGATGAGGTCCTTGAGCGTGTCCAGGAAGCCCTGGTCCTCCACCAGCAGAGCGTTGATGTCGTGGAGCTTGGCCACGCACACGGCAGCGGTCTTCCTCACGTAAGGGTCCTCGTCCTTCAGACACTTCCTCAGAGGCTCACACAGGTACTCCGTGATCTTGTCCACGCGGATACAGCCCATGGTGCGCACGGCGAGGGCCCGGATCAGAGGGTTAGGGTCCTCACAATCCTGAAATAAACACAAGCAGACGGTCAGCGACATACTGTACATACTAAAGGCCCACTGACAGAGTTTAAAGGAGATATATGATATTGTTTCATAGACTTTTTGATAATAATTAACCCCTTTGCATTAGTATTTCACTTTTTATAACTAAATTTACCAGCAATAATTCTGTCATGTTGGCTGCACTGAAATGAAGCAAAAGATCATGGTCTATGTAGTTCCGCTTTTTATTTTTTTTACCATTAATCCTTTCAAAGCAACAAAAAAAATGCATATTAGCCCCAGGAGCTAATCATTTGATATTGTAAAGCTCCACAACGATATAGTGAGATTGTTAATTGCTGATATTTTGATAATTTCCTGTTAGTAATACATGTGCAAGCCCTTACTGCTCCGCAAAGGTTTGACTGCAGTTTATCCTTTCAATTACATGAGGACGGGGTTTCCGTTTTGCGAATCTGCAATCTTTTGAAAACACTGGAGGAGGCGTTTTGGTCTTACAGCGGGAGCCGCTCTGAGCCGCTCCGAGCCGCTCCACGCTCGTGTGAACTGGAAAAACAAGTCCTCACTGAAAACCATGACCTACCAGCCGCAATCTGAACAGTGATTGGCTGCAAAATACAAAGCTTTTATGTTTCATACATTCATATTTAGTCCAGTAACTGTCAGTAATATCTGTGTAAGTACTTACTTTTACTGAAGACTTTCTAAGAATGGTTATTGGGAAGTTACAGTCCGGGACTATGATTTCCTCTGCTGTTTACTCGCTGTGTGGGGTAGCGCATTTGTGGGGCGCACAGCACAGTTTGCTGGACAAATACAGGTACTACAGTTTATTCACATTATCTCGTTTTTGTGAAAATGGAGGCGGCATGACTGTTGCATTTTCCTGGCCAGCACTGTTGTGTAAACAGCCCTTAGTCAGCAGGCTTATTATAGATTGTAATAACATATACTGTTTTTTTACAGCTCGTACGTATCCGCATGACTGTTCTGTTTTCCTGACGAGCACCGTCATGCTCAACAGTGACCACCCACCTCTGCTTCCAGAAGTAAATTTCCCACTCATATCCTCCAATGACTTTTCAAAAAATCTATAAAGCGTTAAAAGGCTTGACAGAGGCTCATTAGCTATGGGCTAACTCATGACCATAACACATTTCATTTTGTTCAAGAAAATTATCTGAAACTGGGAGAAGTGGGCGGTCACTGTTGAGCTCCATAAAGACTTGTTTTAGAGCTCATGATCCAGCCCTGGACCCACCTTGACGAAGGTGTTGACCGCCATGATGGCCATGTCGGGCTGACTCTTGGCGTAGTTCATCAGGTACAGGTAGACCAGCTTCTTCAGCTCCAGGTTATCTGTCTGCATGCAGTTGACCACATCTGGAAACAGAGCGCTGCAGGAGAGAGAGGAACATGAGAACTGAGAACCACAGCAGGGATTCACAGACTCTTCACTCCTAGTACCACCTCAAAAAATATTTAGCTCTTTAAAGTTACACTGTGTAACTTTTCTCCTAAATATGTGGGGCATACTGACTTGTTTTTGTGATTTTTTGAGCGATTATAAGGCCTGAGGCACGATCTGTTGCTCCGAGCGGGGCTTCTGTACTGAGAAACCGCCCTCGCAACTTGGCCGGGAGCGCTCCGCTGTTGAGGAAGAGTCACGTGACAGGGAACGATTTGCTTTACGGCATTCCCTTCTGCTCTTATACCTGAGGTGCAGTATAACCATGAAGCTACTTTTAGCGTTGTTATTTTCGCCAGTTCGTCAGGGCCGAAGGACACAAGAAGATGAAGACAATGTTGGACGAGGCAAGAAAAAGAAAATGTGAAAGGGACCGCACCAGATCGCAGACAAGAGTCAACATCGGACAGACTTTTGCTCGCTGGCGTCAGATGAGAGACAGAGAAGGCTGCAAATCAGATCACATTTTTGCATCTTTATTGTTGGGCAGGTAAATTAGCCTCTTTATTTTTTCTTTAGAACGTGCTTTTTCATACAGTTATTAGTTGTTTTTACTGCGACCATTGCGTGATATTTGTTGATAAGCTAACGCTAGCGCTAACTCTATAGAATATCCAGTCCAAACTTCCAAAGGTAGCAGCAGGTCAACTAAAGTTGAAACAATGATGGAAATAGACGCACGCTCGCACAGTTTCAGAAGGAGGAGGGGCCCTAGTGTTTACGTTTTGCGACGGTGCAGTGGCACCTGTGGCCTCTAGAGGCGCAAGACCGGGAATCTTACACAGTGTAACTTTAAAGTACCATCTTCAACAGAGTAAAGAGGGCCTGAATCAAAACTTCAGGCCTAAACCAGGTCTAATCCAGGAGTGAACCAGGACTAAACCACGACAAAACTAGCGCGAACCCAGGACTGAACCAAGTCTAAAACTGGCTCTAATTTAACAGCAAAAGACTCCCGAGTACCACCAGTGGGACCCATAACCACAGTTTAAGAACCACCTGGACTACAGTGCTCCCGAGGCTCACCTGACGTCCTTCCCGACCGTCATGGACGCTATCACCTTCTTCACCGCCTCTTTCTTCTTGTCCTTCTTATCGCTGTTGAGTTCAGCCTTCAGCTCGAAAATCTCCCCTGCAGTGAGAGAAAGAGAAAGGGAAGAAGTGATAAAACTGGACAAAAGACAAATACAGCAGGTAAAATAAGAACTCAACACGTCGCCGCTTTTCTAAACTGACTTTAAAGGTTCAGGCTTTTTGAAACTTTGTATTAGTATTTCAGGTTTTATAACTTAAAATAACATATCTGTGGAAAACCTCTTCTGTTGTGGAGCTGTTACTTTGTGTTTGCTGAGAAAACGCCGGGATTAGGTGTCTGTCAGAAGACAGAACATAAAATGGCTATTTAGCACAGATATTAGCAACATGATACGCTAACAGACTAATAGGCTAAGACAGATAAACGAGCAAGGGTTTCCCATCTATTTATACTGAGTCTACGGGGAAACATTTTTAATACCATTTCATATCCAGCAAGATGTTGTGTTTTTTTTTGTTTTAGGTTTTATTTTCATTTTTTTTCCATTTATATTTTTATTTTTTTTATTAAAATACGTAACCAATGTAAAGCGTTTAATTTATATTTGTCATTCTTCTATTAATTTGTGTTTTAAATAAATAATATTGGTCTAAAATATTCCACTAAACACCACATTATCTCACTTTTTAGATTTAGTTTAGATTTTATGGAGGATCAGTACCATAAACTCTAAGTTATAATTATTTATTGGGGAAAAAAAGTTTTAAATTGCAGTTTTAGACTATGGTGGGCCGCCATAATCTTTTGAAAAATGATAAATACTGAATGAGCTGACTGCTTCGTAGTGACGAAGGTTTAAGGCTGAAACAATCAGAACAAGTTCGGTGACGGTGTATGGGCTTTAGAAACGCGCAGGAGCACTTCCTGGTTTCATGTGAGGCCGATCGTTTTCAGCTCTGGAGAAGGGCAGCGCCTCAGCATACAGGATTACTCATTAGACCAAGTCTGTGAGACTGGAAATGTCTTGTGTGAATTCAAACAGCACAGACCTGTGGTTTATATATTTACTGCTGAGTCTGACGGTGATCGATATACATGGAAAATCATTCAATAATATCAAAATTTGAAATCTGCATGTTAAAATAAAACCAGATACGTCTTTTTGGATATCATTTTAGTGTTTTTAAAGAATAAAATGTTCTATTCAGGTGTGCATCGCTCTCTGTTTGCTGGACATAATCAACCCTGGCTGGAAGCTAGATTTAGAGTACACTTTTATGATTTTTGGCAAACAGTGGCTGTATCAATTTTCAATATGAAGGTGTTGAATTGTATCAAATTGTATTGCTTTAAATTAGCCAATATCATTCTTGAATTGTATTGAAATTATTCTAATCAATACGTATCGTTGCAAAAATATATTGTCACACCCCTACACAGAAGTGTGAAAAAGGTCAAAGGAGACCTCTAAGAAACAGGTTCAGTAGTAACTTTACCTGCTGTAAGTGGAGTGAAATTGAACAATAAAACCCCGAAACAGGACTGTGAAGACCATAAAACACTTACTGCATGAAAGAAGTCACCAGCATTTTAAGGTAATGCCATGGAGTAGGTTCTGATACAAAGGTGGACCATAATCAACCAAAATCCTGTGTGTTCATAACAGTTTTATGTGATATTATTTCACTCTGCTCTGTAATAGTAAACGGTTTAGTTTGTCCATAAATACTGACAATCTCTGGCTTAAATTTAAGAGCACTTCCTTAAGCACAACAAACACATGCAAACTCTGTAATCTCCATAAAGATGTGTAGTGCATCATGGGAAAACTGAGCAGGAGCAGAGAGAAGGAAGAGCACAATGTTGGCACAGTATTACAAGCAAGCAGACTAAGTATAAAGTATATTTGCAGTTTCTAAGCAGTCTGTTGGTGGAAAAACACTGAGCAGAGCCACCTCAGAGCCACTAACGCTTATGCTCCATTGTGGACATCTTTGTGCATTTTGCTTGACTTTTCTGCTTGCATTTGGTGGTCATTTTGACTGTGTTAGAGCTTGGGGCATGAATTTTTGCAGAAAATGTTCTTTTAAGCCGCATTTTTGAAATCCAGTGTAATACTATAAAACTAAATTTAAGAATTTGCACCCTTTTGTGACCCTCGTGTACAAAAATGTGCGCCCTGTTAAACTGCTTGAAAATCACCATACATAGTTTCTGCTTTTTTTTTGGTATCAATCTCTTAAACTACTTAAAATCTACCCAAAAGGCTTTCAAACCTCAAACCCTAAATGTCAGTGTCTTTATATGAATTTTGAAAAATGTATTACAAAAAAACTGAATGGTAATAATTAGAGCTTTGGATGTGTTAAAGATGAGCAGCAAAGTTGATTTGACTGCATTAGCATTTTTAATGTAGCAAGAGATTACATTTTTGGCCCCTCTTGTGACTCTCGTGTACAAAAATGCACGCGCTCAAAAACAGCTATTAAATCATCATACTTTGAGAATTTTTGTGCTTTCTTTTTGCATAAATTCTTTTTTGCACAAAGGGTAACAAAAGGAGCAACAGCAATGTTGAATAATATGCAACAGTGCATAAAGTCTGGGGAAACATTGGCGCTTCAAACACACCCCACGCCTCTTTGTGCTGATAATTTCTGTTTTATCAGTCAACTGTATAAGTGCAGAGTTTCCCACCCAAACTGAGTTGACTCTAATTTTTTTTGAAGCACAACATCAAATGCAGGATTTCTACTATGATACATTTTAGAGACATGTACCCAGCGTTTCCTATTAGTCAAGAAGACTATGGAGCCCCATCATTGTCTAATCTGTTATTTGATCATTTATAGAACCTTTTCAGAAAATAATTGCCTGTCAAAGACTAAAATGAACCTAAATCTGGACTAACCCAGGACTATGCTGAGGTATAACACAGGGATTAACAGAAAAAGGCAACACTGAAGAGGGACAAAACAGAAACTAAACTTGAACTAAATCAGGACTAAACCGGGTCTCAAACCAAAACTCAGCAATGAATAAACATAGGTCTAAAACCAGAAATAAACCAGAAAAACACAGGTCTTAAACCAGATCTAAAACCAGAACTAAACCAAGTCTAAACCAGGAATAAACCAGGCCTAAATCAAGAATAAACTAGGTCTAAACCAAGTCAAACCAGGTCTAAACCAAGTCAAACCAGGTCTAAACCAAGTCAAACCAGGGCTAAACCAAGTCAAACCAGGGCTAAACTCTGACTAAACCAGGCCCTAAACCAGGGCTAAGCTGAGCCCAAACCAAAACTAAACCAGGACTATGCCAGGTCTAAACCAGGACTAAGCCAGGTCCTGGGGGTACACAAGACCAAAAATGTTGGGAACCACTGCTATATAAGACCAAAGCATTATTATTATTATTATTATTATTATTATTATTATTATTCCATTACAGAGGAGGAAGATGTCCTCAGAATCTGTTAAATAATGCTCCTTTAAATTTATTTTCAAGTAGAGGTAACCAACAGAATTATTACTTCAGTAAAGATGGATGAAAAAAGTATCTAGTTACTTTCGAACACTCCTGCACTCTAAGTATTATGCAACTACAAAACTCCCGACTCTTAAACCAGTGGCCAAATGCAGTAACTGAGTGAAGAAAGTGAATGGAGTCAGACCTTTCTTGGTGGTGGTGAAATACTTGGAGTCTGTCATCTTGGATCCAAACTGGCGGTTCTCCTTTAAGGCGGAAAACACAAAAAGAAATACAGAAAATGTGTTAAATATGAGAGTAGAGATGGAGGCTCAAGCACAACAGGAAATACTAGAAGTGCAAGCGCAGGGAAATAAAAGGAACTACCGTCTTTTCCTGGACAATAAACTCTTACTCAGCAAAGTCCAGATGCATCACAAGACCACAGGTCCATCCAGTACTGAGATTATAAAGCTAGGGCAGTTAAGAAAGTTAGAAACCTAGGACAGTGGTTCTGAAACTTTTCACCAAGGACCACCTCAGAAAATATTTGGCTTTCAGAGTCCCAGCTTTAATGGACTAGAATGACCCAAATCTGGACTAACCCAGGTCAAAAATGAGCAACAAAATAACCCAGAAAAATGCCTAACTATGCCAAGACAATACCAGGACTAAGGCCAGGACTACAACTGTGCCTGGACCAGAAGTAAATCCCGGACTAGCCTCTGCCTAAACCAGGACTAAACCAAGATTAATTGAGGTCTAAACTCTGTCCAAACCTGGACTAAACTCTGTCCAAACCTGGACTAAACTCTGTCCAAACCTGGACTAAACTCTGTCCAAACCTGGACTAAACTCTGTCCAAACCTGGACTAAACTCTGTCCAAACCTGGACTAAACTCTGTCCAAACCTGGACTAAACTCTGTCCAAACCTGGACTAAACTGTGCCTAAAATCAGGACTAAATCTAGGATGAGCTTCTGCCAAATCCAGGATTAGACCAGGACTAAACGTTGGCCAAAACAGGACTAAACCAGGATTAAACTATGCCTAAACCAGGACTAAACAAAGACTAAACTCTGCCCAAACCAGAACAAAATCAGCATTTAACCAAGTCCAAACCAGTCCTAAACCAGTGCCCTTCACATTAAATTTAAGTCCAACCGAAGCAGGACCAAGACGGGACTAAAACTGTCTCTAAATTTAATCAAGACTTGATCTGCAAAAGACTCCTGAGTACCACACGAAGAAGGCCACGTACCACAGTCTGAGAACCACTGATCTAGGACAAATTGTTCTTTTGTATAAAAATATAAACAAAACCAGCGATAATGAGATCAATTGATGACCACAACATAAAAAAATCAGAATAAATTTGTTATGTTTATCACTTTCTAATCTTTACTACAGCATGTTTTAATAAGTAAAACAATGACACATGGTTATTTTATTTCAGAGCAAGATTAAACATAACATTCTTATACAAATAACAACATTCAACACGTGTCTTTAGGATTAAAACGACTGTTCAACATTGAAAATAAAACTGAATAATTATATGTAACAAGACGGGCAATGTAGTAAATAAATAGTCCAATATTCAACGTGAAATATGCTTGGGATTAGGGCTAAAAGGTAAGTATTTGTACATTTTTGATCTGATCAGAGCTGCACCTAAACCTGACAGTTTGAATGAAACAGATTCTAGCAGCTGATATGAGAATTTACTGACAGCGTGTTGACTTAGAGCTACAAAATAATGAGTTTTTGGAAGTTGATTCGCAAGTTGTATTATTAAATTACTAAAATCTATGATATCCAGGCTTGATTTGTTGATTTAACACTAAATAAAAGCAGAAAAGTATCGCTAAATGTCTCCGCAGTTGGTATTAAGAAAAGCTGAGTTACATTTTACAAATACTGAGCTTATTTACGTTGTCATAACTTTACAGTAACCGTGTTCAAATGTTGAGAAAGCGCCAAGTTTAGCCACACAAACCCATCCAAACCATCTTTAGCCCAATATGAGCATTTTTAGCTAAAGCAGGAGCGCTCGCTTAGCTGTTAGCCTTCGCGGCGGCTAGCAGCGTTAGCATAGCATCAAAACGACAAAAACATTGAAAATCTGAAGGCGTCACGTTTCCAAAGCTGCTGCGGATAACTCCGAGGAAGCGACGCTGCGTGTTTGTTTACTCACGCACAACTGGTTGGCCCACTCCTGCATGTTTGCGTTAGTTGTTTTGAGTTGTTTGTCGGATGAATGAAGCTAATGCTAAGTGCTAAGTGCTAGCCGCTGCCCGTGCCTGTCAGTGTCGGCTAAAGTCTGACCTTCCTGAGCAGAGGCTTAAGGAAGGCTTTAGTCGGGATAGTTAATCTCTTAATCTGTCGGCACCGGGTTTAAAGCTTACCAGCCCACTTCTGCCGCTAAAGTCAAGACTGCCAGACTGGAAAAAAAGAAGAGTTTTTAAAGAGAAATGACAGCAGCATCTTACCGTGACAGGCGTGAAAAAGCTGTGGCCTCGGTCTCCTCCCACTTTCACTTCACTTCCGCGTTTTCCACAGAACAGCGTGTCACTTTTCATTCATAACTTTAAATACTTATTAACAGAGGTGGACAAAGTACTCAGCTTCAGTACTTGAATAAAAGTACAGATCAAATATTACTCCATTACAAGTTAAAGTCGCTCGGTCAAATTATTACTGTAGTTAAAGTACTGAAGTATGTGCTGTCAAAAATGCTTTGGTATTCAAAGTACTTTGAAAAAGATAAGGTTTTGGGGCACGGTGGCAGAATGGTTAGTGTTCTTGCCTCACAGCAAGGAGAGCATGGGTTCAATACCTGGGCAAACACACAGACTCTCTGTGAGGAGTCTGCAGGTTCCCCCATGTTATGTCGCCTTGGTGTATCGAGGCCTTAACTTACTGTGGGTTCTCTCCGGGTTCCTCCTACCATCCAAAGACATGCATGTGTGAGGGTAAACTGGTGACTCTAAATTGCCCCTAGTGAATGTTGTCTGTCTCTGTGTCAGCCCTGTCCCCCACCTAAGGCCCAAAGTTACTGGGAAAGGCTCCAGGAAGCAGAAAAGGATGGTTTCAAATGAGTGCAGTCAAGAATAATTGGGTAAAATATTAATAAAACACATTTTCATACCTTCTTAATCCTTCTCTTTAAAGATGAGATATCAAACTAATTTCACTTTAGCCTAATCCTAGTTTCCCCCTTAGAATAAGATGTACATGTTTGTACAAAATCAAAATGAGAAAGTTTATTTAGTGTAAATTCATGAATGGAACAAATTTGGACTTAAGTCTAAACCTGGTCTGAGCCAAGTCTAAACTGAGATGAATCTATGTTAAAATCAAGACCCAAACCAAAACTGAAGATAGGAGTAAACCAGTCCTGAACCTGATCAATCAATGAAAATTAGTAACTGATTATGTTTAGAGTGTGTTATTGGAACAAACCACACACAAACCAGAAACTACATGAACACATGTTTCCGTAACTACTGTTCTCAAGTAAATTGACTTTGTTAAAGTCCACCTCTTTTTACTAAAAGGCAACATGCAATTTTGTCAACAGGATTTTTCCAGCTTCCTAATTTTATTTTCATATTCATTTTTTAGTTCAACACCAGGCAGAAGTCCAGACAGTGAGGAATGTCTGTGGAATAAAAACTTTAAATGGACATAACAATAAAGGTCCCCTATTTTGCTAAATTTATATTTTTGAGCTTTTAACCATGTTATAATCAAATCATAATCAAAAACAGACTTGGAGTAGTATTTTGTTTGTGAGTAATACTCGATAGGGAACTGTAGTGACAATATTCACTTTAGGGAATGTTACCTTTGAAGTTTACATATTATGCTTTTTTCAGACTTTTTAAAATGATTTTGGACTCCTTGCATTAGTGTTTCACATTTTATCACTTATTTTTTTTATTTTAGGGAGCTGTTACTTTGACTTTGCAGAGAACGCTTGGATTAGGTGTCTATCGCCCCCTGCTGACAACATTTGGGACTGGACAGAGCATAAAATGGCTATTTATCACAGCTGTTAGCCACATAATGCTAACAGATAGATAAATGAGCTGACAGCTTTGTAATGACGGAGGTTTAAGGCTGAAATGATCAGAACGAGTCCAGTGACGGTGTCTGGGCTTTAGAAACGCACAGGAGCACTTCCTGGTTTCACTGTGTCTATGTAGAGCTGTGAGACCGAGCGTTTTCAGCTCTGGAGAAGGACAGCGCCTCAGCATGCAGAATTACTCAAACATGTTTGAAATAAAATACTACTCCAGGTCTGTTTTTGAGAAGGAGATGATGTTATAACATGGTTATAAGCTGGTTTAGGGGACCTTTAACACACAGTTCTTTGTACATATGATTGTTCTTTCCTCTAAATAATTGAGACATGGCCAAATGAAGAGGAAAATATTTATTACAAGTTGTACACTTTAAACCCTCAAAAACAGTGAAGTGTTGCAGTATTGCTGTTTTATACAACAAAAGCAGTTCATACAATTATTATTGAAAATAACAGACAGAAAATGTCTAATCACAATCATTTCTTTTTCCATTGGGAGTACAGAGATAAATTAAGAGTTGTTCTTAATAAAATAAAATTGTCCTTATTTTAATAAAGTCACATCTCAGAAAAGTGACACTATTTAAACACATACAGTGTTATGATGACAAATAAAGTCAGTCATGATGTTAAACTGGCAACAGCTGCTTCTCCATGTCCACAGACTCAGGGGCCTGACTTACTAAAGCCCAAACACCGCTCTGTCAAAGTGTGTGCAAAAAACAGCACCTCAGGTTAGTGTCCTGTAAGCAGTGGATCCCAACCCAGGACACCCTCAGGGGGGCGCCAAAGATCACACAGAGCCAGTCCACAGAGCTTTGTCTGCTCTGAGGTTGTGAGGTTACATTATACTTGTATGTATGTATGTTTATTCAATCTTAAAAAACTACACACACACTCGGAGAATAAGAGAATAGGAACAAACAACTACAGCTGCAGTTTATTTTTGTAAATACTGTAAACGTACTCATCACTTTATTCTTCTGATGTGTTCATGTGGGGCAGGAGTTAGGGCAGGAGGTGGGGCAGGAGTTAGGGCAGGAGGTGAGGAAGGGGTTAGGGCAGGGTTAGGGCAGGAGGTGGGGCAGGGTTAGGGCAGGGGTTAGGGCAGGGGTTAGGGCAGGAGGTGGGGCAGGATTAGGGCAGGAGGTGGGGCAGGGTTAGGGCAGGGGTTAGGGCAGGAGGTGGGGCAGGGTTAGAGCAGAAGGTGGGGCAGGGTTAGGGCAGGAGGTGGGGCAGGGTTAGGGCAGGGGTTAGAGCAGGAGGTGGGGCAGGGGTTAGGGCAGGAGGTGGGGCAGGGTTAGGGCAGGGGTTAGAGCAGGAGGTGGGGCAGGGTTAGGGCAGGGGTTAGGGCAGGAGGTGAGGCAGGGTTAGGGCAGGGGTTAGGGCAGGAGGTGGGGCAGGGTTAGGGCAGGAGGTGGGGCAGGGTTAGGGCAGGAGGTGGCGCAGGGGTTAGGGCAGGAGGTGGGGCAGGGTTAGGGCAG